>JAUPFV010000002.1:165234407-165744138 GCA_036936605.1 Limnanthes douglasii subsp. nivea
TGTACATTGGTGAATGTTTTTGGGCTCATGAAATAAAAAATTTAAGTTCAAACTCCAAACTCAAATCTGAGTATTTATTTAATTAGATGGTACGATAATCTATGAGTTAGGTTCATGAAATAAAAGTTGTCCAAACTCCAAGCACATATATGAGTATTTATTTAATTATATATTTTACCATCAACGTTTCCTCAACAAATTTGTTTTAATTTTCTCACCGTTGAATTTGTTGTATATGTTAGAATCGTTCCAACCACTCTCGTTTTAGATATTATCCCACCTATCTTGCAAAGTTTCGTCAACCACAATATACAAATAACTCCACCAATGAAAAAAACATAATGATTCAAAAAAGTTGGTCGAAAATCCATTTACACTAGATGATATGGTTGTTTGTGAAAATTACATTCCATTTAATAAATTCTGTGATCGTGTAGAGATGGAAAATGGACAACATAGCGGGATGTACGCCATCTAGTCACGATATTACGGTCATGATATCATCATATGAATGGTAAAACACGATACTGGTCTCAACGGGTTTGTTTCGTCGCGTCACAGTAAAAATAATTATCCCATCTCGATCACGCAAAAATACGACTACCGAAAGAGTGAGTAACATGTAATATGAGGTAACCAAACGATGAGCGAAATTCACAAGATGAGGATGATGAGCATCATATGACGAGGGACACATGAAATGAAGAAGGACGAGTAAAATGGTACGAGGCTACTAAAATATAAAGCAATGGGATACGAGCTGAGGATGACGAGTGGAATGTGACGAGGACCGTAAAATAGCTGACGAATATGAGGGCGAGATACGATGTAAGCCGAGGATCATGAAGCAATCATTAAAACCTAGTAAAATCATACTAAAGAAAGAAGTCATATACGTAAGATGAGGGAAATGAGCAATGTTAGACGAGAATCATGATGAGTTCACAAGACGAGAAATATAAATTGTTTGAACAGTAACAATGGAATAATGTGTATCGTCATTTTATCCATTACCAAGCAACATGTTTGTGCATTTATTATAGAGTGTGACCAACATTAAAGGATTTTTGATACACTCAAACATGTAAAGAATAGTTTTAAAAAGAAAAAAAAATAAAGTCATATGTAAACAGTAAATATAGTAGTAGAGCATCAAATGTAAAAGATGATCATAATTTATGCAAAAACAACTTATAGAATTTTCTACTTCTTTTTCGATTTTCATATTCATTATCTTGGCTCTAGGTTTGATAATGAAATATTTTAACAAATTTGGCCCCATTTGTGGGATCACTTCTTTCTCAAAGTCAAAGATCCGAGTGTAAATTAATCAATGGTAATAACAAGATCAAGAATCAAAAAGGGAAACTCATGAACTAGTCTATGTTGAGGCATTACATGATTCGTAGCAAGCATGTCGACCGATAGAAGAAACTTAGGGAGAACCCAAGCAGTTGAGGTTGTAATCGATGAGCAACCGGTCAAACCAACAACATAAACCCAACATGGGGTAAATCAGCCCTAGGGTAACCCGATAGAAGCGGCAAATCTAGAACCCGCTTATATTTTTCTGGTGCATGAAAGGAAATCTTCTCAGAGGCCCAAGTATGTCAACTAGACCATCTAATGTCCAACTTCGAGAAATGCACATCGAAGAGCTGAAACGGTAGCAGTCTAAAGTAAATCAACTCCAAGTGGAACGTGACCGCGAAGCCAAAGTAAGGATGGAAAATATAACCAAAAACATTAAATTTGTTAACAAATAAAGTCTTGTTAGAAATTAAGAAAAAGGAAAAGTTGGATGGAGAGTTCAGTAAGGCGAGCCGTACGAATAAAACAGAGAATGACAAGCATGAAGATGAGAGTTATGGTAAAAACCTAAAGAAAATGAAGTTAAAAAGTGCTGAGTATGAGCATCGGTCAAGTAATAAATATTCTACGAAGAGAAAGGAAATTTGTGAGGTCGAATATAATGGTGAAAGACCGAAGATGACGGTGTACATGCTCCAAGAGTCTCCATTTTAAGGAAAATACTAGAAGGAAAACTCCCTCGCAAGTTTGATCCTTATAGTGGAGAATTTATTCGGGATCAATCTAATGTAAAATAACACTCATAATATCAAATACATAAAATATTTCTATATCACTTTTCAGTGAAATTTCGATGGAAAATTTAATATTGTATCCAAAATTATTTTGTTTTTAAAATATTTCATAGCTCTTGATCTCATAAAGCTACGTGGATTCTCTTGGCTCTTCGGTAAGCTTCTTTTTCCATTAAAGTCTCATATCTCCAAAACTTGCCACACAAGACTCGACAAAACTAAAACAATGTGCCCTACGAATGACAAATATCATGGTTTCATCCTTATATGTTTTTTCATTGAAAACACATTCATTAACAGTATTGGTATTTATGCTTTGATTATCTTCTTTAAGAATTTTGGAATGTTTTTTAATTCAATGTTCCTTAGTTAAGTGTCTCATCATACATCCAATGTCTCTATTTATTTTTCCCCCTTATATCTTTATTAATTTCTATAACGTTTATATATAGTTGTATTAGTTTCACGTTTTTCAAGAAAATTGTCCAACGTACAATATGTTTTTATTTCTAATCTTCAAACCCGTACTAGCATGGAAATAATATATTTTAAATTTCGGATTATCATTATCTAAATAATCATGCATATATTGATTATTAATATATAAACAATTTAGGTTTGGATTAGCCAAATATCATGCAATTTATATCTTTCTTTTTTTCTAATTTAAATATATGACTAGAATAAATATGAAACAGTTATTACATAACAAATATCAAACAATAGCATAACTAAAAGAATGGAAATAGTATACAAATCACTTATAATCACTAATGATCCTCCAACTCATAGAAAACTTGAGTAGATCGAATATGAAGTTTCTTAAAGGTTATAGAATAAAATTATAGAAGAAGAACTTGGTTTGAGAGATTATAGAAGTTGGGTTTGAGAGATTTTAGTAGTTAACGGACGTTTGTTAGCTGATAACTACTAATTATAATGAATATAGTGGACGTAACAAAGCTTGTTTTGGCCAAATTGACGTCCGTTTGGTCCCCTTTTTGAAAAACTTAGTTGTTGGCCAAACGAACGTTTGCTATATTGAACGAACGTTTGTTTGGTTCCGACGAACAGACATCCGTCCAATCTAACATATCTCTATTGGCCTCAACGGCTGTGGCAAACATATATATGTTTTCCCTAAACGGATAAATGTTTGCAACAACGACAATTTTTATTCCTGTATATATAATCTTTGTAATCAAAATTTCTCATATAATTAATTTACTACTTTTAATATAAAAATCATAATTCATATCTTCTTTTTCTCAAATAATTATTCTACTCGATTTATATTCAATGGCTCCAAAATCTCAAAAAAAAATCCAAAATAGATGCCCCGAAGAATCCACGTCGGGAAGAAAAGCCAAGACAGAGACAACATAATTATGTTGACCGATATAGACAAACAAGTGGAAGAAAAATCAGATGAGGATTCTCAATCACGAATATGAGATGACATCGACGATGATGTTCATGTTCTGAGGGGAATTACTAATCTTGGTATTTATGTAGACACTAATGAACTTAATAAGATCGGGGGTATTTGAGTGTTATTTAATCAATTATAAAAGAGGTGGGTTGGTTTGTGTTTCCAGATTTAATTGTAGATGATATATAGATATAATTGAATAATTTTATGCAACTGCAAGCATAAAATTGGAAAATGAATCTAATGTTGGGATGAGTTATAAAATTAATGGTACACGATATACGTTTTATGAAACTAGCCTAGAAGAATAATTTAGTTTGACATGATGGGACCATTTAGGAGATTATTTAGGGCCCTTAAGTTTTACTATCATAAGAATTGGCATGATGATATGAATGTAGTTCAGACATTAGATCTAAAATTGATTATTGGTTATTTTGTTCATAATAATAATCATTATTATTCAATCATGACGAATACTTAAATATTTGTAAATGTTATTATAGGGTAAATGAGACATATAATAAATTACTAAGTTTAACCATTAGATATATGAATTATTCATGTCGTAAAAAATATTTTCTTAATGGGAAAAAACTAACACATGTGCTTAGGAGTAAGGGGATAGATGTTAGTTGGTATATTGAGCCTCCAATTTTGAAGGGTTCAAGATTAGAAAGGTTATCTATAAAAAGTCAAGAGTTATATTCTTGGAATGGACGACTCTTGTCGAAGTGAGAGATCTTTGAATTTTTTGAAGTAAGTATGAATGATGTCTATGTGGCCAATCAATGTGCTCCAATTCTACTGCCTCAATGATGGATGAGAAATATACGCGATAGAATGCAATGACCAACCACTTCCGATGTTGGTAGTTCTTCTCATCAACCACATCTTTAAAGGTTGTCCAGCCAGAATATATAAAGTATAAATTTTCTCAAATGTATACTCAATGACCAGACACGAGTAATTACGACTTATGGTTCAAAAGAATAAAATGAAATCGATTCATGACAACGTTATGCATGATCGTTTAGCACCACAATTTTTAACGATACACCCATGACAGGGCATGTAATATCTTAGATTTACTTAATATTTGATCATCTTAAACATCTTTTTATTTTGCTATATATATATTATTTTGTTAAATATGGTTATTATCTTGTATTAAATATTTTTATGAATATTAAACATTTTATTGATGTTAATTAAATGTTTTTTTTATCTTATTTTATTTTTTATCGTTGTATAAATAATGTATTAATATATAGACAATTATAACCTCATTAAATTATTGTATAACTATTGGCAATTTTAACTAACTATAAAAAATATAGTTTTTTTTCATTCAACTAAACTTAATTATAAAGTTTTCTTCAAAAAAAATATTGAAATAATAAAATAAACTACAAAAAAATTTAAATAAAAAAAAATCAAACGTGTACTTCAAATATTTTGTTTATGATGTAAATATTTTAATGTATTTCATTCGACTAAATTTACGCAGAGAAATGAAAATTTTAATAAATGTATAATTTTTTTGAATAAAATTAGACTAGTTAGTCTAAATAAAACGATATCACGACTGGATTCTTTAAAAGTCACAAAACAAAAGAAGTTGCAATGCACTAATGTTTAAGACATCAAACAACGGTCGAAACGTCATAAAAACATGAAATCGCACAACTGCAAAACAACCACAGTTCTGTTTTGAATTAATAAAGCATTTCACAACTTCTCTCTTTACTAATTATCACAATCCATATTTTAAGTGACCTGTGTAGGACATAATGTTGGTTATATATGTATTCGTTAAGTGCACTACCAATGTATATATAAGAAATCATTTTTTTAATTGTGATCCAATCAATATACTATCCATTTATTGTATTTTAACTATGTAATGAATCCATGTTCAATATAGCTCTATATTCATTGTGTATTGTAAGTATTTATTACCGATGTATAGTGTGTGGTAGTAGCGTTAGTTTTGATAGTTCCAAAGATTTTTTAGGGGGGTGTGTCTAAGCTATGTTTGGAGGCGAATATTTAGAGACACAAACACAAAAGCTGAAACAATAGTAATAAAGTAATGATTGATCCATTTTCCCAAAAAGGGATGTTGCTTTATTAGTACACGAGGTAGACTCATAAATCACATAATTACCTTTTTTATGGTCACCTCACCCCACTATTTTACTAATCTCAATCATAATTGTTATTTATTATATTAAACCCCCTCAATATTATACATTTTTGGGATTCTTTTACAATACCTTTTTATAAAACTAAATTGCCCCCCTATTTAACTAGTTTGATTATTGTTCCAAATAATTCTTTCATTTATCACTAGCCCCCCATTAATTGTAAAATTATTTGAGCGAGGACTAAAATAAGGAAAGCACCTTAGAGGTGTCTGACCTCCTCTGCCATAAGTTGTGCATCGAATCAATCACATCATTGACCAAATTGTTGAGCTCATAATCAGGTATTGCATATTTTGCTTCAAATCTACGTAGCACAATGATTTCTAATAATATATCGCATGTTTTTCTCCAATTCCACGTGTCACTCGGTTTCTGACACAGGCGTGCATGCATTCGAGAACGACTTTTGAGTGATTACTGTTATAGGAAAAACTAACCAAAAAATGGCAAGTAACTAACTTTTTTAATTGGAGAAGAGAAAAATTACATTTTATCTCGCTTATCTATCTATTTATATATCATTTAGCAGCTACCCATAATCCATAAATCATCTACCTATTAACTATGCATGTTAACTTTACATTTATGACATGGACTCTAATTTAATGGTCATGACTATAGTGGGTTGACTGGTTACTCAATGTGTCTTTAACTGTTTTTCTATAGGTACTCTTTGGTCCGTCTCATCCACGCTATAAGTTGAGTCCTGCTCCACACCCTTTCTTTCCGCTCGGTTATGCCTCATTGTCGCTCATTTCTTTCATCTACCTTGTTCGAGGTCTCGTTTTTCCTTGCCCTCATCTTTGTTGTGTAATGATTGGTGAGTCATCTACTCGCTTCGATGTAGGTTTCTTGGTTTGCCGACTTAATATTCTTGCTCTGATGTAGCCTGCTAGGTTTGCTGACCTCTACTTGGTGTTTCATTACATTGTTGAAAGGTCATATCCCCTCGGATAGACTTCCGGAATTCTAATATCATTATCGTGTTTGATCACCCATTCAGCCTGACTTATAATTAGTTTGGTTTAGTGTCCATTATGTCTTCCCATTAATTACCTCTGCTTGGATACCCTCTGATTTACTATCCGGTGGATACCCCCTCATCAAGGCACCCCCTAATTCATGGATTATATGTTAGCATCATAAAATCGATGAAGTAAATAGTATAGATGACGCAGAGGCACTTGAAGTAAGGTGAAATTATGGTGACATATGGCGCATCCTAATGGTGTATGTCAAACTTTGTAATGGTAGGGTGACACATGGCAATTATGTAGGCCACGCATGGATGACAGCAGTTCCAATACCAAAGTTGTTTTAATATATCTGGTGCTTGGGTTTTGGTTGAAATGTGGTGGGTTTTTTGACCAATGACAACCACAATCAAATCACGTATGTGGTAGGGAGAAAATTAGAATCTTTAAGCCCCTTTATTTTGGTAAATACTTGATGCTTTTGATCAAAATAAATTTTACTTTTGTAAAGAAAGCTCTCGGAATTTTGTAGCACAAAATCTAATTCATGCGAGAAGACAGTTCCTCATCTCCATTAAAAAGGGATGTAAAATTTTCCTTTTTTGAAGAGTTATAACCTCTGTATGTAGCATTAGGTTTAAGAGAAAACCCGTTGGCTCAGGGGCAGCCGTCGATCGTATATTTTATATACCAACTGAAAATAAAAACCCTCCTCACTGATAGTGGCACTCACTCGTGAGTAGTCCATTCATTTAATTCTTCTCACACATCTTATTGGCCCATTGTAGTCACTTGAATAAACACAATGGCTCCGAAAAAATTAGGAAAAAGAAGGTGAAAACCATGGAGTCTGAATTTGAATTCTGGAAAATCTAAAATGTTATTTTTCCTGGTTGGCCCCAAATACAGATATCTCGATAACATTGGGCTACTAAGTTTTAGGGATAGATATTGGATACCCAGTGATGTAATCTTAAGGGTATCAGCGGTCAGCGAGCATCCCTATCAAGCTCAGGATAATGAAACCTTCTTGTTTACCACTATATTCAACTTGGATCTATAGTTGCCGTACCGTCGCTTATACCAGAATGTTTTAGTGTGATAACCATATGCCCCACTCAGTTGGCTGTGAATGGGTGGAGAATGCTACTTAGTGTTGTGTTGACCTCGCGTCTGTTAAATATTAAGGTCTGCTTGGCAGACTTACTCCTTGCTATGGATGTAGCCAAACTATCTAAGTCTCTCTTTTTCTATACTCAATTGATTGGGGTAAGATATATAGTTGAACTTACTAGTTCTGACAAAATTGGAAACACTATATCATATGTTTGTGGGATTAATTGCGAGCATAAGAATGTAATTATGAACCTTCAACTAGAACATAAGTGGAAAGTGAAGTGTACAAAAAACTAAACACTTTTTGTTGATATGACTAATGAATGTGAGTGTTAACTCTATTTTTCATTTGTGCAGATGAGGGAAAGCATTAAGAGTGGTGCAAAAAAGGCATATCGAATGAGTATAAGAATCCATTGATTCAAGTAGCCAACTTAGAAAGCTCTACTTGGTTGCAGGATCTCTCTCAGTTATTCACTCAAGTAAATTATCTAAGTGCTAGGTTGTGGCCTGTGCCCGAGCTAGTAATCTCAAAACGACGGGAAGGTCACCATGGCTAGAAGTGGAGACGAAGCTACGATAAAGTGCATACGGATTGTCATGGAGCAAAGGTATCGGAATGAAGCAATACAGGGGTATGGCTGGTAGTACCATAAAATCAGAGAGCGAGTGAAATAGAAGGGTCTTTGTCTATGCAAGGTCATAATGACAAGGAGGATGATGTATTAGCTATTCAGTGGCCTGCGGAAGTAGACCAACAAAGAGATGAAGCTGCCCAATTGGGGGATGAGGTGAAACAAGAGCATGCTCGACGGGTCAAGAGAAGAATGATGATGGTGAGGAAGAAGAAATCCCTCTTGAACAAATAGCGAATGATTATTGACAATGTGCCACTCGCGATGAGGAAGCTACAACAAGTGGATGAAGATTGTGATGATGGGGTGTCGGTACTAGAGAAACAAGGTGTTTTGGCATTTGGCCTTAATACATAGAAAAACTTGGGGAAGGCCCCTGATGTGATTGTATTGGATAGAGCTCAAACGGGTGGTCAGTCGAGCCAGGCATATGAGAGTGATGGGGAACAGCCAAAGAAGCATATCCTTGAGAAGATAGCTCAAGGAATGGAGTAGTTTGTGAAGACGGGCGTCCAACCCGCTATTCTCTTTGTGCAAGTGGTGGGCCATGATTTCTCATGCATTAACATAGAGAGGCCAAAAAAACTGCCTCCAAGGAAGAAAGAGAGTGAGGCGAGTCATGTTGGCAAAGTAGTTGAGGAAATTTATTCCCTGAGTATTACAATGCGATGACCTTTAATGTTAATGTTCGAACAACTCAAGAGGTGCCCAGATTTATCGTCTTATGATAATATGCCCATGAGTGAGATATTGAAAAGGTATATACTTCATTTCTTAATATATATATATATATATATATATATATATATATATATATATATATGACTGAAGGGAATGAGCTGACCTCAAATGTTAATGCAGATGCACTATAACTCTGTCGTGCTGTCCTACCAGTGCATGTCGAATAGTGATTAACAGATCATGGAGAAGTGGAAACATGAAGCGATGTTCTTTGGGTCTGTGATGGGCTTAACCAACAAACTCGTTCGGTACAAGAATGCATATGGGGCCGCCAAAACTCATAAAAATAAAGTTGTTCAGGAAAATGAAGAATTACGGCATGAGGTGGCTATGCTTAGAAGTGATCGGGATACTTGCGAAGGCAAGAATAAATAATTGATCATGGAGACTGCGCCGCTGATAGCGTAGAACAACGGGTTAATTAAGAGACACGATGACCTGATGTTGCAAAATGCTGAATTTTTAGCTCAGAAGATGGCTCGGGCCAAGAAGGTTGAAGAGCAAGCTAGCCATTTTACGGGTATGGTGGTGGAAAATAAAAAATGAATGGCTACGGTGAGCGATCTGAAGATGCAGCTCGAACAACAGTGCCAACAGTTTACAAAAAAATACGGAAGTTGACATCGAGTAAAAGGAAAGGCAGGTGATGGAAGTGGTCAAGGAGATGATGGCTAAAAACCAAAGAGAAGAAATTGTTGAGCTACTGACTTTAAAACCTACTATGAAGCTAGGAACACTGAGCAAATTTTCCCCATTGACCATGCATTCTAAATGAGGGGTTCGATCATTTATTATCCTACTCATGCTAAACAAAAAGTGGAAAAGTGTCGCTCTTGGCAGCTTAGGACGCCGATGAACAGTCGAGCGAAATAAGGCCTATAGGGACGAAAGCCAATGATCCTCCCCATGTTTTTTTATGCTTTATGTTTTGTTTTGTTGAATTTTATGTTAAAGACTACTTAAATTTTGATAATATTGATGTATGAACCATTTGGATTGCATTCTACGCATATTTTAACTTTTCAATGTATAACGCATAAATATGTTGCTCAATTTTGTCAAAAGGGGAGACTAATTGGTGATTAGTAGATGTGTTTTGATTAGTTTGTATGGCGCTCAGGAGAGGCCCTTACATGGTCGAACTCAGTATGACTCATTGCGTAGCGTTGAGTGAGACTTACTCCTCAGCTTCGTTCGTGGCGAGGTCGGTGAGACCCATGGCGTGACCCTCAGAGAGGCTTGATACATAATCAGTTTTCTTATTTATGTCATGTACAAGGTATGAGGATCAGTATGGCCTTTATGTAGCACGTAGTCGTGGCTAATTATCCCATTCGTATAAAATAACTCATTGGTATAGGCTCTGTGTGGCCTCTTGTGTAGCCTGTAGGCGTGGTTAGTGACTCATTCACTATTATAAGAACGTAGAGATATAAACAAAGAAACAAACAAACATATTAATGAAAGCATAAAAATTGCATTAAGGTGATAAATGTTAGTCTCATGCCTCATTAAAAAAACCCTCTCGTGCCATTAGAGGGGAAAAATAGTGCATCTACTAGATTACAAAGACTGGTGATACAGTTTGAGGTAATTTATGTTCAAAAGATGCTTTAATGCATTTCACTCGGCATCAGGGAGGCAATAAGCTTCCATATGTCCCTTGCATATAATATTCTATGTGCCATCCCAATTTGGTCCTAATTTTCCTCATGCTCTCAATCGATCCATAGAAAACCTTCTTCATGACCATATCCCCTTCTTGGAACCTGCGCGGCTTAAGGTGGCCGTTAAAACGCCCCCTTATCAGGATTTTGTAGTGCTATGATCGAACCCATACTTGGTCACGATGCTCTTCTATATGGTCCACATTTACAACATGGTCGGTGGCGTTATTGCTCTTCTCATAACTAGCTATCCCATGGCTTGGTACAATTATTTCTGATGGTACTATGGCTTCGCTGCCATAAACAAGTGCAAAATGATTATCACATGTAGTTGTTCAAGGCGTGCTCCTATTATCCTATAACTTATCTAGCCACTTTGCCCTTAGCTCCTTCGAGTTTCTTTTTAATATCTTCCATGCTGGTGTGGTTGGTGACTTCTACTTGGTCGTTTGCTTGAGGGTAGTAAGGCATTGAGAAATGCTAATTGATCCCATAACGCTTGTGAAACGTTGTTATAATCGCGTTTTGAAATTGTGGACCATTATCTATCATCAAGAACGGGGTATGTCAAACCTAGTGAGGATTTGATTATGGAAAAATTTACATATATCTTAAGCTCTGGTTCTAAAATAGGTTTTGGATTCCACATAGTTTGAAAAGTAATCTACTACGAGAATATAAAAAATCGTTTGCCAGTTTCCATAGGAAGTGGCCCTACAAGATTGATGCTCCACTTATCAAAAGGGAAAGGGACAGCTACAGGCTGCATCAGCTCGCTCGGGAGATGCCCTCGAACTGTTAACACTGGTGGTATTGCTGGACAAGTCGCTCTGTGTCGGTGGCCAGCTTTGTCCATTAGTAACCTGCTACTAGAAAACATTAAATTAGGCTCTGTGTGGTTGAAATTGGATATCGTATTCCGCGAGCTTGATGCTCCACTTAGTCAACTTGTTTGAGGTTTTTGCAGCACCATTTTTTGGGGGAACGACGTACGGACTGTGATTGTATGCCCCTAGAAATATGGGCGCATTTTCCGGGCATCAATGACTAGACCTAATGAAAGCTTATTGAGGATGAAGTATATGGTCTCAGTGTCGACCAGAGTTTTACAGGTGTAACAGATAGGTCGCTAGCAGAAAAGAGTAAAATCGATAAATATAAAAATAGTGGCTAACCGATGATGGGGGTGGATAAAAATTTTGACGATGTAAGGTAGTTTTTTTAACTCGGAAAATGCCTGATCTGAGGATGGCTCTTATCTGAGGCTCTCAAAATGAAGCTAGAAAGGATTGTGAGGCGTCTTGTAAGACATTACACTTCTTTGATGTTCCGAGGTGGTGCCATTGGCATAACTGCTTGCAACTAGGTGAGGCCGGACTCGATGCCTTTTTTGCTGATTATGTAGCCTAGGAATTTTCCAACTCTTACTCCAAAAAAAACTTGATCGGGTTAAGCTATAAATTGAACTGACGCAGTAGGTTAAACATGGTTTGGAGCATCTCAAATTGTTGGTCTCCCGTATGCGTTTTGACGATCATATCATCGATATATGCTTCCACGTGCTTACCCAAGTGTTCGCTAAAAATGTGGTTAACTAGGTGCTGGTATATAGATCCTGCTTTCTTTAATTTGAATGGTATTAACGTGTAACAGTATCAGCCTTGCTCGTTTTGAAACACCATGTGTTCTTCCTCCGACGGGTTGAGGAGGATCCGATTGTAGCATGAGTATGCATCCACGAACGAGAGGAATTTACGAGGCCAAATTCACCAACTGATCTATGCGGGGCAGGGGGATGTGATGTAGCCCAAAAAGTCCAAACATAAGCCTTTTTAATTTTATTTTATTTTATTCAAATATCTTATGTATTTAAATCAAATCTAATTATATTAAGATTTTATTTTCTTTTATTCTATTTTCTTGTATTATAATTTAGGGTTTTGAGAAGCTCTTATATAAAGCCTCATATGCCTTAAGTTATTTTATGTTTTTGGAATAATATATTTTTATCTCTGGAAATTTCAATATTTGTTACCTTTAGATTAGGGTTTCATGTTACCCTTGAATTAGGGTTTCATCTATCGTTGCTTCTTCTTCTATTTTCGCCGCATCATCAGAATGCATCTTTGGGGCATGCTTGGTTGAGGTCGGTGAAACCGACGCACATGTTCAATTAACCTTCTTTCTTCTTAACTAAAACCGGGTTTGCCACCTAGACTAGGGACCGAGCTCGCTTAATATGTCCTAGTATGGACAGTTTCGTCAGCTCGAAAGAAATGGCCTCCTGCATCTCGGCAGAGAAAGACTGTCGCTTCTTTCGCACGGGTTTGGCATATGAGTCGATGGTTAACTCGTAGCAAATAACTGACAGGTTAACCACTTAAACATCGATAGCATCACATGCGAACACATCCAAATTTCTTTCCAATAGTTCAATTAATGATTGCTTAAATATATAAGTTAAATTATTACCCAATCATAGAAGGAAGTCTTTGACTGCTACCTCCTCGATTGAGTCTCGGAGATCTTCTTCCGGTTATTCTATTTCTCTTGGGTTATTAACCGGTTCAGGTGAGGGTGGTGCGTTTCTTCTCTACTCGGGCTCTCTCTACCAGTCAATTGTTATCTAAGAGGTTTGGTGTGGTCGACGGTAACTGTGTAACAAGTCCTCGCAGTACGTGGACTCTCTCGGATGATGCTGATCGCGTTCCCTACTAGTTACTTGATATATTTTCTGAACATGCTTGGGGTGGGCTCCATCCTATACAACCAGGGTCTACCGATTATCGGATTATAGAAATTGGGGCGTCAGAGATCATTAACAGTCTTTTAAGCTCTTGCTTAGTAGCTCCATAACTTACTTTGACCATTATCTCGACTTCTCTAACGAATTGAGACACCTTACCTTTGTATCCGACCAAAGTTCGTTGGGTGGGCTTGTAAGGTTGGCATTTTATGAATTCGATCATAGGTGTCTTTGAAAATGATGTTTACCGATCTAGTCACATGTACCAAGACTCGAGTGATCATTACTCCCCCCAATGTTGAGATTAATCGTCAACACATCCTCATGAGACGTGTTGATCCCCATTAAGTCGTCATCATTGAATGTGTGGTATGACACTGGGTCTCGGTAGTTACGTTAAGAGAAGGCTTCAAATTTGCATAATTCGTGATCGATTCATGATCTTTTGCTGGTTTTTTCCCTTGGCCACTGATAAGTGCATTTCATATCACTTATTACGCTTCCATTATTCTTAAAATCGTCACCGGTTCTCAAGTATTCGTTGAGTTTTAACGTGTTTTTCCAGTATTCTTAAAGGTGTTTGTGCTGCATGTAAATTGTGATAATATTAATAAATTTAGGGATTGAAGAAACTGGAAAATTAATGTACTTAGGAAAATTTTGGAACAGTTGAAAAGAAAAGAAAAAATATTAATGCTAAAAATATATTATGACGAGTGATTTTCCAAAAAAATATATATATATTAATGCTTGAAAAAATATATTAATGTTGAAAAAAAAGGAAATATATTTCCTTAGATATTGTTTAAAATATTAAATTAAGAAAAAAATATTAAAACGAAGCATAAAAAGAAATTAATGTTGAATTAAAAAAAATATTAGACGCGAGGATTTTATTTAGCTATATTGTTTAAAATATTATTTTATTTAGCAAACATATTTCATAATTCGTTTTTTGTTTTTTTAGGTTTCGGCAGAATATATATATATATGAAAAAAAAAGACGGAAAGAGAGAAGAGAGAGTGCCGTTCGGGTTTTATTTTTCGGCATAATACAAAAACAGAAATAGAGAAGACAAAAAGAGAAGAAAATGAACGTCTGATTTTTGAGTTTTGTTTATATGTATGTGACTATTGAAGAGAGAAGAATTACAATTGGCTTATTTGTTCTATGGTTTTTCGAGCATAAAATAAGAAAGTCCAAGCCCAGTAGAAAAGAAAAGTAATTTGGCTTCTACTAAGGTTTATGGGCAGAGTTTATAAATAGAACGAAGGGACAGTGGGTTTTGACGGCAAAAAAACATAAAAACAGATAATACAAAAGCCAATTGTGCTCTTTTCGTTCCAGAGTAATACAAAGCCAAAGTAGGAAGAAAAATCGATTTTTGTCACTGTCTTTTTCTTACAGCCAGAATACAAATAATTAAAGAAGAAAGATCAAGAAGGTGCACTAATTGATTCACGGCAAAAATTGTATTTTATGGCGAAAGCAACAGAGAGGTAAAGAAACCAGAATTTGCGGCTTTGGTGGATTTCTTTCGGCAAAAGGCAGGTGACAGCTGTTTTTTTTTTGTTTTCTTTCGGCAGCGGCAACATACAATCAGTCGGCAGGAAACAGACAATTGTTCGGTTTAACTTACTCTAAACTTTTATTCGTTTTTTTTACATTCTTCCTGAAGAATTATGTTAACTTTTGCATCCATGATGATGATTTGGTCGATTATGAACTAATCGTTGTCATGGAACCTTAGCGGATTTGTTTAAATAATATTTAGGGTTTATTGCTTAATTGATTTGTGAGATATGTTTATCGGTTACCTAGTATGGTTGTGTTTATCGTTAGATGCATCGCAAATATCTAGTTTGTTAATCTTTAATGAATGCAAAAGTTGATTTAAGGATTTAGAACTTGCCATGCTAGCATAGGTTCTTGAATGATTCGTATTGTGATTGTTCATGATTCGTAATATGTCACTAACCATATCATATTACCCTATGTAATCGAAATAGATAACTTGTTTTTAAAACCAATTGTACATCAATTCATATATACATATAGGATTGTCATGCAAACGGTGTCTGCTTAACTTCTATCTCTTTTGTAGTTGTTTAAGTGGTTTGGTTTACGTGTACTGAAAGGTAGCATGTTCTTAGTAATCGTAGTTATCTTACATATTGATTAAGTATATTAATACTCTGATTAAAATAAACAATGAAGTTAGGGTTCCATGTTTTCTCTCGCATAAGTAAATTCGTTAGATAATCTCGTTAGTTGATTTGTTTAGTTACATTCATACTCTATTACTCGTTCAAGCATTAGTTTAATAATCATACGTTGTTGCATAAGTGAATTCTTGTCTTATACACCTAGTCTTCGTGGGAACGATCTTTCTTACTTATTACTTGCTACTATTTGACCGCGTATACTTGCGTGAGAAAATGACTAACAAGTTTTTGGCACTGTTGCCGGGGACTCGGTGTTATTTGACAGTTTTATTGCTTATCAGCAGGAGTCGTTATAAAACTACTGACTTGATTCGGTTAATTTATTTTTGTGTGTTTTCTTGTGCTCCAGGTACTTGAGCGTGTATGCAAGCACGGTCTCAAACTAGAGCACTAGTACAAAAGGAGCTTGAAGCAAGCCAAGGAACAGAGTTACTAGTTTCAGAATTTGATATTAACTCTATAATGGGAGATCCAGCTCCAAAAGCACTCATGGAATACTCTCAACCAAAGATCATGGATATTCCGTCCAGCATTGTCAGACCCAATATCGCTGCGAATAATTTTGAGATTAAACCCAGCACTATTCAGATGATGCAGAATTCTTGTCAGTTTGAGGGAGCTTCATCTAAGGATCCTAATATGCACATTATGACTTTCCTTGAAATCTGTGATACCTTCAAGTTCAACGGTGTTTCAGATGATGCCATAAGACTGAGACTCTTCCTATTTTCTCTGAGGGACAAAGCTAAGAGCTGGTTACACTCTTTACCAGCAGGCTCGATCACTACTTGGGATATACTAGCACGGAAATTTCTCTCAAAATTATTTCCTATGGCAAGAACAGCCGCCTTGAGGAATGCTATTACTCAATTTTCTCAGTCATATGGTGAATCTTTAAGTGAATCTTGGGAGCGTTACAAGGAGATGCTCAGAAAATGTCCTCATCATGGGATGTTTGATTGGTTAGTAATAAATTGCTTCTACAATGGGTTGGGTGCGCAAACAAGGCCCATTGTCGATGCTGCATCTGGGGGAGCCTTATTAACGAAAAGCTATGATGAGGCTCATGAGCTCCTTGAGATGATGGCTGCTAATGAATTCCAGAACCCTTCTCAGAGACAATCAAAATAAAGTAGCTGATATTCTTAACGTAGACACTGCCACTGCTTTAGCAGCTCAGCTTGAAGCTCTAAACATGAAGGTAGATTCTTTGACTAAACTAGGGATACATCAGGTAGCTAGTGTGTGCGAGATTTGTGCTGGAGATCATGACACTCAATAATTCCCAATCTCTACTAAGTCAGTGCAATTTGTGAATAACTTTCAGAGGCAGAATCAACAACCAATCTCAAACACCTATCAACCAAGCAACATAAATCATCCGAACTTCAGTTGGAACAATAATCAACAAGGTAATCAACATTATGGTACCAAGCCATACGCTCCTCCTGGATTTAAGCAACAAGGTCAGCAACATCAATCTCAGCAGTATACCCCAAGACAACCCCAGAATCAATATCTTGGCTCTTCTCCACATTCTGTGAGAGACTCTGAATTCGAAGAGATGAAGTTAATGATTAAAAGTCTAATGGTATCTCACAAGACCTTGGAAAATCAGATTGGGTAGATGGCCAGTAACATGATTGTTAGACCTCAGGGAGTTCTTCCTAGCGACATGGAACATGATCCAGGTAAACGGGACGGCAAGGAGCAATGCCAAGCTATCACCTTGCGATCAGGAAAGGTTGCTGAGAACCCCACAGTTGAACAAGAGGCGGATTCTTCTCAAAATCATTCCATTTTGAAATATTCTGCTCAAAATCAGCCCTCATCTGAGGTTAATTCTGGTCAAGATCAGCCACCTAAAAAGCCATCTCAGTCAGTTGTTGAGCCTATGATCTACCCTCCTCCACCTTTTCCGCAAAGGTTGCAGAAACAGAAGCTAGATGCTCAGTTCGGGAGATTTTTGGAGGTGTTCAAGAAGCTACACATCAACATACCTTTTGCTGAAGCATTAGAGCAAATGCCTAGTTATGCCAAATTCATGAAGGGAATTCTTTCGAAAAAACTAAAGCTTGGTGATTTTGAGGCAGTGGCGCTCACTGAGGAATGCAGTGCGATCTTACAACAAAAATTACCTCCCAAACTTAAAGATCCAGGAAGCTTCACCATTCCTTGTTCAATCGGCAATTTAGCTTTCAGCAAATGTTTGTGTGATTTGGGAGCGAGCATCAATCTTATGCCCCTATCTGTGTTTGAGAAACTTGGGCTACCTGAGCCAAAACCGACTAATATCTCCTTGCAACTAGCTGATCGTTCTATCACATATCCTCGTGGGATCGTAGAAGATGTCTTAGTAAAGGTAGACAAGCTCATCTTTCCCGCTGACTTCGTTATCTTGGATTTCAAAGAGGAAAAAAACATCCCCATTATCATGGGATACCATTATTGGCTACGGGCAAAACTCTGATCGATGTCCAAAAAGGGGAGCTCACTATGAGAGTGGAAGATTAGAATGTCACTTTCAATATTTTCAAGGCTATGAAATCTCCAACAGATGATGAAGAATGTTTTAGGTTGGATATGATCGATTCTTTACACAACAATGAGGTGGATCGGAATGCGAGTTCAGATGTTCTAGGCATAGTTCTACATGGTGAATCTGACTTCGAAGACGAAGAGATATCCGAATGTGTTCAACTACTACAGGCAGCCCTGTATCAAAAGAGGCTCAATATTCCACATGAGTCACTCGGACTGGGTGATCTTAAGGATTCTCAGGAAAGGCTTAAACCTTCGCTAGAAGAAGCTCCTAAAATTGAACTCAAACCACTACTAGTTCATCTCAGGTATGCTTACTTAGGAGAGTCATCTACATTACCTGTTATTATTGCATCTAACCTTTCAGGTAGTGAGGAAGAAAAGATATATAGAGTCCTGAGGAAGTTCAAATCAGCCATTAGTTGGACCATAGCAGATATCAAGGGAATCAGTCCCTCTTACTGCATGCACAAGATTCTGCTCGAAGAAGGGAGCAAACCATCTATCGAGCATCAGAGGAGACTAAATTCTATCATGAAAGAGATGGTGAAGAAAGAAATTCTGAAGTGGCTAGATGCAGGCATTATCTATCCTATCTCAGACAGTCCGTGGGTTAGCCCGGTGCAATGTGTACCAAAGAAAGGAGGAATGACAGTAGTACCAAATGAAAAGAATGAACTCATCCCCACTCGGACAGTTACAAGATCGAGAATTTGTATGGATTATCGTAAATTGAATAAGGCCACTAGAAAAGATCATTTTCCCTTGCCATTTATTGATCAGATGTTGGATAGGTTGGCAGGCCATGAGTATTATTGTATGCTCGATGGATATTCAGGATACAATCAGATTTGTATAGCTCCAGAAGATCAGGAAAAGACGACCTTCACATGCCATTTTGGTACCTTTGCTTTTCGACGTGTCTCGTTTGGACTTTGCAATGCACCCGCTACTTTTCAAAGGTGCATGATGGTTATTTTCTCTGAAATGGTTGGTGATATCATGGAGGTGTTCATGGACCATTTCACAGTCTTTGGGAAGTCATACGATGGCTTTCTATCTAATCTGGGTAGAGTACTTGAGAGATGTGTGAAAACAAACCTCATTCTTAATTGGGAAAACTGTCACTTCATGGTGCAACAAGGTATCATCCTTGGACACAAGGTGTCTAAGAGGGGTTTAGAAGTAGACAAGGCCAAGCTTGAAACGATCAAAAAGCTTCCTCCTCCTATCTCAATAAAAGAAATTCGTAGTTTTCTTGGTCATGCTGGATTTTATAGACGTTTTATTCAGGATTTCTCAAAGATCACCAAACCACTTTGTACTCTACTGGAAAATGATGTTCCCTTTCGATTTACTGAAGAGTGTTTCGTTGCTTTTGAGCTCTTGAAGAAAAAGTTGACTTCAGCCCCTATCATCACTGCGCCTAACTGGGAAGAACCATTTGAGATGATGTGCGATGCTAGTGATTTCGTTGTGGGAGTCGTTCTTGGTCAAAGGAAGCTGAAGGTGTTTCACGTGGTTCACTATGCTAGTAAAACCCTCAATGATGCACAACGAAACTACACCGTTACTGAAAAAGAGCTTTTGGATGTTGTCTATGGTTCTGAGAAGTCCAGATCCTACTTGCTTGGTGCTAAGGTCATGGTTTTCACGTATCATTCGGCTATCAAATACATGCTATCTAAAAAGGATGCCAAGCCTCGCTTAATTCGATGGGTACTCTTACTTCAGGAATTCGAGTTGGAAATTAAAGACAGAAAGGGGACTGAAAAACAGGTAGCTGACCATCTCTCACGTCTTGAGCAACATGAGAAAGACAAAGGAGATGGAATTCTTATCAACGAATGTTTCCCAGATGAGCAGCTATTCCTGATTCAAGGAGAAGTACCATGGTTTGCTGATTTTGTTAACTATCTGGTCAGCAATGTGATTCTTTCCGATTTTACTTGGGCTCAACGGAAGAAATTCTTGCATGACGTGAAATGGTTTCTTTGGGATAAACCATTCTTGTTTAAACAGTGTGCTGATAAGATGATCCGACGTTGCATTCCTTACAGTGAGATTGAGAAAGTTTTACATGATTGTCACTTTACGGTTTATGGAGGACATTATGCTGGGGATAAGACAGCTGCTCGAGTTCTTCAAGCAGGTTTCTACTGGCCTACCTTGTTTAAGGATGCTCATCTGTACGTTCGTAGATGCGATCGATGCCAAAGGGTTGGTAATATTTCTAGGTGAAATGAGATGCCCCTTAATATTCTTCTTGAGGTTGAGGTATTCGATGTATGGGGAATAGATTTCATGGGACCATTTGTGTCCTCCTGCAACAACCTATACATACTCTTAGCTGTGGATTACGTATCTAAGTGAGTAGAGGTGAAAGCTCTCCCAACTAACGATGCTAAGGTAGTGCTCAATTTCCTTCGTAAGCAAATATTCACTCGCTTCGGAACTCCTCGTGCTATAATCAGTGATGAAGGGACACACTTTTGCAATCGTCAGTTCACAGCATTGTTGGCTAAATATGGTGTTTCTCATCATGTTGCTACCACTTAACACCCTCAAACTAATGGTCAAGCTGAAGTCTTGAATCGAGAAAGCAAGCGAATCTTGGAAAAAGTGGTGAATCCTTCAAGGAAAGATTGGTCTCTGAAGTTAGATGAAGTAGTATGGGCATACCGAACGACTTACAAAACTCCACTTGGGATGTCACCATTTCAGTTAGTATATGGTAAGGCTTGTCATCTTCCAGCAGAACTCGAGCATAAGGCATTCTGGGCTTTAAAGAAGTTGAATTTTGACATTCAAGCAGCTGATGAGAAGCGTCTTCTTCAACTGAATGACCTTGACGAATTTCGGTCTCAAGCCTATGAGAACTCGAAGATGTATAAGGAAAAATTCAAGAAATGGCATGATAGGAAGCTTCTACATAAATATTTTGAGCCGGGTCAAATGGTTCTTCTTTTCAACTCTCCTCTAAAGCTTTTCCCAGGGAAGCTCAAGTCAAGATGGTCTGGACCTTTTAAAGTCAAGACAGTATATCCACATGGAGCAGTTGAAATCTATGAGGAATCGCCAGATAAAGCATTCACAGTCAATGGTCAACGACTCAAGCATTACTATGGAAATATGGAGAACCGTGAGGCATTCAGCATCACCTCGACACTATATGATTCCGAGAGGTATCGTCGAGCTATCGACGTTAAACAAGCACTTCGTGGGAGGCAACCCACTGGGAAACAATGATCAGCACTGCTGGACGAATAGGGGAGTGTTTCTTTTATCTTTTAATTTCTTGTAGTTGCATTCATCATAGTAGTTATTCATGTTAGTCATGCTTATTTGCATTTTCATGCCATGATTATATAGACTGTATTTAGGATCGACTTAGTCTATTAGCATAGCATATTTTTCATGCATTTCGCGTCTTTGATCCCTTCAGTTGCTGTTTCTACTTAAGTAGCCGATGATGAAAATTGTTTAATATGACAGTAGGAACCAAATCTAATTAGGTTGCTTGTCAGTTAGCTTGCTTGATGTAGAAGCACAATTAATACATGTATACTCATCGATTGTTTTTATGCTAGTTACGGACACACTTGAGTATTGTTATACATAATCCTTGGTTAGGTTCAGAATTACACCTTAATCCTTTATTAGCTCATGGACTGCAAAAAGATAAGTTTGGGGGAGTTGAAAGATAAATATGCGTATTATTCAGTTAGGCGTCAAAGGCTAGTAGCCACTCGTCGACGTACGTCCTCTCGCTGGGGGCTGCGTATTGCGAGTAGTCTAGGGGTGGAATGAGATGGAGCGAAACGCACTCATTCCTAATCTAATTGCAAAAAGAAAACCAAAAAAAAAGAAAAGAAAAGAGAAAAAAAGGTAAAAATTGGCTAGGATGAGCTCTTTGGTACTCGAGTTATTAAGTTCTATGGGACTTTATGCCTAGTGACCTAAGACTTTTCCGGTCTGGGATCCGCTAACCTAAAGCTCGCTACATAGGCACCATTGTATAAGTCTTTCAGGGACCTCGTCCATTGCACGGTCAAATAAGCCTTTGTGTGTCTGTATATAGAGTAAAGCATAATAAATCTTTGACAACCCCGGGGAAATATGGATGTGCAACTTGACTATGAAGAATCTAGGTTGTATTTCGTTTCTAATCTTGTGATTATTATGATGAGAACAAGTAAGCTCCATTATTTTGTACTAAGAACATGTCGATTGAGTCTGAGCACACACACACACACACGCTTCTTCACTTGTATTGCTAACATTTGAGTACCTAGTTATTTATCATTCTGAGGTCATTACATTCGTTGAGGCATTTATGCTGAATTAGTTACGGTTACTTGTTCGGGATTATTGCATTCTGCATTCATTTAAATTCAGTTGCATTCATGCATCAATTGTTAAACCTGTTTTGCATTGCCTGAGGACAAGCAACGGTTTAAGTTTGGGGGTTTGATAAGTGCATTTCATATCACTTATTACGCTTCCAGTATTCTTAAAATCGTCACCGGTTCTCAAGTATTCATTGAGTTTTAACGTGTTTTTCCAGTATTCTTAAAGGCGCTTGTGCAACGGGTAAATTGTGATAATATTAATAAATTTGGGGTTGAAATTGAAGAAACTGGAAAATTAATGTACTTAGGGAAATTTTGGAACAGTTGAAAAGAAAAGAAAATATATTAATGCTAAAAATATATTATAACGAGTGATTTTCCAAAAAATATATATATTAATTCTTGAAAAAATATATTAATGTTGAAAAAAAAGGAAATATATTTCCTGAGATATTGTTTAAAATATTAAATTAAGAAAAAGAATATTAAAACGAAGCATAAAAAGAATTTAATGTTGAATTAAGAAAAAAATATTAGACGCGAGGATTTTATTTAGCTATATTGTTTAAAATATTATTTTATTTAGCAAAAATATTTCATAATTCGTTTTTGGTTTTTTTTAGGGTTTCGGTAGAATATATATATATATATATAAAGACGGAAAGAGAGAAGAGAGAGTGTCGTTCGGGTTTTATTTTTCGGCATAATACAAAAACAGAAATAGAGAAGACAAAAAGAGAAGAAAAGGAACGTCTGATTTTTGGGTTTTGTTTATATGTACGTGACTTTTGAAGAGAGAAGAATTACAATTGGCTTATTTGTTCTATAGTTTTTCAAGCATAAAATAACAAAGCCCAAGCTCAGTAGAAAAGAAAAGTAATTTGGCTTCTACTAGGGTTTATGGGAAGAGTTTATAAATAGAGAAGAAGGGACAATGGGTTTTGACGGCAAAAAAACATAAAAACAGATAATATAAAAGCCAAAGCAGGAAGAAAAATCGATTTTTGCCACTGTCTTTTTCTTACAACCAGAATACAAATAATTAAAGAAGAAAGATCAAGAGGGTGCACTAATTGATTCACGGAAAAAATTGTATTTTACGGCGAAAGCAACAGAGAGGTAAAGAAAGCGGAATTTGCGGCTTCGGTGGATTTCTTTCGGCAAAAGGCAGGTGACAGCTATTTTTTTGGGTTTTCTTTCGGCAACGGCAACATACAATCAGTCGGCAGGAGACAGGCAGTTGTTCGGTTTAACTTTCTCTAAACTTTTATTCATTTATTTACATTCTTCCTGAAGAATTATATTAACTTTTGCATCCATAATGATGATTTGGTCGATTATGAACTAATCATTGTCATGGAACCTTAGCGGATTTGTTTAAATAATATTTTGTGTTTATTGCTTAATTGATTTGTGAGATATGTTTATCGGTTACCTAGTATGGTTGTGTTTATCGTTAGATGCGTCGCGAACATCTAGTTTGTTAATCTTTAATGAATGCAAAAGTAGATTTAAGGATTTAGAACTTGCCATGCTAGCATAGGTTCTTGAATGATTCGTATTATGATTGTTCATGATTCGTAATTATGTCACTAACCATATCATATTATCCTATGTAATCGAAATAGATAACTTGTTCTTAAAACCAATTGTACATCAATTCGTATAGACATATAGGATTGTCATGCAAGCGGTGTCTGCTTAACTGCTATCTATTTTGTAGTTGTTTAAGTGGTTTGCTTTACGTGTACTGAAAGGTAGCGTGTTCTGATTTCGTGTTATCTGATTACTAATCGTAGTTATCTTACATATTGATTAAGTATATTAATACTCTGAGTAAAATAAACAATGAAGTTAGGGTTCCATATTTTCTCTCGCATAAGTAAATTCGTTAGATAATCTCGTTAAATAATCCCGTTAGTTGATTTGTTTAGTTACATTCATACTCTATTACTCATTCAAGCATTAGTTTAATAATCATACGTTGTTGCATAAGTGAATTCTTGTCTTATACACCTAGTCTTCGTGGGAACGATCTTCCTTACTTATTACTTGCTACTATTTGACCGCGTATACTTGCGTGAGAAAAGGACTAACAGCCACCTCAGAGTTTCCACTGACAATAGTGAAGAGAGATAGAGAATTGTCCCCTACATTGGATATCGTGTTACTGGCGACCTCGGATTGCTTACCCTGGCTAGTCTGATGTGATGGTAAAGCGCTCTTTTCGATGGTTATATCAGAATGACCCCCCATCCCCCCCCCCCCCCCCCCATTCCCCTCACAGTTGTGAATAACTACTGTGCTCAGGCTGTCGATGGCGATCTTGATCCTTGATAAATTGGATGCGTTTTCTGCTATCTATTAGTCTCTGAACTTCTTCTCTGAGTTTCCAGAACTAATTAGTTGAATGGCCACGCCGTTGTGGTAGGATCAGAAATCTTTGTTCGATTGTTTAAAACTGGGCGCGCTCATTACTCACGACATTTGATACTTCATTATTCCATTCCCACAATCGCAGATGATTGATATAGAATCATTCAGCGGGGTAAATCGCCTTGATGGATTTTCATAGTGCAGTGTTCTCCGACTAGCATCCCATTGAGGCGGGTCATCAATCTTTTTTCGGTCGAATGATCCTCCTTGACGATCAGAAAAATGTGTATCTAATGAATCTCATTTCCGGGTGTCATCTACTCGGATGAACGTATCCGCATGGGTGAGCAAGTCTTACATCTTCTCCGTCAGAAAATTTAATTTGGTCAGCATACAACTCCCTTTGTCGGTCCAGGCCTATCTTACGTAAAGCTACAACCATATTTTCTTCTAGATCTGGCAAAGAATTTATGTTGTGAACAAAATGATTAATATAACTTTTCAGTGACTCACCTTGTATCTGGTAAAGGTCCATAATTGCGTCGCGCACACGCTTGAGCTCTTTATTGCCTATAAACCTTTCTTTAAAATCTTTCTATAGGCCTGCGAGATCTTGAACGGATCCATTGGGTATAATACTGAACTACTCCATTGCATTTCCATTAAGGGTCATAGAGAGGGCATGTCGCAGCATAGCTTCATTGGGGTTAAACACCATCATCATTTTTCTAAACTGCTCCAGATGCCTCTCCAGATCTGTAGATCCATCGTAGGCTTGCATCGTTAACGGGTCGAATTTTCTAGGCAATTGGACTTTGAGGATTTTCTTCACAAACAGGGACTCCTTAAGGATGTAGCTGGAAATTCTCGGTCGCACCTGATTATAGTGTACGTCCTCATTATCCCTAGCTTTGCTAGATGTGCTGGGGCGTGCTTCTTCCTGCGGCTTCTACTCTTGGGAGCGTTTCTTGCCCCCACTTTCTCATTTTCCTTATTTTTTGTTCTCACGCTTGGAGGATCGATCCCCCCGATGGTAGCGTGCATGTCTTGTTCCCTACCATTGCGCTCACACGCCACACTGAGATGCTCTTGCTGTATCTGTTGAAGTTGTAGTTCTAATTGCTGCAATATTGGTGTTATTACTGGATTATTACATGGCGCTTCATGCACAACAGGAGCTGTTACAAGCTCCCGTGTATTAATCTCCAATTCAGTCCAGTCCGTGAATTTTCCCAAATGTGGTACTACCTCAATGAGAATTGTTGTTACTACCTCTATGTTGTTGGTTATGACGGGAGGTACCTGGTCCTGCCTCACCAGCGGGTTCGCAGCTCTCCGGTTTCCCGTCGTCTTGCTTGGTTCTGGTATATCTGTCTCAATCTATGATCTAGTGACTACCATGGTTAAGATGTTTTTAAAGCAAGAGACGCTTTATCATTCCCACAGACGGTGCCAAATTTGTTATAGAAAAAACTAACAAAGGAAAATGCCAAGTAGCTAACTTTTTTAATCAGAGTAAAGAAAATTACATTATATCCCACTTCTCTATCTATTTATACATCATTTAGCAGTTACACATAATCTCTAAATCCTCTCCCCTAACTATGCACATTAACTTTACATTTATCACATGGAGCCTAATTTAATGGTCATAACTATAATGGGTTAATTGGTTAATCAATTTAGCTTCAACCATTTTTCTATATGTACTCCTCGATCAGTCTCATCCGCACTATAAGCAGAGCCCTGCTTCGCGCTCTTTCTTTCCGCTCAGTTATACCTTATGGTCGGTTATATCTTGGAGGTCTGATCGCTTTTCCTTGCCCTCAGATTTGTTGTTCGATGATCAATGAGTCGTCTGCTCGCTCTAGTGTAGCTTGCTAGGTTTTCTGACCTCATCAGCTTGTTGTGATGTAGCTTTCTAGGTTTTTTTACCTCTACTTGGTATTTTATTAGATTGTTGCAACATCTTGTCCCATCGGATAGACTTTGGGGATGCCAATATCGTCGTTGTACTTGCTCCTCATTCAGTCTACCTTATAATTAGTTTGGTTTAGTGTTGATTATGTATTCCCGTTAATTCCATCTGCTTGGATACCCTCTGACTCACTATCCCGTGGATACCATCATCGATTACTTGTGTAAAAAAACCTTACATTCCCTTACGCGTGTGCACCTCAAATCGTAGGTGTAACGACTACAAAACTCTTCCCTTTTCCTAGGCACTAGTCACCTAAGAAAACTCTTTGATTCACTCTGGCCCTCATAACCGTTTGGAATCCCATATTCCTATCTATGAATACTTAAGCCATCTACCAATTTGGAATTACTCATATTCATAATTCTAGTGAGAGAGACGTTTTGTTAGTGAGTGAAATAGATTTGATACTCCTCTAAACATTCTCTTCCATAGTCCATGCTTGATAAATATACAATCTTAAATTGGTCCATAGGTTAGAAGGTTAAAGGGAGAAAAGCTACTGGTATAGATGAGGAGACCAAGCCACTATATATTGTCAAACCCACATACTACGGTCAGTGTCCACCATTTAAGAAACCATCCAAAGCGGTAGAAACTACAAACACTGGCACCACCTAACCCCCCCCCCCCTTCGTTCACAATTGTTTGATACCCGACAAGGGGGATTTTAGCGCTCCAAATAAATCAGTTGATGCATAATTGTTCATTCATATGGACAGAAAACAAAAGGTGACCGAGAAATGAAAAGGAGATGGTTTGAAGAAGAAATGGTCTTTGGTTCCTACTTCTCAAAACACTACTTGGAGTACTCCCCAAACCACTCCTAAAAAATGTCCACAAGAACACTCACAAGCAGCCCCTCAACAATTACTTGCGGAAACCATTGGTATGAAAATAAAGTCTGCGAGAGTGCACCCCTTGAACCAATTAAAGAGATAAGAGAAAGACACTTGGTTAATGAGCCAGAAGACAATCAAGATGAGATTGCTTATGTAGATGATCAACACAAAAAAACAATTATTGCTTCGTCTTCTCTTGCAAGAACTTCCGCACAGACCCAGACGCCAGACCCTCAAGAGAAATTTAATGTAAGTTCACATGTTCAGAAAAAAGTTAAGTCGAAGAAGAATAAAAATATGTGATTGAACTACCCTCGAACATCCAGACCATCTTAGGAAGCAACTTGCGAGAAGTTGAGAGAAACAATCTACTGGCTGTGTACAAAATAAAGTATAAGTACTATCAACCTTCCGAGGAGGTGGAACATCGTGATTGATGGGGGATTCCTAACTTCAAAACCATCCAATTTCCCGAACATGGAGAGACCTCTCTATCTATTCAGGATAATGAGCAAATTTTCTATCCAGAGTTTCTGAACTCGGGTCTTTGGTTCCTTTTGGATCCCGCAATAGTGAGGTACTTCGAACTGATAAAATTATTCCTACTTAAGCCGGTCCGAACATATGGTTCACCTTGATGGCATGCATAATGGCGGCCAGGATACATGAGTTTAACCTTTCTATGGAGCAGTTTGTTGGATTAACCGGTGTTGCCAAAATCCCCACTTCCTTTTTTATTCTTTGACCATTGGGCATAAGTTCAAGATAGTGTATGATATCCTTGAAGGCGACAAGAAGTAGATGAAAATATTTTTATCTCCGGGTTATGGGAGACACGATCCGAGGAGTCTGCTGAGAGACCACATCAGCTCCCTTTAAAATAGACTAGTGGAGGTACATACTTACTCTAACTTATTTTCACTTTGTGTACTTGATTTACTTTAAGAAATTTTTTATTGGGGGAAACAATGTAAAGGGTTTCTAAACTGTTGAAGGGGCACCTAAAAGAGGCTGGTTGGATATTTTCTCAACTAAGTAGTTGGGCCAGTACTTCCTAGTCCAATGAATTCTACTATTTCTTTACTCTAGCTAATATGGCTAAAAGAAATCTTTGGAAGGCTAACCTAACTAAAACTATGTCTTTGGAAACGCTCATTGTGCCGCCCACAAAAGGCAATAGACTTAAACACTTAGAGGAAACAGATGATCTCGTCTACCTTCCTACCAGAGCTTGGGATCCAAGCCATTGGAACACTAAGAAATGTGGTTGAGGAAGAAAATATTGGAGCTGAAGTTGAGGTCAAAGAGGAAGAAGATGTGGGGGTTGAGACCAAAGAGTTTAATCCCGGTGAGGAAGGTGACTCCAAG
This sequence comes from Limnanthes douglasii subsp. nivea, assembly GCA_036936605.1. Classification (NCBI taxonomy): domain Eukaryota; kingdom Viridiplantae; phylum Streptophyta; class Magnoliopsida; order Brassicales; family Limnanthaceae; genus Limnanthes; species Limnanthes douglasii. The sequence goes on from JAUPFV010000002.1 coordinate 165,263,717, forward strand.
AAGCCATTGAAAAAACAATGGCCAAAGAGTAAAGGAAAAGGAAAGGTTGCTAAAGAAGGTTATCAAAAGGTGGAAAAAAATATTGCCCCTTTGAGTAATGAGACAGTTGAGCCTAATTTACCCTCTCTTGAGAAAGTTGTTGTTTTTTACTCAGATTCTCCTCGGGTATCTGTCGAAGAAGTTGTGCCATAAGAAAACGAGGCGACTGATGTCCAAAGACATCAGGGAGATGAAGTTGCTGAAAACTAAGAAGTTAGCTCTCTATCAGAGCAGTTGGATATTTAAAATGGTGATTTTCTTGCCCTCTAACTTCATAGACTGCTTCACCCCACAATACTTCTTGAAAGAAATGCTAAAACTTTAAATGTTAAAAAATATCGTTATAAAAACGACGCTTTCCAAAGAAATCTGACATGAAATAGTTTGAGGAAGAGCTTTCACACTACAAAAAACTTGCTACCGAACATCTGACTCAACTCGAGATGCTAGAGGATCCGTTAAATTTGGAGCATGATATGTATAATAACGAGCAACAACGGTTTATGGAGGTGAATACCCAAAAGAATAGGCTCATCCAAACTCTTACCGAGGGATATTATAAGACCAATGAGTACTTTGAATGAGCTTTCAAAGATATAAAAAAACTATTGTTGAGAATAAAGCTCTTAGAAAGGAACCTGAAGTGTATAAGGACACTTCCCCCGGAAAAAAATGTTGTTGACTGCGTCTCTAAGTTGGAGGATAAGGTTGCTAAGATCAATTCCGTTATGGTGTTAGAGTCTCAGGAGCACTTTCCGAACTTGAAGTTAGGTAGCTACTGGGAGCTTGTTCCTGATAAGTATCACCTGTAGGGAATTTCTTTGGAAGATAAATAATCACCCAACAACTCTCATCAATCATAACGCTCCTCGTCTAGCTCATCGAAAGATGAATCTGAAAGTACCCTTTCGGGGTTTTAAAGTTTTTGGTTAATTGTTTTATGTTGTATTTTTTTTTGTGAATTGGTTTTCCATAGGTTAAAAGGTTAAAGGGAGAAAAGATACAGGTTTAGACGAGGAGACCAAGCCTTATGATTTTTCGGAGTCTCGCCGACATGACTGGCATAGTTACTTCGACATGATCAGTGGCACCTTAGCGAAAAAGATAAATGAAGACAGAGCTACGACAAGTGACAAAATAAAAGAGAGCAAGCTCCCTCAAAAGCAAAGAAGATTACACTATCAGGATATTATATGTGACTATTATATAGTCCTTAAGTTTCGCTACACTCCAACTCAAGGACTAAGGGGGACTCTTGATGAGGCAATATTCTGTATAGAATATCCGGATAAAAATACAATTTATCTATAATTTAATTAGGCTTTATTATTGTATATTTATTATTTAGATTCTGTAACGAATATAAATAAATAGAACGTCTATGTAATAAATAGAAATAAATAAGGGAGACTAAATGTCACGTACAAGGCCTACAAATAAGAGTCGAGCTCCATATGTAAAGGATCCAAAAAAAATATACAATAATACAATTACAATTTTTCCTTTTATTTCTCTCTATATTTCGTTTCTTTTCTCTGTTTTCATATCAGAATGATTTAGTTAATTTGTTAATGAATTTATCCTTATGAAGTGTGGACCCTTTGTTGTTTTTCCTCTTCTCGAGTACTTCTTCTGTCGATTATTCATTATTCTTATCATCTCGTCACTTAATTTCGTTGCGCTTGACAAATTGGATGATCTCCTCATTATCATATACCCTTTTGATTTCTTCCCATAACTACCAACAACCATCAGTTGACTGGCCATGATTTTTATGGTACACGCAAAAGTTCCTAAGAGATCTCTCGTAATCGGGGGTCCACATACTTCGCGGCGGCTGATATTTTTACCTTCCTTTGGTTTTGTTGAAAATAGTCGTTATGTCTCAGTGAAGGGTGTAAACTTTCACATCGAAATAACATAATATAAAAGGCCTCTATTTCCTTATTGGAAATCTCAAGACCTCGTACTGTCTAACTTCATCGTTCTCTTTTTGGCTGGTGCAGAAAACTTTACTTCTTGTGTTTTGGGGTGTGGCGAGTAAGGATAATCTTCCTTTTTAGCGTCTTTGACTTAAATAAATTGATTGGAACTTGCCAAGATTTCCTTCATGTTTTCAAAAAAAAATCTAATATGGTCGATGTACACTGGCTCCTCTATCCACCTGTTTTTTAAATGCCACAATCGGGACCTTCTCCTTGCACTTTGAGAACTCGTTCATCTCACAAAACAATATATAAACGTAACGTTTTACCATTTCTTCTTTTTTCTAGTACAAATTCATGATATATTTGCCTTTTTTTTATGCGCCTTGTTTCCAATGAATCGGTTCCTAAAGGTGCTACATAATCTTTCGAAATCTCGTATGTTATTGAACTAGTCGAGTGCGCTGCCCTTGAACTTCATGGAGCATGCTCTACAAAACAGCACATATTTGGGGTTAAAACCTATCATCGCATTCTAAAATTTCTCGAGATAGTGGTTTGTATCACCCAATCCATTGTAGGTATCCATCCGGTAAAAATTAAACTTGCGGGGGAGTTTCCCTTCAAAGATCTTACTAACGAATAGGAACTCACGAGTATGCAGGCTGTCATTAGCCTCTCTTCTTTGTATTCTGATACGTATTGATTATTTTTAGGAAATAATATAATGTCTAAAAAGAGTTATTAGGAGAGTTTTAAAGATAGAAAGTAATCGTAAGTCAAAGTATGCAAAAGTGTCGATCCCTCTTCTTCCCAAGGCAAGCACACCTACGGGAGGTGGTTACAAGTAACAGAATTAGTTAATAGTATATATACTTCACCCTATTTTAATACTTAATATAAACATATTTACTACAAATTACATATATGATCTCTTATATTTAAAATTTACACCATATATATCTCTCAACTACTAAATACTTTATTCAGAATATTCTTGATAATTACTTTTACTCCTCAATTATTTATATCCTTATCAGTAGCCGCCTAGTCTGTGCGAAACATCTTGAGGAATGACTAAAAATTGTTTTTTATAGGCCCGTCTTAATCTATATGTTATTAAAAGGTCTAAAACCATCCTCGGAATCAGTGTAACACACTCTTTGTAGATTGTGAATCACACCTTATGTATTGTCTCTCCTTTTAAAATCGCGTACCCTTTCAAGTCGTACATCATTCCTCCTAAAAAAACCATTCCCAATTAATACATCATCGTACTTCTCAAAGAGCATAATAGTACATTTTCTAGAATGAAGTAGAAGGTCATAGAAGCTTCCTGACATATGTATTGTTTCATTCTGACACACTACATGTGTCTACCTACTTCAAACTAGGCTCTTGTTATCTTTCAATTCAAATATTGTCCAATATATACCTATCAACCCTTTAACTCCCTCTCCAAAAGGCCCAGACCCATCTTCACAACTTTCCCTGTAAGTATCGCTCATTACTCACTTTATCTATCACAATTAATTCTACAGAGAGAGGTAGAGAGAAAATTTCCTCAGTTATTTTCTCCTCCACCGTCAATGTCGTATTTAAACCTTATAGACCGTGTCTGATCTCTTTTCGATACATGCTTGCTCTTTTTATGTTCAGCTTAGTCAGTTTTTAGGATTGGCTTACCGTCGCGCACAAATTCCCTAAAAGAGAATTTGTCGGCATGACCGACGATAAACCCAAGAAAAACATTCAAACCGTTACCTAAGGTCCCTAGCCTCCTACCAGAAAGTCGTCGCATTTTTTTACCCTTTGAGGTTCCTTAGATATCCCTTCTTATATAACCCTCAAAGCTTGTTCACAAAAACCATCTCGATCCAATCAAAACCAATCGCCTCAAACAAACAAAGAAGTGTCTCCTAGAAAAAACAAAGAAATACCTTCTCTGAAAAACTGATCTTCTCGAACAAGCAGAGAAGATCAGTTTTTCAGAAAAACCAATCTCTTCGAACAACCAGAGAAGTATCTTCTCAGAAAAACCAATCTCCTCGAACAACCAGAGAAGTATCTCCTTCGAAAATCTTATCCGTTGGTATGTGAGACTCTGAAGAGCTCAATACTTCAGCAAATCCTGCCACTAAAGATACTACACAATCTCCTCTCTCGAAGGGAACGTCTGTGATAAACAAAAAATCACAAGGGATTCCTATTGAAAACACCCAAGAAGCGGCTTCGAACACACCCAACAACTCAAAAACTTCACCTACAATATCAAAGTCATCCTTCCATAATCATGAACAATGCATTACTACTGTTGTCTCTCACCAACTTCGAGACCAGATATCAGAGGAGGTTTTTGTATCATAATCCACGACAGAAACTATCTCAGATATCCAAAACTTGGACAATACTCATCCGTCTGATTCCAAGGACGATGTTGCAAAAAAAAGCTTCAAATAAGAAAACAAAATAAACCAATGAGACTATCACCCTTCCCGAGGACATCACTGCCAATCAAAATCCCAACATCAAAGATGTTATCCCCGAATATTTTATTGCACTTTAAAATGTGCAATATGAATATTTCAATCAATTTGAAGCTGAGACTATAAAGAGGCAAGAGGGAATCCTAACAAAGTTACCCTTCGATTATCCTCGTTGGGAAAGACCCCGCTTTCATGTGGTGTGAATGAACTAGTAATCTACCCATAAATTCTGAATTAGGGGCATTTGGTTTCTGTTGGACCAAGTTGTGGTAGATTACTTCGAAACAATCGATATTTGTCCGACCCAAGCAAGTCGAAATCTATGGTTTACCATGTTATCCATTATTATGGCACCAAGAATTGCCACAATAACTCTACTTATAGAGAAATTCATATTTAAAACTGGACTTTCCAATAACCACGTTCTTTCTTTCGATTATTTTACCCTCAGAGATTCATCGAAGATCATCGACGATCTTCTCGAGGCAGACAAAACGTGGAAGCATAAATTCTTCATTATTTCTTGTTGTTAGGAAAATGGTAAGGAAATCCCAACAGATAATACTCAAGACTGTCTCTTAAGTAGAAGAGCACAAGTAAGTTATATGATTTTATAATGTACTTTCTCCTCAGTTCAGACTAACTTTTGTTGTATTGTGTAGAAATTTTGAGGCGAGACAAGATTCACAAGTTTGTTAGCGAGGAAACATTTTCCAAGTTGAGCGAGTGGGCAGAACAAGTGTGGTATAATGAATTTCATAAGGCCTTCTTTCCTCTGAACTTTGTACAGATTCATCTATGAAAGCTCTCCATGGTATCTGTGTGCCTATAGATAAGTTGATGGAACCTCTTGGTGCATGAGATATTATGAAGAAATCGGATGCTTCCGATGCATGTATCATGCTTCCTTCTCTGAATGGATCCCTCAGCCATAAACCGAAGAGAGATTTAAATAAAATATCTCAAGGTGTTCCATTGAAAGAGAAAAAGAATGGGAGCCCAAATAAAAAATCAAAGTGAAATGTTACAGAAGTTATAATTCTTGAAACCGAGCAGTCCCATGCTGAGGTGTCCAATAAGAGAAAGAAGGTAGCTTCCTCGAAAACTCCCCCCTATAATTATGGAGGAGGATATAGTTGATGTATCCTCCTCAAATCCTACACTAAATGGTGAGAAGAGAGAAAAAGAAAACAAATATCAAGACTTTTACATGGAGTCCCAGCTTCAAGAAATTCAAAACTACATTGTTGAAATGGGCAATGAAAGTGTCAAAGTATCCCTAGAGAGTGAATTAGCATTGGTTGACAATCAACCTGGATTACCTCAAACATATGGTCTACCTTGTCCTCAGGGTACTTCTTTATATGCATCTACCGTGTACAATTCATTTCCTCCAGATCCTCCAAGTGAACCATCTAAGGAAATTCTGAACCTACTCCTCCATTTTCTCAAACCTCGGAGATGTTTCCAAATAGGTATGTGAATAAATTGTATTTTGTCGAAACCAATTGGTAAAATTCACAAAATATATGGTGTATTTGTAAAAAATAATTTGCGCACAACAAAAAGTGGGTTGATATCTGTAACAGAAATCTTATCGAACAATTCCAAGCCTTTTAAGTGGATAGGTCAGAAATTCATAGTAGAGTTATTCAAATAAAAAGAATTGCTTGGTCCTGAATCATAAAAAAGAATTAAAGGAACTCAGTTTGAAGCACAAAGTAGAGTTAGACAAAGAGCATGTCAAGCACATAACACTACAGAAATTGTACGAAGAGAGTGAAGAAGGGGGAAAGAAAGCCCTTCAAAACTTAGAGTGAAGGCTGAATCCGAGAAGGAAAAATACGTTACTATAAAAGCTGTTATGGATGTTGGTGCAAGTGACTGTCTTAGTTCTATTGTCCTTGATTTCTACCAAATGTTTATGAGGGTGAACATAACATACTATTGGCACTTAATACTAGTAAATTGACCCCTAAAAAAGACTTATCACTATTACAAGTGATTCAGAGGAATATGAATCCGAAGAAAATTGTGACGGAAAATTTGGCACATCAAATAATGAAAGTAGCTCCTCGGAAGGCAGCTTGAATGGTGCACCCAGTTATACTCATGGCAAAAAGAAGCTTTTGTATTCGTAACTTGTCTTGTTTTTTTTGTTAACGACCACAATATATCATCCTCGTAACTTCTTTAAGCGTTAATCTTGTTATCTATTTTTCTATGACTTGTAAGTGATAATCTTTGGTCGTATGTCCTAATCACATATCACATTTTCTTTGAAAATGTAAGTGTTATTCTTGTTTTTAAATTTCTTTTAAGAAATTATTCTGGAACCCATATTGGTACCTCGTACTATGCTTTGATATACTTTAAAAGTTTGATTTATATCACCATTCATATTGGAACTTTGAAAAATGCTTTAACAATCGTTAACACCACAAATTATACTGTTGCTCACATTAACACTTCAAAAAATGTGATAATAGACTTTAGCACTTTGAATTATAATGTCATGCACATTGGCACTTCGAAAAATATTTTAATAGATGTTAGCACTTCGAATTATATTGCCACTCAAATTGGTACTTTGAAAAATGGTTTAATAGACATTAGCGCTTTGAATTATACTGTCATTCACATTAGTACTTCAAAAAATGATTTAATAGACATAAGTACTTCGAATTATCCTGCAACTCACATTAGCACTTTGAAAAATGCTTTAATAGCACTTCGAATTATATTGGCACTCGCATTGGAACTTCAAAAACTACTTTAATAGATGGTAGCACTTCAAATTATACTTTTGTAAATTACTTCAAGGGTGATCAGTCCTTATGTAATATATAAAATAATACGTCCACTATCTTTTAATAACCTTTTAATTTCATGGTTTAAATAACTTCTCACACAAACGAATGAATTTCTTTTTCTCAATCATAAAATGCAATACTTACAAAATAATTGGCCAACAAAGAAAATCATATTTATAACTTCGGAAATATGGAACCTCATTAAAACCTTTATAAGCCACTAGGGTAGGAAAGAGTATGCCATCGTTCAAGTTATATAAGTATAAAAATAATAACTTCAAAAATGTGTAAAAACTACTCACAATATAATTTTAAATGCTCAATATTCCAAGGGTACTGCAAATTTCTTCCATCTTTATCCTTCTGGCGATATGCCACTGGCTTAACCTTCTCTACCACCAAATAGGGTCCTTCCCAATTTGGGGCTATTTTACCCAATTTTTTTATCTTGTTTATGCAAATATACCATCATCAAAACCTTATCTCATATTTTGAAGTGTCTTCATTTAGCCTTCGAATTGTAACGGCTCCTCATTAAAGTTTGATATTGCATCAAATTCAAATGTGTTCTAACCCACTTCTCCTTATTCAATTCAAGTTCTGTTCATTTAGCGTTCTTGTTATCATCCTCATAATAAGTAAGTACACTGTAAGATGAAAGTGTTGATTCCGTCGCGCTTACTGCATCCATCACATACACCAAAGCAAAAGGAGTTTCTTGAGTTGCACTTCAAGGTATTGTTTTATATGCCCATAGCACCTCCTGACGATAATTAGGGCCTTTCTTGTTGCATCTGTCAAGTTATTATTTAGACCTTCCAAATGGTTCTATTAGTAATTTCCACCTAGCCATTTTCTTGTTGATGAAATGGTGTTTAAAAAAACTGTATAATTCCCCTCGAATATAGAAAGATATCTATGTTATTAAAGTGTGGCCCATTATTTGTAGTAATTCCCTAAGGAATCCCAAATCTGCAACAAATATAAGATACAATAAATCTTATAACATCTTTAACTCTTGTTCCTGACAATGGTTCGCCTTCAGCCCATTTTGAAAAATAATCCATTGTAACTATAATGGTTTGTTGTCCTCCCGAAGGCATACTCATCTATACAAAGGTATGCTTTGGAAACTGAGATTAAATATTGTTTATGAATGGAATTTTCAAATCTCTGACAAGTATCGTAGCTTCGTACTAATTTTTTAGCATCACTCATTATTGAAGGCCAATAATATCCTTCTAACAAAACCCTTCTCGTTAAGGTATTAAATCCACAATGAGCAGAACCCTCCCCATCGTGTAGCTCGGATAAAAAAAATTGAGATTCATTTTTGCCAAAATATCTTAACAACGGTCGACTCAAAGATTTCTTATAAAATATATTGTATATTTATGCGCTCTGAACCTCAATCTCTGATCTAATTTTGTGTATAGAGGTAGTGCACCTTTGAGTAAAAATTCTTTGAGATTAGATCGCCAATCTCCTCGGTCTTCCTCAGCAATCACAAACACTTCCTTGGAATAATATTTGAGAACATGGAAAAAATCTTTGAGAGAGCTAAGAATCATGTCAACTTTAGAAACCAACCCCGATAAATAGGCTGAGGGAGGAGCGAAACAACAAGCTTTGCAAATACCATGACACTACAAACTATATAGCTTTGAAGAAAGAAATTCATATTTTGATAGAGAACAAAAAGTTGACAACTTTTATTAAAAAAATAATAATGGTCAGAGTACGTCCGCGTAGCATATCGTGAACACCTTCAAAGCAAAAAAACACATTGATAATTATGGATTCAAATATAGAAAAACATATAGGCATCGATACGGCTACATAATATTTAGATTCAGACCCAGATCGAAAAATAGTGTTGGTTGTGAACGAACCAATGGTCCAAATGAGGGTTTGTAGTTTATGCAAGTTTTTTCAAAGAATCTAGCCATCTTAGGGGGAGATACAATGGCTGGAAATATTAATAGCTCAAGAAAAAGACACGTAGTAAGTTTGGCAACTCAATTAGAATGAAAAATGTCTACTCATCTTTATCTTAGGAATATTACACCTCTCATTTTATTTGACGATAACGATATGAGGGGTATAGCTGGACCCTACGAGGATGTAGTGACGAGCGGTGCAGAAATAGCATGAACTAAGATCCGACGAATACAAATTGATACAGGTAGTTCAACGAATGTGTTCTTCAATCAAGATATGAGAAGATGTGGAATCTACCTATGATCCTTTGATCTGAGCGAAGAATACTAATTGATACAAGTGATAATTTCCCTGATTTTCTTATTTTTCTTATTTGGAGTTGTTTTCTTTGTAGCATCACCTTCGGAATTAGATGGAGGATTACTTTCTGCATTTTGGACATCTAAAATAGTCTATATACTATACTCTGATTCAACATTCTCCTAGGAAACTTTGTCCCGAAGTTGTGGGGGGGGGGGGACAACAGTGGGAGGTGTAGTTTGGGAGCTCTAGCGAAAATCCAACACTCTTTATTTGTGGCATTGCGAAGGCGCCACTTGAACTTTAGGTTTTTCATAGTTGTCCCCTTCGAAGGAGGAGATAAGGTTGTGGTATTTAGTGAAGTGTTGATGTCTTCAGAATCCTGCATCACAACGAATTAACTTTTTCGATGAGGCTGGCTTTTTTAAGAAGATATTTCTGAATTTATTCGAGGTTTTTGTTTTCGATTGATTCAAGGAGATTGGGTCTTGTGGGCAGATACTTATGTGTTGTTTCGAAGAGGTGTTTCTTTTACGATTCAAGGAGGAGGCTGTGAACAGGTTGTGGAAGCTAAATCATAAGGATTTTGGTTGCCAAGAGAGCGACTCCGATCAGGGTTAAAGGCCCTTTATAAAGTAGTATGGGTGGATAGATTTGGAGGGTTTTCGATCACACGTGTTGCTCGGTATTCAGCAATCCTATCATAATTGTTGAAGTAATTGTAAATACCAAAGATGGGTTTTTTTGTGGGATTTGGATTTTTCATAATAAACATTGTAAATGGAAATTGGAGAAACTTAAATGTGGTTCAAGAAGGATGGCCACGGTGATGATAGCAGATGAGTAAAATTTCTCAGTCGATGTTTTCTCTCCATCTGTAGAATTTATATATGATAGGAATAATGAGCATTGATGAGTTATTTATAGAAGGAATTGTGAAATGGGGGTTTGGGATTTTTAGTGAAGGGAGCTGAAGGGTCGACAGGCATCCATGAGATGAAATATGAATCCACACATAATGGTTTCCTAGTATAAAGTAGTTCGACACGTCTAGAGTGTCAGAATCACACATCGTGCACACTAGGAAGCTTCTGTAATGTTCTACTATGTTCAATAGGATACCGAATGAGCCTCTTTAGAATTCTGATGAGTAACTATTTGAGTTATTTTTACAAAGAAAGATTGGTAGATATTTTGAGAGGAGACCTAAGTGTACGAGGCAATCATAGAATTGACACACAAGTTTCTGAGACAATAAAAAAAACCATCTATTGTTGTATGCAAAAAAATATAAAGTTTATGTTTGAATTATATGAGCAACTAATAAGGTTGGGACCAATGAAGTTTTTTAGAGCAATGTGTTTATGTATAATAAGAGTTAGTCCTTCTTCAGAAATCTTTGCAATGACTAAGGGTGGTACTGATAAGGATATAGTGAAAGCAATTATAAAAAATATTATAATTTGAAATTTTTGTAGTTAAAGAATAGATTTAATACATAATGTGAAAGTCAGGATCTCAATGTGCAATTTATCCTAATTTGTAGCTGAATCTCTTATTTATACTCCTTTCCAATAAATAGAGGAGGGAGATTGGAAATAAAGAGTCTTGACAATTCCTGTTGACAACTATTTTTAATTTTATTTTCTTTCTAAGTATCTTGAGTTACTTTCTCTCTCTAAAACTAATCTAGACATTTTATATTTGCAGAAAGGAATTAATACTTAGCACTACTAACTACGAATTCGTTTGCAAACAAACCTATTTTGCTCCACAAGTACTTACAAACCTTAATCCAGCTAAAGCTACCTCATCCTTTACTTTGTTATTTGACGCACTGATCTGAACCGTATGACCTAGTACATGGCTTCACTAGAGGGAGTAATCAATTGTACTCTCGCACTTGATCCTAAAGAACTAAAGCCTTCATCAATTCGAATCATCCACTCTACAACTGTTGATAATATACTCACATCATTCTTCTCATCAGAATGACTCGAATGGAATTTGACAAGAAAATCCGTTAAATCTTAGGCTTTAATAGCCATTCGAGGAGTAAAATTAATGTCATAATCCCCTAATTTGATGAACCACTTAGTCATCCTACCAAAAATGTTCGGTCTTAGCAATACATGTTTTAATGGAAAATGATGTTCGAACAACAATCGAATGAGCCAGAAAATAAGGGTGCATCTTTCTTTCAGCTACAACCAATGCTAAAGCCAACTTTTCGAGATTCAAATATATCTTTTTCGATGCGAGTAAAATTTTTCTTACATAATATATTGGCCAAAGATATCCATCTACCTCATTTACCATCACAACACTGACTGCACAATCCGATAAAGCAATATATAAAAATAGTTGCTCCCCCTCCCCCCCCTTAAGGCTTAGATAAAACTTTTGATGATGACAAATGTTCTTTAATTTTGGAAAATACCACCTCACACTTTGGTTTCAAATAAATTCCTTTGATTATCTCAACACTTGGAAAGAATGGGCACATTTATCAGAAGATTTAGATATGAATCTATTTAGAGCTGCCAACCTTCCTGTCAAAACCTGCACCTCTTTAATCGACCAATGGGGGGTCATTGATATCAAAGCGTTTAACTTATCATGATCAGCTTCTATTCTTTTTTCACTTATTATATACCCCTATAATTTCCACAATCTCACACCGAAGGTACACTTCTCCGGATTTCACTTTATGTGAATGGCTCTCAAATTTGAGAAAGTTTCCTCCAAGTCACGATGGTGTTTGTCATCTGCCAAATTTTTGACTAAAATATCATTAATATAAACCTCCATATTCCTTCCAATTTGAGTAGCAAAAGCCTTATTCAATAATATTTGATATCTAACATCAGCATTCTTGAGACCAAAAGGCATAACCCGATATAGTGTAATCCTATAAATGTACAACTTTCATGATCCTTATGATTCATCTGGATCTCATTATATCCTTCGAATGCATCCATGAAAGAAAGTATCTTATTCTCTGATGTTGATTCAACAAGTTGATCAATCATTGGCACAGGAAATGGACCCTTTGGACAAGCTCTATTTAGATCAGTAAAATCAACACATATCACCCACTTTCCATTCTTTTTTTTATAAGAACTGGTTTCGCCGTCGATAACGAATAATGTGCTTCTCGGATATGTCCTACTTTAGATAACTGATTCACTTCGGCCACAATCGCATCAAAAGTTTCTACTGAAAAACTCATCCTCTTTTGAATGATAGGTCTAACTTTTGGGTTTAAATCCAAACTATGACATATTACCTCGGAGGGAACCCCGACAACATCTTCAGTTTTCCAATGAAAAAACTTCTAAATTATTGTAAAAGTACCTTAAAATTGGTAATGTAACGTAGGTGAGAAAAAAGTCCCTATTCACAAACTCCTCCCATCAGGAAACATACACTTCCATATTTTCACCTGCTATTTATGAACCCGGGATCTTCCTCAGATCATCTACCTTATCAATATATGAGGTCAACCCCCTTGACTGTTTTTCTACCATCTGATCACTGGATATAGTTTTTCTAGTGTGCAAAGTTGTCGCATAACACTTTCTAGCTACTTGCTGATCACTTCGAACTAATATGACGTAATCCCCGATTACATATTTCAAGCATTGATAGACCTTCGAAACTAAAACATGAATTATGGATAACCAAGATCTCCCAAAAATAGTATTATAACTTGTCGGACAATCCAACACCATGAACAAGACTTGAACTTTTTTTATAACAGGACCACGTCCTAACAAAACTTCACATTCAAACTCTCCAATAACTTGTGTTGTTATCCCTGTAAACCCAACTATGGTGCGCTTAGATCCGATAATCACAAGTAGATTGTGCATCTTATCATATGTTAACTTGAATAATACATCTGTCGAACTACCAGTATCAATGAGTATTCATCAGATCTCAGTTCCTGTTATTTATGCATCGATCACCATTGTATCTTAATGGAAACCAGTTATACCCCTCAAATCATCATCATCAAACAAAATGAAAGGTGTGACATTATTCCCATATATATGAGTAGACATTCTTCATTTTTTAATTGAGTTTTTAAACTCACTACACGTCTTTCCCTAGAGTTGTTAGTGTTTTCAGCATCAGTAGTTCCTCCAAAAATTGCTAAAGACTCAAAATACTCACATAAACTACAAACCATTCCTTGTTCCAATGGTTCATTCACTACCATCATTATCCTCTGATCTAGATCTGAGTCCAAATATTCTGAAGAGACATCAAAACCCTCCTACCTTTTTGCCTTCGAATTATCAATCATTAATGTATTTTCATGCTTTGAAGGTTCATTCACAACATGTTGCACCTATGTGATGGGATTATTCCGACCATTCCTTTGTCATTTAACAAAAGTTGTTAGTTTGACATTCTCTATCATAATTTGAATCTCTTTTTTCAATGCTATATAGTCTGTTGTGTCATGCCCCCACAATTATGGTACTTACAAAACTTGTTGTTTCTCTCCTCCCTTGGTCTATTTATCGGCATTGTTTTTTGAAAGTTAACATGGTTTTTGGATATTTCGAACATTATTGCCACATTCTCAGTTAATTCTGCAAAATATTATGGTCTTACCCACTGGTTCGACCTTAACCGATGTGGTTAATAGTCAGAGTAATAGGATAATCCTGAACGATGGGGTAGATTAGCAGTCACCCTTGGTTGAGATGGCCCTTAAGAATTTGAAGTACTGCATTGGTACCCTTGGCCAGTAGAGATATTTCCTTGCCATGAATTCCTTTGAGATGAACCTAATCTAATTTGAACCCTCGTTGACTCGTATACTTTAATCTTCTCCTCAACATGAGCCATTAAAGCCCCAAAAGTTAACGCCTTTCTCCTCGTAGTTTCATTTGCTAAATCATCATGAAGTGATCCTTGTTTAAAAGTAGCACACGCTACCTGCTCATCACACTTCTCCAACTCTGTCTTTGTTAACACAAAGCGTCTAGTATAATATTTCAATTTCTCTTCTACAACCTGCTTATATTGAATTATAGTATAACCATGAGCTCGTAATTTCTTTCTCCCAACAAACTTTCTTCGGAAAGTAGTAAGAAAGTCCCAAAGTTGGTTATTGAACCCCTCATCATTCTATTGTACCATTTCAAATCTATACTTTGAAATTTTGTGAGAAATATTTGCACACTAACCTATCATCATCCTCAAAATTTATCATATAATCCTTGAACAGTTCAATATGATCATTAGGGCTTGCGTGCCATCAAATTTCTCTACTTTCAAAATGTCAAAATCCATCGGAAGAGGTATCCATTTTATTTCATATAACTAAAGAGAGATTATCAAATCCACTCCTTGCATATATTGATTAGCCTTAGTCGTTCCCATAATTGCATACAAATTTTGACCCACATGATTAACATATTGATTAAATGTATTACCTTTTAATAACGGATTAGCCATTGCAAATCTAGATTTATCCTCTTTCTTAGATTTATGATCTCTTCGAGAATTCTGAGGTCGTCTATCCTCCCTCCTCGAAGAATATTTGGCATCGTTTGAAACATACTGATGCTTTTTTTTTCTTCTTCCTAGAGGAGTGATATCCCTTGTATGATTGAAACTGTATTTTTCGATGATCACTTCATGCTCGGTGAGCGCTGTAAGACTCATCAGATGGATCTTCCAACTTCTTATTTTCATTTATACATCGCTCCTCAGACCGTACTTTACCATATTGAAGTTGTTGATCCTTTTGATCAAGCTGATTGTTCAAATCAGTTATTGTTTTTAACAGTTTATTCATCCGTTCTTCAACATTAGATTGATCGCATTAATCATTTCCTCGAATCTCGCCTCAATTTTCTTACTAGTTCTGAATCAAGCACCTCATTTCCACCAGAATTGTTGGATCAGATCTGATTTTGAGATCCATCGTTTTTCAACCGTGAATTTTTAAAGTTTTGGATTTGATATTTAGGCATTAAACATGCTCCAACTATGATCGCCAATGATAAGTATTGATTATTTTGAGGAAAGAATATAATGTCTAAAAACAGTTATTGGGAAAGTTTTAGAGCGAGAATATCGCTCAATTTTCTAAAGAAAGAAACTAATCACAAGTCAAAGTATGCAAAAGTGTCAATCCTTTTTATTCTCAAGGAAAACGCACCTATTTATAGGGTAGGTAGTTACAAGTAATGGAATTAATTAATGGTATGGTTACTTCACCCTATTTTACTACTTAATATAATCATATTTACTACACAATATATATAAAGTTCATTATATTTACAATTTACACCACATCTCTCTCTCAACTACTAAATACTTTATTAAGAACATGCTTAATAATTATTTTTACTCCTTAATTATCTCCTATCATATTCCACCGCGCTATTTTCCTTACTCTTCGACTCTCAACCTGGTTATTATCATTTGTATGTTAGAACTCGAGTTCCTACAAAAAGAATAAAAGAAACATTTCATGAGATGGCGCTAAATTTGATAAGAAAACGTCATTCTCAAGTATAATGTCAAGATAATGATAAAAGATTAGAAGAGAAAATAAACAATTAGTCTAATAACTTCTTTGTATTTCATAATTGGATCGTTTTACATTGAGCCATTTACCCTTATTTGTAGTTATCGTCATTACTATCTTTACAATCATTATCCAACCGTTATTATGTTCAACGTGTCAATCTATTTAAATATCATCCATTTATCCTAATAAATATACAAGCACGTTTCTAAATAATGTATGTTATTATGACACTCATCACTTTTTTATATATGCTTTGAAGTTAAGTTTATATGCTCGGTTCTTTCTTTCATCAGATTAAATGTTAATTGCTTGGTTGTCACGTTCATACGCTCGGTTTGCACTTTCTTCGGGTAGAATGTTAACTGTTTGGGTGTTAAGTTTATGTGCTAAGTTCGTGTCCCATCACGTAGAATGTTTCTCTTGTCTTGTATATTTTTTACCATCTTGGATTATCCTTATCCGGCTTATCTCGTCACGGTTTATCTCTTCATTTGGTTTCGTTTAAGGTCAGATACCTGATCTTGTCTCTGTTCATCCAATAATTTGATCTCCTCATATTATTTGCAACTTATTCTCTTGTTAATTTGATCTCATCGTATTATTTGCAACTTATCCTCTTATTAATCTTACTATAAACTTTTTTTGTTAGTCTTATTGTAAACTTCCATCGTCAGCATAAGGAATATACTCTATTCATATAGCCTTTTCAGTTTTTATTATAAGAGATCTAACCAAAAAGTTTCTGAATATCGATTTTAAAAATAAAATAAAAATATTTGAAAACAATAAAATATCGAACTAAAATAACATAAATCTAACAAAAAAAATCAATTAAACACGAAAAAATATAACCTAACCTTTTTAATTTAGCTTATATTAGAAAAATTTCTCGCGCGTTGTATATAAAATTATAGAAAATATTTTATGCAAACAAACCCTAGACGTTAGTTATAACTGGTTCAACTTATTTATTTGGAAAACAATTATAGAAAATTTTGAAAAAATGACATCATAATAACATACAAACAGAAAAAATATAATAAGTTGTTTTACAAAATATAAATCATAAATATATAAAAAAGAGTAATTCTGCACACATACCATGTTAGTTATACATATTCAACTTCTTTTGGATGGACTTTTTTTTTTGTGAAAGTAAACTTTAAATTAATGGAAATAGTTCATACAAGAGACCTGGGGCATACCCCGAGGAGACATTTAATTGAAAGAGAGTTAGATTAAGTAGTACAACATAGAACATAGAAAACATAAGATCACTGTTTGCTGACGTAACATAAACGAGGCTCGGACTTCGGACTTGATCAGATCGACTGGAGGATTGCTAGAAGTCTTGGTGAGAGAAAATCCTGCATAGAAAAGAGGAATAAGTAGATGAAGCATAATAATTTTACTATGGCCAGCTGATCTTGGTACCCTGGAATCTGAATCGTAGATCATCTACAATACGATGGAATGTTAAAGATTCCAGGGCTGGAGCGGAACCAAACATTCTTGCATTCCGCTCCTTCCAGACGTGGTATGTGACCGCGCCAAAGCAAGTACGCCAGATAAAATGGTCACGAGAGTTAGACCATTTTGACGGCTCGATAATCCAAGATTGCCAGCACGAAGAAGAGAACGGAAATCCTAGCTTAGAACTAGCATAGGACCAAATATTCTGAGTGAATCTACACTCATAGAGAATATGAGAGATAGATTCAGAATCAGAATTGCAAAGGACACAGTCAGTGGGGGTGTTTAGTCCCAAACCGAGAATTTTGTCCCTCGTTACAAGCTTGCCTAAAATAGCAAGCCAAGAAATAAAGGAATGGCGAGGAATGTTATATTTGTGCCATACTAACCCCAAAATAATATAGCTATCTTCGGCTCCTAACTAAATAATAGAACAGTTTATGCAATAAAATTGTTACGCCAAAAAATCTGTCTATATATAGAATATGTAAACAATTATAAATAATTTGATTAACTATAAAAAAAATATTTAACATTTTTATAATACGATTATATTTATTTTCTAAAAGAAACTTATAAAATATCAAAATTATTTAAATGTGACTATACTTGAAAAATAAACATAAATAAAAAATTATATATAGTTTTTTATATTTCTCATGCAAACTTCTTAAAGCAAAACTCAAAATATTTTAGTTAAAAATTACTTTTTAAACCAATAAATTTTATATGAAAAACATTCGAATAAAAAAAACTGAATTAAAAGATTTGTTGTCCAATTTTGTTTGTTCCATTGAAAAAAATCATTTATATGAAACAAATTTATAATAATAATAATAATAATAATAAATTATATAAAATAATTATTTTTTGAAAAGTTACTTCTCACTACTAAATAGAGGCTTGGTAGGTCAAAAATGGTTAAAACTCATTTTATCTCTAAAATGAATATATATTTTGTATGCTTTTAGAACAGATAAAATTATGTCATCATTCTTAATTTTTTATCACATATTCTACGATTTCTAATTATCCTAGTTCATAACCGAATTCATAGTATAATTTTAAATATATATATTAAAATTTAAAATAATTATTATAATACAAAATTTAATATAATCAATCACTGTCCAAATTTTTCTAGATAATTAGGAAATAATTTTATAATTTACCAAAATTTAAAAACTTGCGAATAAAGTAAATAAATATAATAAAAGATATGTAATTTTTTTTTTCACTAACCTCTTCTCTCTTTTTTTTTTTTTTTTGCCCGAAGGGGGTAGCCGAGTTGGTTGAGCATGGCATTCTTATAACCAAAAGGTCATGAGTTCGAGTCCCTCTGCATATGCTTTCTCGGCTGAGCCTGTCACCTTGTGTGATTTAGCGTTGGTTTGCAGGCTATCGCGTCAGACTGAGGGTTTACCCTGTGCGCACTCATTGCACTCTGAGTAGCGGCTGCGGGTTCCCTCCGAAAAAAAAAAAAAACCTCTTCTCTCTTCTTTGTAGAGAAGATGGGTATTATTTTCTCTCGCCGGGCTAACCATAACAAAACCCAAAAAATTTAAAGCATGTTTTTTTTAATAATCAAAATATTCTCCCCGATAAATAAAAATTATAGCACATTTTCTCATAAAACATATTTTATTTTCTTTCAATAAGCTCACAAATTTTATTAATAACTGGTCAATAGGAGAAATATTCATTTTTTACTTCTATGATTCATATATATATATATATAAATTGTTTTTATTTTTTTGTTTTGCTTTTTATTTTTTAAAAATAACTATAAATATAGTTTTTTTTTTCCTTTTTGTTTTTCCTATCTAATTTTTTCATAATTTTAACCGTTTTAGTTTTTTAGTATAAAATCTATGTTTTTTATTTGGTTCTTTCAATTACTTTTCAAAATTTGAGGTTTTTATCGTGATTAAAAATAATAATAAATATTTAAATATTAATTGTATAGCATCATAATTTTTTAAGAACATATAATATTCTCTTTTATTTTATTTATTGATAATATCAAACTAATCAAATTTTCTTTTCATTTTACATTTTTGTGATTGTTAAAATTAACAAATTTCTATTCCACGAAAAAAATACACAAAATAATTTTACAGTAAAATCAAATCTGCTCTGGATACTTCTATTGAAGAGGAAGTCCATTCAAAATTTGAAAATAAGCGAACGCTTTTGAATTCCGTTGAGAAAGATACAGAATGGAGAAATTTTAATTTACAATGCTCGGAATGAAAGAGAAAACAGAGGATAAATTTTGATTTAAAAAAAATGAATGCAAAATAAAACAACGGTTTAAAAAGAAATTAAACTGCAAAAAAAACACATGGCGAAAAGATGAAAACGAAAAAACACCTAGCATAAAAGTAGAATACCACGTAAAATAAAACTCAAAAAATAAACACTTTGCCCAAATGAAAGATGCCAGCTGCACAATTAATAACTTTTAAGCTGCACAATTGAATGCAAAAGCCCAAACTCAATATATATATGAACTAATAAAGAAAATAAGGTTAAATAGGTAAGAAAGACTTTTACTATTGATCCTATTTTATTTTAGTGTATATAATGTTTATATTTGGATTAATAATTGGAAAATTGTATTTAAAGTACCCACTCAACTACTCAATTGTCATCTAGTATCCGAGGTTTGATCAATTGTTACTTAATACCCAATTCAACTACCTAATTGTCACCTACTAGCTAATATTATTTTAATACCTTAACTACCCTTAACCCACTATATAAGTATAATTTTCTGTTTTCTTTCTATTTTTTCTAGCTTTTTGAAGATTTGAATTTGTTAACCGCTCTAACCACCTAACCCTACGAACCACCACGAAGCACGGTTGAAAGCACAATTCCGGTGATCGGAGTGTTAGAATGTCTGTTTATTTATGTAGTTTGTGGTGTAAAACCTATCTAACCACTGTCTTCTACGTACAGGAACTGATCGTGCTTTTTGGAATCTGTTGTTTTGCAAGTAATCGTGTTTCTGCTTCCAAGTAATCGTAATTACCTACTGGTTTCGAAGTTATTTGTTGGTTTATCAGTTGGAATAGGCTATATTTTACTCTTTTTAGACGTCATAGCCTGATTTCGAGCTTTTCCGTGTTTTTTTTGTTCCAGTGATCTGTTATTGTTTTGTTAATATTTGTCGTTATATACTCATGCCCTTGTTTTCTGATGTTATATACTAATTTTGTAGTGCATTAGATTTTTATTTCGGACGTTAAACATGTGTAGATTACGAGTTTTAGTTGTCCAGGCGTTCCACGCAAGATGCGAATTGTTTGATGTATTCAATGAGGAAGATGCTAATTGTAAACCAATTCGCATGGTGACGTGCGAATTACATGAAAGAATTTCAATATTTGCTTACAAATATGCTGCGAATTGTATGGATGTTCAAACATATATAAGGACTCTTAGTTGCTTACAAAACTCCGGATGGGTTGCGAACTATGTGGAACTCTAGAGTATTGCATTTTCAAACGAATACCAGGACTTTTTTAGTTACTTTTTTACGTTTCGCATGTTATGATGCGAACTGTATAGAACTCTAAAGTATTGCATTTTCAAACAAATATCAGGACTTTTTTAGTTGCTTTTACGTTTCGCATGATAGGATGCGAACTATGTAGAACTCAAAAGTATTGCATTTTCAAACCAATATCATGACTTTTTTTAGTTACCTTTACGTTTCGCATACTAGGATGCGAACTGTATGAAACTCTAAAGTATCTCTTTTTCAAACGAATACCATGACTGTTAGTTACTTTTACGTTTCGCATGCTAGGATGTGAACTGCCTAGAACTTTTTAAGTATTGTATTTTTAAACAAATATTAGGACTTTTTTTTAGTTGATTTACAAACAACTCTCAGGGGAGGATGCGAATTGTACACGGTTCGCAGGTTATAGATATACACAAATCGCAAGATAGGATGCGATATGTTTGATGTAGTAATAAATAATTTGCACTTTATTTTTGGGACTAATAACTAATAGTTTGTTCGATGCAGGGTAAGGTATGTCCAAATCACGAGTTTTTATTTTTAAATATGGTCACCAAACCGCAATTGTGCCTTTCACGGAGTTTGAAATCTTTCAAAGTATCCAAGCTTATGTGGAGAACACATGGGAGGAGCTTGTCACAGGTGACTACCTAATTACCTACTCCTGCGGGGATCACAATAATTGTTTCTTTAATAACCATAAGGATTTTGTTGGGTTGGGGTTATATCTTGATTTGGAGCATTTAAAACGTGTTAGTTTTCTCATAGAACAACACGTCTTCGATAAGGGTTCTGGTCATAAGTGTTCTGGTGAAAAAAGTTATAGTGATAAGAGCTCTGGTGGTAAGGATTGTGGTGTAAAGTGTAAAGAGCATAGCTTGAGTTTGGGAGAACCATCTCTTGATCAACTAGTTAGCGGGGAGAGTAGTAACGGTTTAGTTAATCCTGATTAGAGAAAAAAACAACTTGCTAATGTTGGTTGGGCTGATGCTATTACAGGAGTGGGTGAAGCTTTTAAAGAAGGTACTGCAGGTCTCAGGTTATCTTTGTGCAAGTTTGCTTTAGAGTATGATTTTGCTTTCAAATACCTACACAACATAGCAACCACGATCACTGCTTATTGTGAAAATAAGTTCACAAGCGGGTGCAAATGGAGGCTTTATGCATCTATTGATTCCAGTACCGGCTTGATGACGATCAAGAAGTATATTCCACACCATACTTGCAGTCCCGTTTTCTCCCAGAAGCATAAGCGGCACAGGCATTTGACATTAGATTTGATTGCAGAGGAAATTCAGGATTCTCTCCGGACCTGCCATTCGTTGACAGCCAAAACCATACAACCGACTGTCAAACAAGATTACGGTCTTGACATCTCTTACCGTTTGTCATGGAATGCTTTAGAGAAGGCTAGGAGGGGAGTTTTCGGAGATAGTTCAAGTTCTTTTAGTTTACTAAGTGGATACTGGTGTGGATAATAATCGCCTGAGGGTAGGCTAGTAATTTCAGTTGGTGTTTTAAGGAAGTATGCGGTTGTTAAGTGTTTAGAGTAGAGAGTAGAGAGATAATTAAGCAGCTTGGTAGCAGTTAATTCTCATTACCTATAGTTAATGCAGGTGGTTGGGTATTTATACCCTGATGTTTGGGCCCTTATGGGCTTTCGGGTCATGTTTAATGGACCCGGGTCATGTTCAAAGACCCATGAGCTCTAAGTAGGAGAGCAAGTAGCTTAGTCAAGAAGTGTTTAGGTTTTTTAGTACTTTTGTCATAGTTCGAACAGTCCTATGGTCATAGTGTTCAAAGTGATCTGTCCGGTCCATGTGATCTGTCCGATCTGTCCGGTCCGGAGGCCTTGGACTGATCTATCCGTGTTCGGGGAGCATGCTGAATTCAGACTCATCAGGAGCCCCTTTTTTAGGTGTTTGAGCAAGTATTCTTGTCAGAGACCTGAAAAACAGTCCGGCGTTAGAAGTAGTTTTCAATCCGGACAGGTCTATGGGTTTACCCGGACAGATAAAACTTCACAAATTCAAAACGGTTTTTGCCAGAGTTCGTGGGACACGTGTCGCTTTCTGATTGGTTGCTCCAGCCATTTTTTTACCTTGAATTTCGAACCCACCTTCTTCGAAAAGCAACCTCTTTAATTATACAAATGGTGACATCAGCGCCGTCTTTTAACCATTACCAAACTTTTCGAATTCTCCTAGGAATCAACTGCTTTTTCAGATTTACTATAAATTTAAACTCACTTTCTACTGTTTTACTATCTCTTTCATATTTACTCTGCATATTTTCTTAGAGCTTTCTCTCTCTAAAGCAAAGATTTACTTGATAGTTTATGTTTACAGCAAGGACTGCTTTGATCAAAGGCGGGTGGCTCAACCTTTCTGAGTTGGAGAAGGCACAAAAAGTCGAGAAGGAAAGACGAATCGCAGCAGGGTTACCTACTTCGCCTATTGACAGACCAACCGTCTCTGCTGCAGAGTGAGATCGAGGATCTTCTTCCTCCAAAGGCACTAAGCCTAGAAAGTTATTCCAACCTAGCCTTTCCCCCATCATCTCTGGTTCCTCGGTTCAGGAATCAGAATCCATCGTCGAACCAGGAGTAACTACCACTAGCTTCAAAAAACCCTCACCCTTCATAGCGATGGGATCAGACATTGAGAACTCCCCGGAGAAGTTAGTCGACCGAAGAAAGAGTCGACTGGTTAAGGGGCAAGCCTCTAAGAACACTCCCTCAAAGTCGGGGGCAAAAAATAGCAGTTTTGGGTCTGGAGTGCCTATCAGAGCTCCCCGGGAAAGACTACCTGGTCCGGAGGCTAGCAGCCCAGCACTTCAAAGAGAGTCCTCTGCCTCAGAGCCTCAGCCTGAGACTAGAAGTCAAGGAAACACTGAAGATCAGCAGTCCGGAAGCCAGGCTGAGCCAAGTTTGAATTCTCCCCGGGCCACTGCCACTGATATCCCTCCAACGATCATGGAGGAAAGAATGGAGGACTCCGCTGAAGAAGTCCCTTTTGAGTCTGAGCCCTCCAGTCAGACTAGTAATACTGCTGCTGCCAAAAAAGATAAGGGCAAAGAAAAACTGTGCTTGAGGCATCCGGAGCTGCCGGAGTGTCTTGAAGGGAAGGTGGGGCCTTGTTTTCACAAGGTCGAACTTAAATACCTATTGGCCTTATAGAAGACCAAGTATGCATTCATCCATACGGCTGAACTGGGTCGAATGCGCACGAAATGAGGGATCCCAGAAAATGTGAAGATAAGGATTCCCATAGATCCTGAAACTCCTATGGATTGCAAGCTAAATGAAATAGTCATCTTCACGGAGCTATTTAATTGGGGACTCAGATTCCCACTGGACCCAGAGATTGTCAGATATTTTCATCTGATCAAACTCTGTCCGAGCCAGCTGAGCCCCAACGCTTGGTATACCCTTATGTCATGCATCATGGCATCAAGGCTGTCCGGGATCCCTCTTCCTATGGAAGAGTTTGCTGCAGTGGCCAATCTTTGCAAACATCACCAGTTCCCCTTCTACCATTTCAATATGGGGGACAGTTTCAAAGCTGTTGATGATCTGTTGGAGTCTGAGAGTAAATGGAGGAGCCAGTTTTTGTTCGTCAGTGGCGCTTGGGAAAACGGACAGAAGATCAAGTCCGGAGTGAACCCAAGCCTCCTCAGAAGCAGGTGGAGGAGTGGCCGTAAGTTTCTCACTTTAAATCTTTGTCTACTTCTTCCTTCTTAAAGTTGGTTTAAATTAATTTGTCTTTCTTTTGTCATAACAGAACTGCCTAAGGAGTTCAGTGATTACTTGAAGGCCGGGCAGGTTACTTGTGGCAGGATTAATGCCTGGGCTGCTGAGGAATGGGGGAACCGATTCCACGCTGCCTTCACCAGTGGAAATTTGGCAAGGTCTCACCTGTGGAACACCACAGGTCGGAGAGACCTGACTTGGGAGGAGCTCACCACCCAGCCTTCTCCGGACACTGTGCTTAAGAGGACCCATGAAGCAGATGGGACACTCTTCCTGCCAGGCCGGGCCAAAGCCCCAAGCAAAATGAAGGGCAAGAAGAAAGGAAAGAAGGTGGCGAGCGATGCTAATCCTGCTGATGCTGAGAAGGATGCTCCAACAGACCCGGAGGGGCTAGTCCAGAGCCAAATCGATGCTGCTCTTTTGCAAGTAGTGGAGCAAGAGACCGAAAGGCAGGAAGCAGATCTCCCACAACCTCCAAGGGCTTCCAAGAGGAATCGCAAACAAGGGAGTGAGGGCGCAGACCGGGTAGCCAAGAAGAAAAAGACTGCTAAGGGAGATGAGCTTGCTCTCCGGGATCCGGAGCCTTCTTTCCAGGCTGACCCTTCTGACCCAACACATGCTGAAGAGATCCCAAGGGACTTTCATACCGATGAGGTTGAAGGAGGAGATCTCGACATCGATGGAGTCGACATCACCGGTCTTGGCGAGCTTGGTGAATACTTCCTCAACCTCCCCAGAGACGACTTCGCATGGCCTTACATTCCTCCGAGCAGCTCTAACACCGTCAACTTCAATGGTAAGACTTTCATTGTCTCTAGTGAAAAGGACACCATAGCCCACTCCTTGCTAAGCAACGTGCAGCCGGTACTTACACTGGAGAGACAAGTTCGGGGTCAAGCAGACATCATCAAAGACCTTAAGTCTGAGAAGGAAAAGCTGTCCGAAGACCTTCGCACTGCTACTGCCAATGCTGACATGCTAAAGGAAGCAAATGAGGAGTTGAAGAGGAATCAGGAGGAAAGCAACACAAAAGTTGCCACTCTAGAGGAAACCATCAGAGACCTCTTGGAGAAGCTGTCCGGCGTGGAGAAAGACCTTACTGCCTCAAAAGAAGAGACCAAGGCAAAGGACAAGATTATCACCAACCTAACTACTGACAAGATTTCTCTTGAGAATGCAGCATCCAAGGCTGCCGAGGAGAAAACCACTTTGTTAAGGGATCAAGAGGCTACGATCCAAGCCAAGATCAATGCCTATGCCAACCAGATGATTAAAAGCGAAGAGCTATTGCTTGAGAAGGTGAGGTCTGACATGGTTCTACTCTTTCATGAAAAATTTCCGAAGAGGAACCTAGGAGGCTTGTGGCTTTATGTAGACGATGATGACCTTCCACATCATACAATGGCCAAAGAGGATCAGTATGGAGTCTCCAGTGCGTCCTCATCCGATGATGAAGAGCATACCAGGGAGAGCCCAGATGAAGAGAAAGACGATCCCAAAGGCAAGAAGTTAGACGAAGGGAAAAGCGACTTCAAAGGCAAGAAGGTGTATGAAGGTGAGCCATCTTCAAAGGCTCAACCTTAACTTACGATTTACTTTGTTTATTTTTTATTCAGACTAAAGTCCTTGGAAGGCCAAGGCACTCTTTTTGTAATGGTATCCGGTGTTCGACCGGACAGGTTTTTTGTGTTGTATCTTGACCATTTAAAAGTCCATGGAAGGCCAAGGCAATTTTAAGTTATTTATTTTAATGAATATCTCTGTTCTGTACAACCATCATCTTCTTTCATTGTTCGTTTTAATTTTGATAGCCAGAGTTTAAGCAGCCTTTAGTTGTTGTATTGTGAGAGTGTTTAAGTTCTCCGTCTAGAGTTTAAATAGCCCTTAGATATTTCAGTCCGGATAGTATGACAAGGGACAAAACTTTAAAAAACACTTAGAAAATTTTTAAGAAGGCATCAAATTTTATTCAACCGCTCGGACACCTCATTAAAACCTCCCCGTGCCACCAGGAAGGAAAGAGTATGCCCTCAAATATTTACATGGATGTTTAAACAAGTAAATATTTACACAAGTGCTATTCCAAGTACATTCGGAGATGCTCAATATTCCAAGGATGAGTTAAAACTCTGCCATCTTTGTCTTCCAACTAATAAGTTCCAGGCTTAATTCTTTCAATAACCATATATGGACCCTCCCAAGTTGGGGCCAGCTTTCCGAAGAGCTTTTCTTTAGTGTGTAAGAAGACCTTCCTTAATACTTTGTCCCCTGGTTGGAAATCTCTTCTTTTGACTTTGGAAGCAAACCTGCTCCTCATCAAGCCTTGATAGTGTGCAACTCGAAGGTGAGCTTGAACTCGTCTTTCTTCTATCAAATCAAATGGACCTCTGATTTCCACCTCGTTAGCGTGTTCGGAGAAGTTGTGAACACGAAAGGAGGGGAGGGTCTTCTCTATGGGGGCTACTGCATCCATACCATAGACCAAGGCAAAGGGTGATTCTTGTGTCGCAGCCCCAGGTGTTGTCCAGTAGGCCCACAAGACCTCCTGTAGATAACTAGGCCACTTCCCAGCAGCCTCTTCCAAATTCTTCTTTAAACCGGACAGTATAGTTCTATTAGCCACTTCAACTTGCCCATTTGCTTGTGGGTGGAAAGGTGAAGAAAAACAATGATGTATACCCCTTGAGGCACAGAAGCTCTCCATTTCTCTATTGTCGAACTGTGGCCCATTGTCTGTTGTTATTTTCTGTGGGACACCAAATCTGCAACATATGTTGGATAGAATGAATTTTATAACAGCTTTTGATGTTGTCCCTGCTAGAGGGGCTGCTTCTATCCACTTCGAGAAGTAGTCAATGGCCACAATTATAGTTTTGCGCCCTCCGGACGCCACAGGGAGAGGCCCTACTAAATCCAATCCCCATCGAGCAAAAGGAATGGGCTCAGAAATTGATTCTAAAGGAATGGCTGGTACATGAATTTCATTGCTGTACCTCTGGCATGTGTCACACTTTCTCACCAATTCCTTAGCATCTTTCATGATCGATGGCCAATAGTAACCGGAGAGTAAAACTCTTCTTGTTAAAGCTCTAAACCCACAATGGGATGATCCCTCACCATCATGCAATTCGGAGAGGACCACTTGTGACTCTTCATCCCCCAAACAACGCAGGAGAGGTTTACTGTAGGACTTTTTGTACAACACTTCTCTCAATATGACGAAACCACGAGCCTTGTGCTTCAATGTTCTGGCTAGTGACTTATCTGGAGGCACGACACCATCGGAGAGATATTGTAGGAGAGGAAACCTCCAGTCTTTAGGTTGTTTCACTTGTATTTCAAAAATTTCCTCTTCTTTATCCTTATTGAGTTGAATAGAGGGGCTTTCGAGCACATGGATCCATGGATATGACTCCGTATATGCTATAGTTGCCAATGAGTTTGCTAGCTCATTTTCTGTCCGGGGAATGTGCTCATAGATAACATCTTTAAACTTAAGTGCTTCATTTTTGAGGAGGAGTAAATACTTCACAAGTTGCTCCTTCTTTGCCTCAGATTGGCCTTGGGCATGGTGGATAAGTAGCTGGGAGTCACTTAACAGCTTGACCCTCTTAGCCCCACAAATGTGGGCTAACTTTAACCCAGCTATAGCTGCTTTGTATTCGGACTCGTTATTCGATGCCCTGAAAGCAAAACAAATAGGCTGGTACATCTTGTCTCCATAAGGGGAAGTTAAACATACTCCTGTACCACATCCCATAGTGCTAGATCCACCATCTGTCCGGACGACCCATACTTTTTTATCTTTTATATCAGTAGCTCGCTCTGAATCCCTGTCGGAGTGAAATTCAACCAGAAAATCGACCACAGCTTGGGCTTTGACTGCTGTTCGGGGAGCAAAGTCTATGTCGAAGTCCCCCAACTCTACTGACCACTTAGTCATCATGCTTGAAATGTCTGCTTTTTGAAGGACAGTCTTGAGGGGAAAAGAGGTCCGGACGATGATAGGATGGGCCTGGAAATAAGGCCTCATCTTTCTTGCAGCTATCACCAGGGCTAATGCCAATTTTTCAAGTTTCAAGTAACGCCTTTCTGCATCTATCAAGCTTTTGCTGATGTAGTACACTGGATAGGGATGACCATCGACCTCCCTAACTAGTACAGCACTGATGGCACAACTTGAAACTGCCAAATATACAAAGAGAGTCTCCCCATCAACTGGTTTGAACAAAGTTTTGGGGGAGGACAGGTGTTTCTTGATCTCATTGAAAGCCTCATCACACTGCGGGGTCCAATCAAAGCCCTTTGCACCCTTCAAAGTTTGAAAGAAAGGAGCACACCTGTCCGAAGACCTTGAGATAAATCTGTTTAAGGCAGCTAATCTCCCCGTTAACCGCTGTACTTCTTTGATGTTTCGAGGAGGTTCCATTTGGAATAGAGCATTGAGATGGTCCGGATCGGGTTGGATTCCATGCTCACTTATGATATAGCCTAGAAACTTCCCGGACTGCACTCCGAACACACACTTTTCAGGGTTTAACTTCAAATTCACTTTCACCAAGTTGGCAAAAGTTTCTTGGAGATCGGACAAGTGCAACTGATCATCTACACTCTTCACCATCATGTCATCAATGTACACTTCCATATTTCTTCCAATTTGATCAGCAAATGCCTTGTTGACTAACCTCTGATAAGTAGCCCCAGCATTTTTCAATCTAAATGGCATTACTTTGTAGCAATGAAGACCTCTATCAGTGACAAATGTGGTATGCTCTTGATCTTTTGGATCTACTTGAATCTGATTGTATCCGGAGAAAGCATCCATAAAGGAAAGCAGCTTGCTCCCAGAGGTAGAGTCTACTAAATGATCAATCCGGGAGACCGGATACAAGTCTTTTGGGCAAGCTCTATTGAGAACTGTGAAATCAATGCACATGCGCCACTTGCCATTCTTCTTTTTCACTAAGACAGGATTGGCTGTCCACAAAGGGTATTGAGACTCCTTGATATGCCCCATCTTTGTGAGCCTTTCAACCTCTTGTACAATAACATCAGCCTTTTCTTTGGAAAAAACTCTTCTTTTTTGAACTACTGGAGCTACGTCTCTCCGGACGGATAGGTGATGTGATATCACTTCTGATGGGACCCCAGTAACATCAGTATTGCACCAAGCAAAAACGTGTTGATGGTTCTTCAAAAACTTTAACATTTCATTCTTCAACATAGGTGGAATTTTAGACCCTATCTTGACACTTTTCCCATCTTCCAAACAGTGTGTTTCTACCTCTTCAACCGGTATCAACACTCCGGGGGTCTCTATGGGGTCATCAATTTCACCCTCACCCCCAGAAAGGCCCTCAAACTGCTATTGTTCATTGATACGGACTGCCCCCAGCGTTCGAGGAGCCAGGGTAGTGGCATAACATTCTCTTGCAATCTTTTGGCTGCTCCGGACAACTCCAACCTGCCCCTGAACAGCATACTTCAAGCATTGGTGGACTGTTGAAGCCACTGCATGCATCCTAGAGAGCCAAGACCTCCCCAGAATAGCATTATAGCAAGTGGGACAATCCACCACAATAAAGAGTATTCTGACCATTTTCTTGAAAGGGCCCTTGCCCAATAACACCTCTTCTTCGAACTCTCCAATCACATCTGCTGAGCTGCCTGTGAAGCCCACGATTGACCTGTCCGAATTCTGAATTACAGCTGGATTTTTCATTTTCTTGTAAGTGGTTAGGAAAAGGATATTGGCTGAGCTTCCAGTATCCACCAGGATTCGTCTTATGTCATTGCCCCCTATAGATGCTCCTATGACAACAGCATCCTCATGAGGGCCAGCAATGTTTCTTAAATCATCTTCATCAAACACAATGAAGGGGAATGAGTTTGGTGATTGATAGGATTGCATGCCTCCTTCTAGCTAGGAGGCCAAAGTATGAACATGTCTCTTCCTCGAAGAAGCGGTATGAGCTGTCATAGTGTCCCCTCCGAAAATTGTAAGCGACTCGAAAAACTTAATGAGCCCGGAGACTGATCTAGAACATTCCTTTATAGCACCCACTCTGTTTCGAGTTGGATCAGGATCCAAGTATTCAGATTCCACATCAAACCTTTCAACTATGACCATGGCCCCCTCCGGAGCAGCATTACTTGGACCAACCCGGTGAGTGTTGTCAGGCATGTTGCCTCCTCTTCTTTTAACATAAGCTCCCAGTTTCCCCCTTTCAATCAAGTTTTGAACTTCTTGCTTCAATGCTATGCAGTCATCGGTGGTATGGCCAATATCATTGTGATATTGGCAAAAAGAGTTGTTGCGATGCTCTTTGGGAGACTGCAGCGTCGCCGGTCTCCGGTAATGCACCTCATCTTTTGTTTTATCAAAACTGGTGGCCACACTTTCTTTTAGTTCTGCGAACCACTCCGGTTGCACCCATGGCCCTCTTTTGTTTCTGGATTGCTGACTTTGAGCAGGAGCAGCTGGCTGTGACTGAGCTTTTGCCCTACCATGCCCCTGTCCGGTTTCTCTTGCTTTGTTCCCGGACTGATTCTGATTAGGATTTGGTGCCACTGGGGTAGACCTCACCTGCCTGTGCACCCTGGTTTTCTTTGTTTCATCAACATTTATCTGTTTGCCAACCTGATTCAATAACCCTCCCCAGGTCATGGCCTTCTTTCTGGTTACTGAATCAGCTAGATTTCTTGGGTTCAAACCTTGCCTTAGGGATGCTATTGCCACCTGTTCGAAGCAATCAGCCAACCCATTCTTGGTGTTCACAAAACGACTTATATATTCTTTCAAGGATTCATTTGGTTCCTGGGCACAATGGATTATTGTGTCTCCATTGCCCTTCAGCTCTTTACTCCTTACGAACTGCCTTCTAAAGGCCACCCAAAACGTATCGAAATCTTTAATACAACCCTGAGGCAGGCTGTTGTACCATTTCAGAGCACTCCCCGTGAATGATTGGGAGAATGCCCTACAAAGTAGTTTATCATCGTCATCAAAGTTCATCATGAAGTTTTTAAATTGCTCCAGATGGTTGTCCGGATCAGTACTGCCATCGTACTTCTCTATTTTGGTGCTGTCAAACCTCTTGGGGAGGTTTCCGGACAGAATTTTAGAAGACAATGGAGATTGCCTCCAATTCCTTCCACGACTGAACACATTATCCTCATTGGGAGTTGCAAAGATACCTGGTTCATCATGGAAAACAAAAGGATCCATCAGCATCTTGTCCACATGCCTCCGGTTATGAGATGACCCCTTACCAATATGCCTCTTCATCTTTCCTTGTCTATCCCTTTTTCTTGAATATTTTTTAATCTGCTTTTGCTTCTTTCTGGTTCGACCCTCATCGCTGCTAGAGGACAAGGATTTTTCAACTCCCTCACTGTCCGAAGAGCTATCAGAAGATTCTGAGCTCGAGTCAGGACTCTCCACAGGCTTGGACCGGTGAGACTTTTTAGAACTGGCATGAGTCTTTTTGGTGCTCACACGAGTTTTCGAAGACTCATGCTCTCTGGGGTTATCAATGTGATGTGCAACCGATGCTTTGGATTTTTCTTTCACGCCCATCTTGGCCTTTTCTACCCTCAGAGCTTCTATTTCACACTTTAGCCTATCACGCTCTTCGACAGTGTATTCATCGTTCTCTTCCACCACTTCGAGCAAAGCCGGTGGTAGCTCTGGATTGTCCGGATTCATTCGGACAGATTTTCTTAGTTGGTTTTGAATGCTTGATTCAGGCACCTTCTCCTCCCACTGTGGTCACCAATTTGGTGTGGATAATAATCGCATGAGGGTAGGCTAGTAATTTCAGTTGGTGTTTTAAGGAAGTATGTGGGTGTTAAGTGTTTAGAGTAGAAAGTAGAGAGATAATTAAGCAGCTTGGTAGCAGTTAATTCTCATTACCTATAGTTAATGCAGGTGGTTGGGTATTTATACCCTGATGTTTGGGCCCTTAATGGCTTTCGGGCCATGTTTAATGGACCCGGGTCATGTTCAAAGACCCATGAGCTCTAAGTAGGAGAGCAAGTAGCTTAGTCAAGAAGTGTTTAGGTTTTTTAGTACTTTTGTCATAGTTCGAACAGTCCTATGGTCATAGTGTTCAAAGTGATCTGTCCGGTCCATGTGATCTATCCGATATGTCCGGTCCGGAGGCTTTGGGCTGATCTGTCCGTGTCCGGGGAGCATGCTGAATTCGGACTCATCAGATACTTCAAATGTTTGAAGAGCCTAGATATTACTTCAGATTGCCAGTTGGAGTTATCAGCTGGAAACTGATTCAAGTGTTGTTTTGTAGCATTCGGTTCGTCCCTTCAGGGTTTTCATTCATGTCGTCCAATGTTGTTTATCGATGGAACCCACTTATATGGCAAGTATAAGGGTACCTTACTTACTATCGTAGCAAAGGACGGCAACAACGGTTAGTTAAATCTAACTAGTTAATCTGAATGTGTTATGATGTTTTGTTTTAAAAATTTTGTGCAACAGTTCGCATCATATATCTGCACACCATTATGATGGAATCCTGATATTCGAGAAAGATTCGCATTCGAGGCTGCGAATTAGGCAGTGTTTTTTAGGGAATGACATAATAGAGGATGCGAATTAGGCGATGAAATTTTGGGCAATAGTTCGCATCCTATATATGCACACCATTGTTGTTGGAATCCAGAACGATTCGCATTCGAGGCTGCGAATTGATCAGTGTTTGAAAATGTGATTAATTCACAGCTTATGCTTGTACACAGTTCGTAGCGTGCATTTTGAGAACAACTCTCAGGACAGCATGCAAACTGTTTACATTTTTTAAACGTTTGAGTACTGTTGTAGTGTTCATTTGATCTGCCTTTTTCCAGGACTATTCCTTGTTGCTGTTGGTATAGTTACCATTGAAGATTGAGACAATTGGATGTGGTTTTAGGGGTGTTTGAAACCACATTTGTTGGATCGCCAGATCACATTTATTTCAGATCGTCATTCTGGTATCGTTAATGTTGTTTCTGTCTTGTATCCAAACTGCTATTATGCGTACTGTTATTTCCATCTCATGCAGAATTTGAAAGCAAAACTGGAACATACTAACAGAGACTATAAAAAAAGGATGTTGAGTTTCTTCCATCGTCTTGCTTATGCTCCCAGTCGAGAGATTTTTAAAGATATATTAACAGTTTTTCTATGTGAAGGTAGTGACAGAATGAGTGATTTTCTTGCAAATTTACCCCCGGAAAAGTGTGTGTAGGCTTACGTAAAAGGGAAACGATACAGCTCTATGACTTCTACTGCGGCAGAATCGTTTAACAATCAGATCAAAAAATATTGCGGCCTACCGATTGTTGAGTTTATTGACTGGATTAGAGTCTTGCTTATGACTCAAGTTTCACGAAGATACAAAGAGGGTCTCAGCTGGAGTACTAATTTGGTCCCTGAGTATGAGAAGAAACTAAAGCAGAATGTTGACATGTGCCGAACTTGGGTAGTAAGTAAGTCGTCATCCGCCATGTTCGAAGTCTTTTCAAATCCTATGGCTGTTGTTAATCTGTTGGATTTCAAATGTTCTTGCGGATCATGGCAACAAGAGTGTTTTCCATGTCCTCACGCTTTAGCGGCAATATAGTATACTGACCAAGATCCCTTTACCATAATAGAGCCCTTCTTTACGTTTAAGAATTACAGAGAAAGTTACTCTTTCAGCATACCAACTATAACGGATTTCGGGGAAGGGTCCAGCGCTAACGTTCATTCGTTTGTTGAAGTTCTGCCTCCGAACGTTAGGAGACGCTCCAGAAGGCCTAAGAAAAAACGAATCCCATCTAGAGGAGAAATCTCAACCAAGCAGTTGAGATGTGGCCGTTGTTCGAAATCAGGCCATAACAGGAGGACTTGTGATGTTCCAGTTTAAGCACAATTTTTTTTACAGTTGTTTGTTCATGTACACATTTTTTTATTTTGTTTTTATTACTGTAAAAGGAATGCTAAGTGTTTTGAGTTTCATTCAATTCTCATCCAGTATTGCGAATTGTGTACAATATGTTGATATCATGTTGCAAACATCTATCAGGTTTCCATGCAATTTGTGTTAAATTTCACCATGATGCGTATCGTTAGTAAAATAATATCAAACAACTATCAGTATTTATGATGCGAATTGTGTTGAGCTCTAACGTAATACTTTTTCAAACAAATATCATAACTCTTATTTTCTTACGATTCGCATGCTATGCTACGAATTATGACTAGAACAGATATCAGGGCTTCTTGCTGCTTGTGTAAAGATATATGATGCGAATAGAGTACAACCAGAAGTCCTGATATTTGCTCACATGCTAAGCTGCAAAGCATACTTTCATAAAAATAGCAGGACTTTCAGTGGGCTGCAAATCGCATAGTATGCTATGAATTGCATGGAAAACAGTAATATTGATAAACAAGTAAAATATCAGGTTACGATGCGAATTATTTGCAAATGGTAATTTGATGCGAATTGATATATGATTAAAAGTCTGTAAAAAATTGGATTACAAAAAAAACTATTACAGTCTTCATGCACTAACAAATGTTCACACAAATCACTACAACCTATTGGTGTTTGTTAGTTGCATTCCAAAAAGGCAAATAATAAAAGCCAACTCTATCAGTCATCAGTAGAGGATTCTTCACCATCTTTCTCCTCTGCGTGCGATCATCAGCCTTTTCCTTTTCCTCTTCCTCTTTGTTATCTACGTCCATCATGCATAAAAAAAATTCCTTGATGGACCGGCTTCGTCGTCCCTCTTCCTTTTTTTATTTGGAACCTCTGTCGTCTAAAATTCCATTGGATACTCTTCTGGCTGAGGTTCATCAGCAACCATTGGAACAGCTTCCACTGGTTGAGATTCAGCAGAGTAGTAGTCATCATATATGTTTAAATCAAGAACAGATACTGGGCTGTTTGGTGGTGCTGCTGGCATGATCAAGTCATCGCTCCAGTTAACGGTTAAGGATGACCAAGAGTCACCCAGAGAACCAAGTGAACCAGAGTATGAGTATGTGGTGGTGGTTTTGGTGGTGGAAAAACACATGACTGTTTGAATTTGAAGAGAACAAGAGTTGTTTTTTAAAAAATATAGAGTTTGTTTTAAAATTAGCCTCTGGTTTACTAGTGTTATTTATAAGGAAATGAGGGAGTCTGAGCTTATGAGGTGGTGTGGCTATATTAATCATTACATAGCCTCCATGTCCAATCAGCAATTAATGGGCTTTCGACCTCTGGTGATTAGATTATTTTTTTGCGTGCTCAATGCAGTTAACGTTTACCAAGGCATACACCATAGCCTGTTCGTATTCTTGAACGATATATTTTGAATTATTTATTTTATACCAGGCGTTGATGCGAACTATTTGTTAATGTGATATACCAGGAGTTGCTGCGAATTGTTTAGTGATAATTAAGCATTTATCAGGTTAGGATGCGGATTGTTTGGTGAGGATCCTTTTTTAAGATATACCAGGGATTGCTGCGAAATGTTTGGTGGGAATTGTTCGAATATTAACTAACCGTTATATATCATGTTATCATGCGAACTATTTGATAAGAAATATGTCCTACATATATCTTGGAATTGCAGATTTCTGAAATTTAAAAAAGTCTCTGTACAACAAAAAATACTGTAAATGTATGCACACCAAAAAATTACAATCAA
Organism: Limnanthes douglasii subsp. nivea; assembly: GCA_036936605.1. Lineage (NCBI taxonomy): Eukaryota > Viridiplantae > Streptophyta > Magnoliopsida > Brassicales > Limnanthaceae > Limnanthes > Limnanthes douglasii. Next base: position 165,300,227 of record JAUPFV010000002.1, read on the forward strand.
TGTATTTACACCAAAAAATTATAATGTTTTACTTCGAATCACCCGTACTTCACGGTGTCTCTATCATTTAAGAAGAAATCAAACATTTCTGCTCTGAAGGAAGTGACCATATCTTCAGCGTATTTTGTCTGCACATATCCATGCTGGATAATATCTCTAGCATATTTGCAGACAAATATATCACAGTCAATGGTGCCACGTTTTTGTTGTGGAATTTTTCTTTCATTTTTCACCTTCCACCCTGTCTTTGAAGGAGGTAGGAATCCTTTATCCAGTAAATAGTTGATCTGGTTCTAATAATTAGTGTTAGAAATCAACACAAAAACTTAAAGAGTTGTTGTCACACAATTCGCATCGTAGGCTGCGAATTGTGTGAAACCAATCCAACATGTACATGTCAAGCAATTTGCAGCCTAGGTTGCAAATCGTTTGGTATGTAATCCATATTGTCTGCAAGCATTTCGCAACCTATTTTTCAAAATGTGCATCATCCAAAACGATTCGCATCCTAGGCTGCGAAGTCTTTTATGGATACGCTGTGAATTGCAACTGATTTGCTCACATTTCGTAGCATATCTCGATCACAGTTCGCAACATGTATTGATCATGCATAATTAAAAATGTGTTTAAACGTAAGTGAATAGCTGGTAATATTACCAGTTTGGTAGGTGTCCTTGTGGTGTGGTCTATGGCTTTCAGTTTAGGCAGAAGTGGGTTATAGTTTGTTATCGACCTGCCGTCGACGTCAATGACGAGCAACATCCAATGATTTATCTGGTTCTTTGTCTCGGTGCATATTGGAATGATGATGATGTTGGGGTTTTCGGGCGCTTTGCTAAAAGTTGCGTCCACCAAATTTGTTACTTCCCAGCCTGATTCCAATTGATGCTGCATCCAAGCGAGAGTACATTACAATGATAACATTTTCTGAAACTTTGAAATTTACCTTAGCTAAACTTACCGTAGTCATGCCCGAAATCATTACGGTGTCATGTGACACTCCTTCAACCTTTTGGCAGGAACTTTGAAGTCTCCTTCTTCAAGAATCTTTTGAATCCAAGCGTCCACAACCTAAGAAAGGAGTTGTTTATTTATGTTAAATATACAAGACATGTTTGAAACATTAAAAAGAGAATTGGTTGACAATTTGACACCTTTACGTCCAGCTCCAGTTCTAAAGATAGCGACATCGCATCGCTCGCTTGCACTCTAATTCCGTATGTAAATTTAGATTCTGGTAACTGCCATACTACTAGATCAGGGGTGTCACTCTCGTAGGCTTTAACTAAATTTATTTTGTGGTATTCTCCGACATCGATACGGTTAGTTACTTTTGTTTTCTTTGGCCAGCCGCTGTAGTTTACTTTTGGCGGTTTCCGTTCTATTATAAATATCTCTTCCTCTTCCTCTGCCACTGAAGGCTGTGTTAGTGTCAGTAGATTAAAATTTGGCTCATCTGTCTCTTTACTTGGCTCGAGCTTAGAAAATAACAAAAATCAAAAGAATGTGTCAGTCATCATAATGTTAACGACCCCAAACAGTTCGCATGCTAACATGCGAACTGTTTGGTTCCAGATGAATACATTTCAGAGTATCTATCAGGATAGCATGCGAACTGTTCGAGGTTCCACTGAATAGTTCGCATGCTACCCTGATATTTGTTTGTAACATTTAAAATAGATCCACACAATTCTCATGTTATGATGCGAAATCATTATAACTAGCCCTTACCACACGGTCAGCGACAACCAATGTCGTTGACTTGTTCGGCATAGGATCTGGATCACGTCGGCAGAGATCATTAAATTCATCCTCCGATATGTTCTCCAAAGACCATTGTATTACACAATCGTAATATACATTATCAATTTCATTAAAAAAAATCTGTGAAACTTGAGTGTAAATACCATCAACAAAAGCATCGGGTAAACCTATTGTGTTATCGTTTGACTCTGGAGCTTGTAGTTGATTTGTTACTGGTGCTACAATTTCACGTTGGCTTAGCAATTCTGACTTTGCGCACACCATCGTTGGTCTTTGAGGTGCATCTCCATATGTGGTGTTGTCTTCTAAGGATGGTCCTTCCTGGCTGAGTAGTTTCATCTTCTCACATGGATGGACATGTTCTGACTCTTGTGGAGCTATCTCTTGTGTTAGTCTTTCTTTCTTTGTCAAGGCTATTTGTTGTTGCTGTTGTTGCTGTTGTTGTTCTTGTTGTCCTTGTTGTTCTTGTTGCTATTATTGTTGAACTTGTTTTTGTTGTTGCTGCTGTTGTTGGTGTTATTGTTGTTGTTGGTGGTGGTGCTGTTGTTCGTCTTGAACTTGTTGTTGCTGTTGTTGTTGGTGTTGTTGTTGTTGGTGTTGAACTTGTTGTTGTTGCTGCTGTTGTTGGTGTTGAACTTGTTGTTGCTGCTGTTGTTGTAATTGTCTGTCGGTCTCCTGTTTCATACAAATTCCAAAATAAACAGGTGGAAGGGTTAAGCATACTATAATCATAGTTGCGAACGATTCGCATGCCGACCTGATATTTGTTTGGTCCATCTCAAACATATCGCAGCTGAGCATGCGAATTGTAAAATAACCAACCAACTAGAGTAAAACACAATTCGCAATATACGATGCGAATTGTTCGGCCAGGACTACACAACAGTCCTGATATTTGTTTGATATCATCATATCATGTGATGCATTGTTTGAATATGTATTCAACTAGAAAACCCCGCTGACTGTTTTAAATAGATATACTGACGTTCTTTGAATATTTATACAACAGTAAATATTATTATAGAAACAATTTCATCACAACAAATAAATAAGATATTTGAATCTTAGTGAACTTTTGATCCACTTACATCTTTTAGGTTGTCTGGTTCTGCCACTTCTTTCTCACGATCTTCTATCTCATTTGCCCGGTGAAGTACGAGTTGTTGGTCATTCGGAGGAGACTCGAGTCTTTCTTTCTCTGTCTGTGTCTCCGTGGTGTCCATCTTTGTGGACACCGACAACTCTTCTTGCATCCTTGCATATGGTACCGGTATAGGTGAATGGTTCCCATCATCATCCCTCTCTTCTGGCAGTACTCCATCAGTATCGTGTTGATCAGCATCAGACACAGATGCCTGCAATTCAGTGGATGCTGCTCTATCTGGAAATGCTGGTACCTTCTCAACTACTGGGCTTCCAATCTAGCAAATTGGCTGAGAGATAGCATTGTGGAGTTGTTGTGCTTCAAGATCCGCTATCTTCCGTTTCAATTCTTCCAGCTGAAAAAATGATAGCAACCGTTTTATAAACATATTAAGTGTTGATTATATCAATTATTTATGGCTTAATTTCATACTTACTTCTCTGGCCTGTTTTTCTATCTTTCTCTCATACTTGTTCTTGTCGGCATATGTCTTCAAACGCTTTGATTCAGCAGCAGTTGCAGACTTCTTTGGAGTAGGCGATCTGCGTTTGAGGATAAAATTACCGATTGTTTCACTCATACTGGTTGTGCCCTCGTCGTTGGGCTCCTTCCTGGATGTACCGATCGGTTGTTGTGGAAACGTTTGCTTGGGGAGTCTTGGTGGTGGAATAGTTGGCTAAGGGAGTCTTGGTTGTTCGGGTCTGGAAGATATCACTTGATTCGTTTCTTTCTGTTTATGTGATGCTCGTCTCCTTGGTTTTGGGGCTGTGCTTTTCTTCCTCATCCTTGATCTTTCTACCGGTGAAATAGATTCCTCATCTGCATCTCCACTATCTACTCGTTCTTCGAAAGCTTCGGTTTCAACCTTGGTAAGACGTAGTGGACCTTCGAAAACCTACCAACAGAGGCACATGTAAGTAAATAGATGCAAGTGGGTTGTCTTGAAAGTATGAGGGTGTAGACAAACAAATTGTTTTTTACAAACAGTTCGCATTATATGCTGCGAATTGTGTGAAATTATATCCATGTTATAGCTGCAAACAACTCGCATGCTGAGTTGCGAACTGTGTGTAAACAATATGCTACGGACTGTGTGGAAAAAATAAGCTGCGAACTCAGTACTTATCTCAGGCTACGAAATGATTGATAAATTGTTCGAATATAACACCAATCAAAACGCATGATATGTTGCGAACTGTTTGCAACCCCAATTCAACATCTATATAAAAGCTCATACCTGATCATCTTTCAGGTTGGGTATTTTAATAAGCAGCGCCACGGTTGCTGCTTGGCACTCTAATCCCAACCATTTGAAAAACCTTGGTATCAAGGTTGGCTTCGCTACCTCGAGGCCGATTGTTGTGTACTCCATGAAGAAGGGCTGCATGGGGACAAGTTTTATCATCAAGATGCTCTGTACATAACTATTTTTTATACTGAATAGATCAATCTTACAATTAGAAGGGCGACGCAGCCGACGACTCTATCAAGTTTTTTGATTGCTAAGAAACTCCTGATAGACTGTCGAAGCTTGTACAGTATTGATCTGGACCAGTCGTAATTGTTTATTTTGCTGAGGTCTTCAACATAATAAACCGTGCTCTAACCCATGATATCTCCAGATACGGAGTAAAATAGGGTGGAGCACAAAAACAGTAGCAACAGCCTCGCAACGTCTTCCAACTCATGCTCCCCCCCCCCTTCGCTTCTGCCTTTTACTATACTTGCTTGTAAAACCAACGACAACAGGCTATGTTAGAAAAGTACAACATCCTGCTTTATAAGATGAAGTCGATTTTACACGTACCTTTATAATGGCATTCATTATTGTTTTAGTATTAGTCAGTGCTACTTTCCTGCCAATTTTACCCATGAAGTATTTCTTCATCATCCTCGATTCGTCCTCCTCGTCGGGCGCGTATTTGTTGTGAAATGCTCCGGTTTTCGTTAACCGCATTTTCTCTGTGCCTTCCTTCATCCTAAATATGACCTTCACATCGTCTTCAGTTAGCTTTACAAACTTTGAGCCAATACAGAAGGCGTCTCTATCAACAGAGAACCTCTCGACGAGATACTGAATGATCGAGTAGAATTTCTTCTTTGGCAGCTCAACCTCATTACGGATGTCGAAAGCTGTTTTCAAAAGCATGTAGAAGGGTGTGTTTCTTGCAGTTTCAATGTGGGCACGGGTAATACCCATCTCTTTAAGAAGCTTCAGAAGGCTCACCAACCCTGATTTGTAATAGCTTGGTTTTGTTGTCATACTTCTTGCACAAACACAAATCCGTTGGAGTGTCATACACGTCGCATCGCAAGCTGCGAACTTCATATGCATCAATTAAAGTGTCACACAATTCGCATGACAAGCTGCGAATTGCCTATATATCAGTAGAGTATTTACAAGTAATTCACACGATGGCCTGCGAATTGTTTGTAAATACAAGCTGCGAAATGCATAGCATAAACATTCAATCAAGCTGGAAACTACTATGAACTATAAACATATATGAAGCTGCGAACTGTTTGCATCCTAGTTGATGAAGATGCGAACTGTACTACAATGCACACGTACAGGCTGCGAACTATTCTATTTTTTTACATGCACGTTGCAGGGATCTGAGAAATATGGAAACAACACCAAAATCAACAATCAACTACCTAATGCACATCTAACATACATCACAATTCTCAGGAAAGTATTAACATTACATGCAACCTAACTTCTACCCTGGGTTCGACGATAAATCCAGAAATTGACCAACTATCGTCACTAAATACTTCATTCCGGTATAAAAAGCAACATTGATCGTGAAATAACAGAAAATAGTGGTTCGAAGTCATAAAAACGCAAAAAAAAAAATACACTTTCCACGATAACGTTTACCTGTTTACTTCTAAACACTGTAATATTCATCGGTCGGAGACGACTTGACGGCAACTTTTTCGAACAGAAAGTGGTTACTCATTGAACTGAGTAAAAGACGGTGACCAGTGCGATTGCGTTGAAGGTGCGAACGACGACTGATTTCGAACGTTGAGAAGCTGTAGGGGTTTTGGGTTTGAGAGAGAGAGTATCACGAAGTCGAACGGTTTCTGGTGTTTTCTAAAATTAGACGTGTTTGGGTTTGTTTAGGGTGATAGGAAGTGAGAAAAAAATGGGTTTGAAATGAAAAATAGGTATATATAATCGGAGGTAATTTTGTCCAATTTTTTACTCGAGGTACTAAATAACACTATCCAAAATTTGGATACTACTGGATAATTAGATATTTGAGTTGAACTTTTCTCTTAATAATTCAATATTTAGGTATTTAAATATTGGGCTCTCAATTTATAATTATGAATTGATGAGGTAAAAAGGGTTACTAAGGGAAGTGAACCAAAATTTAAGGAAAATACAATACGATCATCATCCTTTAAAATCAAACATAGAGATTGATTGTCATATTTTTTTTGGACGACTTCATAACCGTTAATAAAACCTAAAAAACAACATTTGAAATCTAAAAATAAATTTTGCATTCTGCAAATTTGTTCGCTATCGGTTGATATTAACTTTATTTATGAGTCAAGTATAATTAGGAAAACGGTTTTTTATAGCTTGTGTTGTGGCAACAAGAATCACCTAACTCAAACTTCCACCATCTTCCGATACTGAAGCGAAAGAAGTTACCCTTGGCAAAAAGCATAATCACCTTCAACTAACATCCAAACACAAGATATGGAATAAGCATTATTAAAATATTTAACTGCAAGTTCCTCGCTAGCAAACAGAGAGATACGTCCTGTGTTGTTTTTTGTTGTGCCCAATTCAACATTACCCTTGGCAAGAATCCCCAATATTTCCATAATCGGATTATTTGTAGGCTTGGAAGACAGAAGAAGAGAAGAAAGGTACAGAACACATGTGACGAAACACCTATTTGTAGAGATTGGACTTGGAGATATTGTTTTCCATCATGTTTCAACAATTATCTTTGTGGGGGATCCACTGTTCTAATATTTGCACTAGCCATTCCTTCGATTTGATCTTTTGTGATTTCTACAAAGAATCCCATCATTTCATAGAACTGCTTCAACCCTGACAACGGCAGAATGATGGAAGATCGATCAGGACCTGCTACCTGCATTCAAGAGATCATATACCTAATCAATACAATTATTTATGTTATCTGGATGTGCCTTACATGCTACAACGACCACTCTTTATTCCCAATCAAACAGTAACAGTTTAACCATTTTTCTACAGACTGAAGCAGGTTTGCTGGGTGAGCTTGCTCCCCATCAAAGCAGGATCAGATCGCCTGCCTACCTAGTTTTTGTTTTTATTTTATTGGTTTCTATGTGTGTTTTATTGATATATATATATATATATAGATAGATAGATATGTGTGTGTCGTATTACAGTAGCATTTTTATAATTATTATGCAGATATGGTTAGAAATTATATCCCGCCTACAATTATATGTATATCAGATATAGCCCAAAAACTAGCTATACCTATATTTTATACTTCACCTTTAAGAGAGGGTTATATCTCTCTGGTGTGGTCACTCAAATAACTTGTTTTGCTAGAGCCCTCCTAAATCACGAAGAAAATGTGTACATTAAATTACACGTACCTCGGATATCCTCAAGTAGTGGCCCCTATTGTTGTTCCCAAGATCAAAGAAGAATCGTTTTTGGTCAACTCTGATTACCTTGGAAACTCCTATGTGTCCACCGTCATCTGCTGCCGGCAATTCAACTAACCTGTCCACATTCAATTCTGATGATGGGGTTGGTTGGCTGCTATGGCCAGATATGAAGCCAGCCCCTACATCATCTGATAGCCCAATCAATCTTTCTGATGTATCAGAAGTTTGCTGGCGGAGGAAAGAGTGAGCGATGGCATAAAGTAGAAAAGGCAAGAGTTTGTCAGAAGGAAAACTACTAGATTGAGATTTAAAGAAATAAAATAAGAGAGAATAAATTATGGTCTGAATAGATAAATAAACAAACCTGATTTGGCAATATGAAAAGCCTTGATGCTTCATTAATTTCAGCTAAAATGTTCCTGAAAGCCGCCCAACCTTCATCATCGGAATTGCCGGCAGGAACAATAATGGTACTTCGGTTTCTACTAACCGATGCTTCAGAGATCTGCAGCCGTTATTAGATAAGAGAAAAGAGAGTGCGAAAAAAGGAAGTTAAGATTTGGTATTATCGAAATTGCAAGCATGATGAGGAATGATGAAAGAAAGGATAGTAAAGCAAAATAGTGATTATGATAAAGAAGTGAGAGATGCATGTAGGGTGTTAATTACGAAAATCAAGTGATTGGCAAGTAGTGATCAAAATGTAAAGGTAAGATAAGATAAGAAGATTTAGATAAAGGAATATAGTAGTACAGATAATGTCAAATTGATGGTAAGGATTTTGGAACTCCTTTTTGTTTTGTTGCAATGCAAATATGCAATGCTACCCTCTGCTATCTCTCCCCTCCCCTCCCTTTGCATAGTTTATCGATTCATGATTCCTGATTCATGATAATCAGCAAAACTGATAAAGCAAGTTTCGGTTGTTTGTAGAAGAAGAGCACAGCCAGATATACAATGTGCATCCTTAGACTCATTAACCCAATTGCTGTAATGCAATGCTTTGAGTGTCAATTTTATCTAATGCCAATGCTAATGATAATGCTAATGAGTTCGGATTGGTTAAGAAAGTAGAAGCCTTAGTTTGGTTTCAACAGATCTAATCGTAGAGTCCGATTCTGGGTTTATAAAGAAGAAGAATGAGAGAGGTACCTTCAAGAAGCGACCCCTTCGATTCTCTCCAATGTCAAAGTAAAAAACCTGGAGATGTAGTTGAATTGAAATACAGAATTGAACTACGGAATCGAAATACAGAATTGAAGTACGGAATCGAAATACAGAATTGAAGAATTGAATTGAAATACAGATTGAAGAAGTGAATCGAAGAAGTGGAGATATAGAACCTTGGAGTCGAGCTGCAACTCCTTGCTGAGGAGCTGCTGATCCTGGGAGTCAACGTAGTAATCGAAGAGTTGGAGGAACCAAGAGATACCAGAGAAAGGGAGGATGATGGTGGACCTGGTGGTGGAGGTTTTCTCGGAGATTTTAAGATACCGGCCGCGAGGGTTTTCTTTGAGATCGAAGTAGAAGAGTTTGTGCTCAACCTGCAATGTTTTGCACACCAGTTCGACGTCACCACCTGAATTGCCATCCATTGTTTTAGATCTCAAACCTCAGACCTAAAACTAAAACCGTAAAACCTAGTAGTATTTCTTAATATCCATATCATATAGGAGTATTTCATATATCCCATATATATATATATATGGGACATATGCTTGCTATTCAATTGCTCATCCTCTTTTTAATGTAACGCCCCACTTAAGCCCCCTCCAAGTCCAACAATCCAATTCCTCTCACTACTTCTACTTAGGTTAGGTTAGGCACCTCACCTTGTTTCCTAATTTACCATCTCTATTTATTTCACTACAATTTTCAATGAAATTCGTGTCCAAATACAGTATATTACTAATTCTTTCAAATGGGTACATACATTTATACATTCGCACAATCCTTATTTATCAAATCTTTTTCGAGGTTCGTGCAAAACCAAACCAATACCTTCTGCTTTATGACTCATTATCTGTTAGAGCATCCCAAAGGTACGCTATTTCACAACTATTTTAAAAAATATCTATTATTTTTTTCTAAAAAGTGTTTTCCAACAATTAATCTAAAACGTAATCTAAATTTACAGGCTTTATTTTGATAAAGCTATTACACACTCTATATATTTTTTCCTTATTTTTCTCACCACTTATAAAACTTAAAAACTAACTTAATTATAGATCAGTTGTTGTATTATTTAATAGTCTAAAATTATAAAGCGTCATAATTTAATCTATATTTAGCTAAGCGTCATAATTTAATCTATATTTAGCTATATTACTAGTTGTTGGGGATGCTCTTACAAATATAATAATACTCTTTCCATTTTCTTTTCTTTTTTACTTTAAATCTGAAGCTCTTAGAGCTCATTAGTTCAGATTTAAAGTATCCAAAACTAATAATCTAACTCAGAATTAAAAAAAACAATGGAAAATTCTATGTATACTCAATAAATTGCGTGCACTATTTTTACTTTTTTTTTTATTTTTTAATTAGAATAAATCTTCATATATATTATCATATTATTAAAATAATTTTACGGATTTTTAAACAATATCAAAAAATTTAAAATTGTTTTATTTGAACAAAATAAATTTTGGGATTATGGTTTTGAAATGAGAATATAACAAGCCTCGATATTTATTTAAAATTGGAATTCATGTTCAAATTATATAAAATAATTTTTTTTCTAAAATAGTTTATTGTTTATGATTTGAACCATATCGTTTTTTTACTAATAGAACACAAAAGAATTTGAAAAAGAATTTAGACTTTCAGAAATTTGATATAAATTTTGGAAATATCCGAACATGGATACAACAAATAATCAAGCAACAACATACAATTTTGAATATTGAAACATAACTTAATCATGGAAGTTCTTGTTCTATATTATAGGATAACTCATAATTTTATAGGCATATAAGTTTAATATTGAAATGTGATTATTCCTAACATAATACTTTTTAAATTATCTATTATCAACTGTATCATCAATATTTTTGCTAGATTTTCAAATCTTTGATATTTTTTAGTATCAATATCCTACTAATGTTAAACAAAATAAGATGAAGTAAATCTTTTCGGATGTGGTAGTTAGGTATTTACCATAATGAAGGTCAGAATCATTATAATTAATTACTTATTTGATTCGAATATATTATGATGATACTTCAAGCGAATGCAATATTCCGTTAGTTATCTTCAATAAATGTACAACGAACGAAGATTATCTATGAGAAAGAGTTCGAACAAAGCGAATGACCATTGATGCAACCCATTATGCCAAATTGATAAGGATCATAAGACTCTAACTAAAGTTGACTTTATTTATCTTTGAAGGTCGTTTTTCTACGAAACCCCTCGGTGGGGATAAACATAAGTCGTAGTCAAAGAAGAGATGTGTCGATCACTTGTGAATATTGATAAGGAAATAGATTCATAAGGGACTTAAATATAATTAATAAGGACTTGAATGATAAGTTCTATTAATAAGGAATAAGATTAAAACTTTATAAGAAGAATAGGGACTGAACTGTAAATAAATTTTTTATGTAACCGAATTTGTAACTAACTCACTAGGCCTATTTAAAGAGGTCGAGGAGACTGATAACACCTATGAAATAATTAGAGGAGAAAGATTATATTCACCATCTAAAAATCTCTGTTGATTCTTAGTCAATATTCTCAATCTTCTCAATACAATTTCTATTCTCACCAAATTGGCGCTAGAAGGAGGGGCCGCAGATACCTTGATCGATAGATCAAAAATCGAGTCTTGAATTTTTTCGTTTTCTGAAGCATTTCGTTTATATTTTTGTTGATCGGAGATGAATTCGGAGGAATGAGATAATCCGTCTGTTCGAAAGGCTTTGGAGACATTGAGATCTGATCTGCAAGAGAAAGAAGCAGATGAATCAGTTCTGATTCGATCAAACCAATTTGATTTTGAAGGTAAAATGAATGAGTTGATAAGAAAAGTGGCAGAACTTGATAAATTTGCTCAAAAGAAACAAGATAATAATGGTGCTAGACTTAGATCTGAAATAGCAAGAGGTAATCGGGATGATCATTCGGATCCATCGAATGACGTCGGCGATGTTCAAGATGTTCAACGTAAAATACATTTTGAGTGTAAGAAGGAGCATAGTGGAATGAGAAAAAAGGAAAAGTTGCAGAAGCGACGGTATGTAGATTCTAGTGAAGAAGATTTTGAAAATTCGGAATCAGATGAAACACCAAGATATAAGCATTGTCGAAGTCATTCAAAAGAAGGAGGATATGAATTTTGGCCAGCTAAAATGTATAGGGAAGGAAGGCGAAAGAAGGAAAAACTAGTATATTCTCCTCGGAAATTTGTAGAAGGCGAACCAAGTTTGTATGCTACTGTGGGAATGAGGAACGAAGACCAGTTTGTTCAAGGAGTATATTGGAGGGATTCACCGCTGATTAGTGCGCTTAGATCTGTACCACTTCCGAGGCGGTTCGACATTTCTAAAATTAACAAGTTTGATGGAACTCAAGATCCAGATGATCATATAGAGCAATTCAAGAATTATATGACTAATTTCGAGGATGATGATAAATTGGTTTGTAGGGCATTCTCTCAGACATTCAAAGGAACTGCGTTAAAATGGTATAATAAGATTCCTAAGGAGTCAATTGTAAATTTTAGAGGCTTTTACACAGCTTTTCGAAGACAGTTTGTGGGAAGCAAAGAAATGAGAGCTAACGGAGATACGATAATACAATGTAAGCAAGCTATGGGAGAAAAGTTGAAGGATTATACTAAAAGATTTGTCTCAACAAAAGCAGGATTAGATGATTGTGAGGAAGTGGTAGCTATGGCAGCGTTCCGACAAGGATTGTTGCCAGGAGATTTAGCTGATGAAACAACAAGGCGTAGGGCATTAACATTTGGAGCTCTCATGGATCAGGTTGAAGATCAGATCAAAGTCGAAGAGTCTACTCGAGTTCGAGGAGGAAATAATAGTGTCCAGAAAGGGAGTAGTCAAGTGGGAAATAATCAAGTGAACGCTTCGAATAATAACTCGTCACGGGTGAGGGGTAGTCAAAATGTTTCCAATCGAGGAGGTTCGAACTCATATCACGGAGGTTCTAATCAGCACAATTTTAGTAATCAATACCAATTCAGACCAAGATCGAATGTGTGGGTAAAACCAGAATATTATGCTGATTTGACTGAAAATGTGGCATCGATTTATGAGAAAACTAAGGGAACCGTAAATTTTAGAAAGCCAGCAGCAATTAATAGGCCAAGAGAGGAACGAAATAACAGATTCTGTAGGTATCATGATGATATTGGGCATGATACAAATGATTGTATTGCTTTGAAGAAGGAAATGCAGATTTTGATAGAGAATGGAAAATTGTTGGAATATGTCAAAAGGAACGCTAAAGCCATAACTCAAAAGGTAAGTAATCCTAACTCTAAGCAGGAAAGTGCATTGATGATTTTAGATGTTGCAGAGGATGAATTTGATGTGGCTTCGGAATATGTCGACCCAGACCCCAGTCGATTGTTGTTGATGTCAGTTGATGAGCCGATGTGTAAGGGACGTGTTCGAGATTTATGTGCGTTCTTTGAGTCCTTGGCAATATTTGGGGGAGACTCAGTGACTAATGATACTAATAATTTGAGGAAAAGACATATAGTAAATTTAACGCATCAAGTTGAAGGAGGAGCATCAGCACATCTATACAATAAGAAGAATGTCCCATTTATAATTTTCGATGGAGATGATTTGAGAGGAATTACAGGACCACATGAAGATGTAGTAGTCATTGGAGCAGAAGTGTGTGGGGTAGAAATTCGATGAGTATTGATTGATACTGGAAGTTCTGCTAATGTGTTGTTCAAATCAACATATGATAGATTAAACGCTCCGCCTCGGATAGAAAGGTCAGAAAGAACTATAATTGGGTTTACTGGTGCAACAACGAACGTAGTAGGGGAATTTGAAGGTGAAATTTCTCTGGGAAAATGGCCTTTTAAAAAGAAAGTACAAGTACTTTTTATGGTGGTAGATTGTCCGTCGAGTTATAATGCTATCTTTGGAAGGTCATGGCTGGCAAAAATGTATGTTATAGTTTCTACAGTTCATCAATGTTTGAAATATGTAGTCGGGGATCGAATTGGTGTAGTTCGAAGTGATCAAAAAGTAGCTAGAGAGTGTTATGTTGCTGCATTTAGACTACGTGATAAAAATACCGATGATCCAATGGAGAAATAGCAATTTGGAGGGTTGCCTTCTAGTAGTAAAGATGAAGGAATTGATGATCCAAGGTCAACCCGGAGTTCTGTGATAATAAGTGAAGAAATAGAAGAATGCGTCTTCGATAATAACAGAGTACTTCGAATTGGGACTTTATTATCTTTATCAGTGCGAGAAAGGTTATTGAATTTTTTGTCTAAAAACTTGGATGTGTTTGCTTGGAAATCTGAGGATGTAGTGGGGGTCCCAATTGATATTATATGTCATAGTTTGGCTGTGGATTCGAAGATCAAGCCAATAATACAAAAAAGGAGAGCTTTTTCTTTGGAAAAATCTGAGGCCATAATTGCTGAAGTAGATAGATTGTATAAAATGGGGCATATTAGGGAGTCCAAATATCCAAAGTGGACAGCTAATCCTGTAGTGGTGAAAAAGAAGAATGGAAAATGCAGAATGTGTGTAGACTTCACAGATTTAAACAGAGCTTGCCCAAGGATCCTTTTCCAGTACCTCGAATTGATCAATTAGTGGATTCTACTTCTGGAAACAAAATTCTAACATTTATGGATGCATTTTCAGGATATAATCAAATTCGAATGAATCCAGAGGATGAAGAAAGCACAACCTTTATCACTGATCGAGGTTTACATTGTTATAGGGTGATGCCGTTTGGATTGAAAAATGTTGGGTCTACATATCAAAGGTTGATGAATAAGGCATTTGCTTCACAAATAGGGAGGAATATCGAGGTATACATCGATGATATGCTGGTCAAGAGCAAAAGTGATGATGATCATATTGATGATTTAGAAGAGACGTTTCTGAATCTTAGAGCAATACAGTTGAAGTTGAACCTAGAAAAATGCACGTTTGGAGTCCGATCCGGTAAGTTTCTGGGATATGTGATAAGTGAAAGAGGAATTGAAGTGGATCCTAAACAGTTGAAGGCTTTGATATCGATGTCTTTGCCTCGGAATATCAAAGAAGTGCAAATATTAACAGACAGGTTAGCAGCTCTGAACAGATTCATTTCTCGTTTTTCAGATAAATGTTTGCCTTTTTTCCAGGTGTTGCGTCGACCGAATAATTTTGAGTGGACTTCGGATTGTGAAGAAGCTTTTATTAAGATCAAAAATCTTTTGTCCTCTCCTGAAATATTATCAAAGCCTCGAGAAGGTGAGCAACTGTTTTTGTATGTAGCAGTATCGGATTATGCAGTGAGTGCAGTTCTGATAAGTGAAGATACGGGAGTTTCAAAGCCCGTTTATTATGTCAGTAAAAGTTTGTTTGATGCTGAAAAACGTTACTTAAAGCTCGAAAAATTGGCGTTGTGTATAATAGTGGCGGCGAGAAAAATGCGTCCTTACTTCCAAGCACATACAATTGTGGTTCGAACTTCTTATCCATTGAAAAATGTATTGCAAAATCCAGATATCTCAGGAAGAATGACTAAATGGTTTGTAGAATTGGGAGATTTCGATGTGTTATTTTCTCCACGAACGGCTGTCAAAGCTCAGGCCTTAGCAGATTTCTTTGTTGAGTTTCATTCGAGCAGGTTCGAAGAGAAAGAAGATGAAAAAATACACACGAATCCGGTGTGGACGGTACGAACTGATGGAGGATCTAGTAATAAAGGGTCGAGTGCGGGGGTAGAATTGGTGGCACCAACAGGGGAGTATATGTTTCAAGCTATAAGATTTGGATTTCATGCTTCGAATAATGAAGCTGAATATGAAGCAGTGTTAGCAGGATTGCGGTTAGCAAAAATTTGTGGAGCAATATTCGTGCACTTAGAAACAAATTCCCAGTTAGTAGTTAACCATGTTAAAGGAATATCAGAAGCTAAAACAGACCGTTTAGTTTTGTATTTGCAAGAACTTCGAAGTATGATGGCACAATTTGAAAATGTTGAGGTGGAGCATATTCGAAGAGGAAATAACACAATGGCTGATTCTTTAGCAACAATGGCTTACTCTGAAGAATATCCATGGATCATAACGCAACCACTGCCTTCGATTATATTAAGCTCTGAGCAATGTGAATTTGTCGAGGAGGTAGTAAATGATTCGGCGCGCATTCGGGGTGATTGGAGAACTAACTTATTAAATTTTCTTACAAAGGGAATACTACCTCTTGATAAGCATTTACTCAAGAAAATAAGGAATAAAGCTCTTGGTTATGTGGTGTTGGATGGGGTATTGTATAAGAGGTCTGTGTCGAGGCCTTTACTACGATGTTTGAGTAAGCAAGAATCTCAAAACATTTTATCTGAATTACATGATGGAGATGGATCAGCTCATTGTGGTTTCAAAGCTTTAACATGCAGGGTATTGTTGGCAGGATATTATTGGCCTACCATATTGCAGGATGCCAAGTTATTAGTTCGAAGTTGTGATACTTGTCAAAGGTATGCACATTTGATACATAAACCAGCCGCACCTCTAATGATAATTTCTGAGGTAGTTCCTTTTGATAGATGGGGGATTGATTTAGTAGGACCATTGCCTATGGTTTCAGGTGGAAGACAGATGATTATTATCGCAGTTGATTATTTTTCGAAGTGGGCAGAAGCAGAGCCTTTAGCTGGAACAAAAGCTAAGGATGTGATCAAGTTTATTCTAAGTAACATCTGCTACCGTTTTGGAGTTCCTCGAAAGATAACAGCAGACAACGGTCCCCAATTTGATAACAAGGAAATGGACTCTTTTTGCTCCTCGAAAGGAATACAGCAATGCTTTTCTACTCCTTTCCACCCACAAGCAAATGGGCAAGTGGAAGTTACAAATAGATCTATTTTGGAGGGTTTGAAGAAACAATTGGCGGGAGCAGCGGGGAAATGGCCAAATTATCTTCAAGAGGTGTTGTGGGCATATCGTACAACTCCTAGAGAGGCCACAAAAGAGACTCATTTTTCTTTGGTGTATGGAATGGATGCTGTATGCCCTGCTGAATCTACATTACCTTCCTATAGGCTATTGCATTATTCTGAAGTAGATAATGATGAAGCCAGAAGGATTGAGCTTGATTTGTTAGAGGAAAAGAGGGTTAAAGCACATTTGAATGTGGTTCATTATCAAACCTTAATGAGAAGCAGGTACGCTGCTAAGGTTAAAAAGAGGGAGTTCAAAGTTGTTGATAAAGTGTTGCGAAAAGTATTTATTCATACCAAGGATAAACACCTCGGAAAATTGGCTCCAAATTGGGAGGGTCCTTATAAAGTCAAAATGAAGGTCAAGCCAGGGACATATAGGTTGTCTGATTGTGAGGGGAGGATGCTTAAACATCCTTGGAATATAGAACATTTGAAATTGTATTGTGAATAAAATCGAACTTAGAATTTTTGTAAAGGACAGACATATTCTTTCCTTATCTGTTGGCCCAGAAAGGTTTTAATGAGGTGTCTGGTAAAAATTGAAGTTCATAATAAAATTTCTTTTGGCCATGGGTTGTTTAATATGATGAATGATTTGTTATTTTGGTAACTTGGCAGAGACTGATCATCTTTGAAAGTTGACCAAGAGTAATTTTCCAAAGCAATAGCTTTGAAGAAACAGCCTATTTCGAGGTGCCACGTTTTATGAGCGCATCAAATTTTCGAGGTGCCACGTTTTATGAGCGCATCAAATTTTCGAGGTGCCACGTTTTATGAGCGCATCAAATTTTCGAGGTGCCACGTTTTATGAGTGCACTAGAACTTTGAAATATTAAGATAGTTGCTTGTTTCATCGGATAAAGCTTGAAGCTTACAAAAAGGAGAAAACTACTTTAAAAAAAACAACAACAATAAAAACATGACATAGATAATCTACTGTTTAGTCGTCTTCCGATGACCCTTCAGAAACGTCATCTTCTTCTGAAGAACTTGATGCAACCTCGAATGCTTCTTTTGGCCGATCTTCCTCGGTAATTTGTTTCCAAAATTCTGTTAAATTTAACCTTGGATAGGCGGCATGAATTTCTCGAAGAAGATCGATAGCTACTTGGGTTTGAGCCTTCTTGATACCATCAAGCATCAAAGAACCAACAGCAGCTTCGGCTTTCTTGATGGCGTCCTTCTTTTCTTGTTCGAATCCTGTTTGAAGCGTAGTCAATTGAGTTTGACAATTTTCCAGGCTTTCTTGAGTTTTCTTAACAAGTTCTTCAGCATCGGTAGATTTTTTATTTTCACCAGAAATGGCAATAGAATGTTGAGAATTTATATTTTCAAGAGCCAGACGATGAGAAGTCTCTATAGCTTCGATTTTTTCTTTATGCTCCTTAAGAAGTTTCCCTTTTTCAGCTTTGAAATTTTGAATTGCTTTATTTTTCGAAGCCTTTTCAGATTCTGTTTCCTTTTTGCTCCTGATTAATTCTTGTGCAAGGAACTCCAATTGTGTATGTGAATTGCTTACTTCTTCACACAATGTTTTGGCTGCAACACTTAAGTTAGTAAAAGGTCGAAGGATTGAAGTTACCTCATCGGATCTGTCAGGGTTGGGCAAGTTTGATGGGCGATGATGGACATGAATAATTGCATTAGATGTTGAAGTTATGGCAGCCCCGGTAGAAGATGATGGAATGATGTTGGTAGGCTGAGAATTTTCACAGGTGACTATAAAATCCCCACTCGAGTTGAAATCGTCGAGGTTAAGATATTCGTTTTCTTGGCTATCTCCTAGTGCCAATCCACCTTGAGGATTTTCTTCAATAAAGGTTTTCTCATGGACCTTGGAAGCCAATACCTCTTCGAGCATTTCAGCTTCGTTCTTTTTCGGGGTAGTGGACTTGTCCTTTTTCTTCTTTGAAGCATTATCTTCTTTCTTTTTCCTTTTAAGGATAGGTTCGCTTTCTTTGGATATTGGGGGAAGTTGAGGTGTAGGCATTTTTCGTTTCCTTGTAGGCTTCGAATTTTTAGAAGGGCTAGGATTACTTGTGTTGGACTTTTTGAGGGCCAGTTTTTCCTTCTTCTTTTTTGGTGGCAGGTGACTGTCAGATCGGTTCCTGGTGGGAAGATAAGTTTTCCCATCTGGTTCGAGTATTCTTTTGACCGCTTCAATGGGATCTGGGGGGAGCATCGGGTTTTCAGGGAAGTCAGCTCCCAAGGTTATGCGCCAGAGATGGCTGTTGACGAAGTTGATTGGTTGAAAGGCGGAGTGAAAGCCATTTCCCCAGGCTTTCTCAGCCCATTCAGCCATTCTCATGAAGATGGTCTTTGCAGTCTTCCGACGACTTTTGAATCGCCTCGAAATTTCTGGGAAAAGAGTATACAATTAGATAAGTAGGCCCGGTTAGTTTGACTAGGCTTAATAAGTTGGGAAGAAAGTATTAACAATAATAACCATGATTTACTTACTGTTATCTCTCCAGATGAGAGTAAGTTTTGAGGGGTTGTCATCGGAAATTTCTTTACCATTTTCCCAGGCTCCTGATAAGAAAACAAACCTTTGCTTCCAAAACTTGTCAGCCTCGAGGAAGTCATCGATAATCTTCAGATCATCCTCCAAAGTTAGGTAGTAGAATGGTAAAACTGGCCCCTTTGAGATTTTAGTCAGTGAAATGAAGTCCTCTATTTCGAGGGGGATGTTTCCTAACCTCGACACCATAATGACGGAGAATAAAGTGAACAGTTGGTTTGGAGTGACTTGTGTTGGGCACAACCCAAGAATTTCGAAGTACTCTACAATCATTGGATCGAGAGGAAATCGAAGTCCCCAGTTGAAAAGTTCAGGGTAAACTACCAATTCGTTTTTCTAACAATTCAAAGGTGTTTCTCCTTCTATTGGTAAACGAAGAACGATGTTGTCTGTTAATCCCCATTCTTTCTTAAGAATTTCTTTTTCTGATTCGGGGTAGTAAGTATAGGGTACGTTTTTTAGGGCTAGAATGTACCGAGGACAAAGTGGTTTTAGGTTTTCCTGAACCAAGGCGGCAATATCTTCGGGGAGGGTAATAGGAGCTTTCTTTCCTCGAATATTCCTTGAAGGGATTACTTCTTCTTCCGCCTCGGATTCGGCCTCAGCATTGGATTCAGTGGCTTCAGAATCATTTTCTTCATCAGTAACTTCATCGCGAAGACTGCGAGTTTGAGTCTCAGTTTGGGATTGTTTTTCGTTTTCCATAAGAACTGGTTGACTATTTGTTGGAGTAACGTCAACCATTTCTTGTGGGGGAGGAGAGGAGGTTTCTACATCGTCACCCATTGCTAGGAAGGTTGGTTTTTTGTGAAATTTAACTTTAACTGTTTCGGATTGTAGGATAGGTGATTTGGGTTGTAGTTTTTTAGGAGTTGGAGATTTGTCAGAATTGACAGGCTTAAGTTTTCGATGTGGTCTTAGTGATGGAAAAGTGGATTGATTTCGAGGAGGAGAAGATTGCTGGCTAGATTCTAGGTTTGATGCTAGGGGCGAAGATGAATTAACAAGGTTGGAAGTGAAGTTACCGTATTTGAAGGTGGTAGAGGAGAAGCGGGGACCGTTGTAGATTAACCCAGCAGCTCTGTATTCTTCAGCTCTTTCTCCAATACAGAGATAATCATAAGCGCCAAACACTTGATTGCTAGGACCAGGGAAGAGAGATTTCTTTGGTTTTCTTGGTTTTTTGGGTTTAGATCTTTTGTATTTGGGATATTTTCTCATACAATAGACGTTAATCTGGGGAATTGTTTTTTGTGACTGAAGAAATCGACGTTTCTAGGGAAGGTAGCTAATGAGGTTGAAGGTTGAAGAAGAACTAGATGAAGATAGCTTAGGAACTATGATTTTTCTAAAAAGTTCTTAGTAAGATGGAGCTAAGTATTTATACATGGGAAAAGATGACGTTGAGAATTTGAAGAGGTAAACCAGTAAATTGTTTTTATTGGGTGGAATATAAAACGTGGATAAAAACTTGTCATGTCATAGACCTATCAAGAAGGGTCTAATCAATTTTTCAAGTAGGGGTATGTTAATTGAAAAGTGTTAAAGATAGAAAATTCGAGGTCGAAGTAGAGTTGTAGTTCTAGTTGGTAAATTCGAAGTGAGTGGGGAGCTTATTTGCACTCATTCTTACATTCGAAGTGAAGTTGCAAGTCACTGGGCTCGGTCATGATAAAAGAGCTAGAGGAAAGAAGCTTTATTCACTTGGGGTAATGTTCGAAGACTGAGTAGTTCTCATAAAATTATCTTTATAAGAACTAAGGGGGCTACTGATAAGGAAATAGATTCATAAGGGACTTAAATGTAATTAATAAGGACTTGAATGATAAGTTCTATTAATAAGGAATAAGATTAAAGCTTTATAAGAAGAATATGGACTGAACTGTAAAATAAATATTTTATGTAACCGAATTTGTAACTAACTCACTGGGCCTATTTAAAGAGGTCGAGGAGCCTGATAACACCTATGAAATAATTAGAGGAGAAAGATTATATTCACCATCTAAAAATCTCTGTTGATTCTTAGTCAATCTTCTCAATCTTCTCAATCCAATTTCTATTCTCACCAAATATAAGCTCATTTCTTATGAAGTTTTATAATATTTGTATTCTATATAATTTTCACATAGTATGTTTGCGAACCCATGAAAACCTTCTTATTTCACAGTCAGTGTAACAAAATTTCTTTACATCATGATATTTAACTCGAGATTGGCATTTTTTTATCGAGACCAACTCTCATGTATTTTTTTAATTATTGATAATTTGTTTACTTATCTCGATCCATACTTACTTGTCGTTTATTTTACAAAAATTTACTAAGATCTTTTTGGGGTTAAAGGCCAAGCCCGAGATAAATTTATAATTGCATAGAATGGTAGTCAATGAATGTTGGACAAAACAATCACCATGTTAGTTTACTCGATGGAACATTTATAGATTTAGTTTCCAACTAATGAAAAACTTACATATCGAAAAAATTGGAAAACATTATGGGTCCTTCAAGAAAGGAATCGACGGAGAGGCTTTAATAGAGCCATAATGGGCCCTCTGTTAACGGGGATATTCTTTCTAACACATATATGTTCATCTACTGACCACATGCACGTTGAGGCATTAGCCGAGAAATCTGTCGATCACAAAAAGTCTAAGTTTAGGGGAGACGAGGTAAATACATGGCAAAAAAGAAACACACCAGTTGGGTTGTGCCTTTGAGAGAAATATCATTTTAGAATTTATTAAAAGATCGAGGCGAGCCTTTATCTATTACAAAATCGAAGAACAACTCTTTGCTGCCATAATTTCAGTATTCTCTGCTGATAAGTATGATTGTATTTTTGTTCATATAAGAATAAATAATCATTCAACATTCTAATTTTCTTAAGGACCTTATGTATATATTCTTGTTCAAATAAGAATAAATACGCATTCAACATGTTTCTTTGATCTCAATACCAAGTATCATTTTAGCCTCTCCTAAATATTTCATCTCAAACTCTCAATTTAGTTGAGTTTTTACCGTGTCAATCATCTTTATGTCATTTTCAACTATTAGGATATCATACACATACAATGTTAACATAATATGTTTTGATGTGTGTTTCCCCATTAGAATAGACACAATTGTCATAGCAACTTCAGACATACTTGATGGACTTCATAAATGAATAAAATGCTATATTCCACTTCTTCAACGATTGTTTAGCCATATAAAGATATCTTCAATGAACACACATCTCATTCTTCCTTTATTTAAACCTTTTCAGGTTCCACGTGTATATTGTCACTTCCAATGATTTTCACGAAAAAAGTAATAAAATATTTGATTAACTCAAGATAAAATCTAGAAAAATTTGAAAGCAAAACCTTATTGAGGTTTATTTAACAACTGGTGAGAAAATTTCATTGAAATCAACACCTTATTTGTGTGTGAATTCGTTAGGAACCGACCTAGATTTGGACATGGATAACTTAACCCCACAAATTCTTTTGTTTTATTTTGAATATCCATTTACTCACAACGAGTTTCTGACTCTTCCACTGTTTTACAAGACTCCAAATGCCCATCTTCTTGAGCGATATCAGTTCTTCTATCATGGACTTCAACCACTTCTCTTTAATCATGTTCTTCATAACTTTATGGTAGATTTCGGGTTCAAGAACATCTCCTTATATTAATCATAATCGATAACATTAGAATAATCATACCTTTGTGGAGGTTCTCTTGGTTTTCGTGCTTTATCTCTTATTAATTGATAACATGCAAGACTATGTTTCTCTTCAGTCTGATCATTCGAAGGCTCTAGAATATTGGATGGATTCTTGTCCATCTTTAGACTCATGCAATGGGTCAACTTTCTTTATATTAGCTGAATCTGGACCATGTCCAAAATCATCTTCAGCAAAAGCATCTTTAGTTTAAATTTATAAATGAGAATCATCATCAACATCAAATCCATTCTTCTGATTAATATGACTGGTCTTCACCGTATTCTCCAACTGTATATTATTCTCATTGAAAAATATGACTTTCTTTATCACATCAGTTTGATGTACAAGTTCAAGGGACCACAACCTATACCATTTTACGCATTCTAAATAGCCAATGAATTAATATGATCTCTTGCCGACAAAGAAAATCTAGTGTCCTAGATGGACTCATATTAATGATATATGTTACTGTTGTCACGACTTCTCCCTAAAACCTTTGACTCATTCCAACTTGTTGAAGCATACACTTAACTTTTTTCCATCAAGATTTAGTCCATTCTTTCAGAAATCCCATTATGTTAGGACTTTCTATCACGGTTTGGTGTCTATAAATTCTAAGGTTCGACCATTAGCTAGTGAATGCCTTATTCACATATTCCAAGAAATATTTAGTTCATAACTTCTTCAACATATTTCTATTATAATTTTCTACCAACTTCTTCTAATTTATAAAAACATCAAAGATTTCATCATTGGTCTGTAAAATTATAACTCATATGTTGTTAGAATAACGATCAATCAAGGTGTAAAATATATTGCACCATTCATTATGGGTTCACATATCGGACCACAAAGATTTGAATGAACATATTCAAAAACATCACTTGTTGTATGGTCACTAGGCATAAAATTTACCCTCTTCTTTTTATCTAGCACACAGTTTCACAAAATCTCAACTTCTAAATTGTGCTACAATCCAACAAACCTTGTTTCATAAGTTCAATAACTCTCTTCCGACTTAGATTCTTAAGCATCAAATGTCACATCTTGGTTGAATGTTTCTTCAAACGAGACACGTCATTTACCACTATAGACCCTTCAATAACTAATATACCTTTAGTTTTATAAGCTTCCATAATAACAAGTAAGCCATTTAAGACCTTAAGTTGGTCGTCTTCATGCATATTAGTAAACCATTTCACATTTAACATTCTTATAGAAAGAAGGTTTCATATGACTTTACGACATGTACCTCATGTTTATTATTACTTTCTTAAGCTTTGTAGACAACTTGAGCCTAACTGTTCTTTGGTAACACATGATTCATGATTCCCAAGGGTGTCATTTTTACCATCAAACAATATCAGCTTTCATATCAATATTTTTTGGGAGTTATGTGGAATGGAACACTTAAATCCAACACCTATTTGTCATTAACTACAAGTAAAATCCATTAAAGCATCATCATACTCATAAACATCCAAAACCATTACAACATCTTAGGCTTCGGCTTTCAAATAACTATTTCCCTTTCTTCTGTTTGCGCTACTGATGTGATCACCCTTCCAATCTTATCATTCACACTCAGTTTGAGACCATCGAATTGGCCCTTTAGAATTGTCTTAATTTGAAGATCATTCACGCTTAATTCACTCTAAACTTTGGCCATCAATGAGAGTCTTTATTGTAGATCATTGTATCAACAAATATTTTATACGCATGCGGAAGAGAACTAAAGAGGATTATGACCTAAGCCTTATTTTCTATCTTGACCCCAACTACATTCAAATCAAGAATTATTATATTGAAATCATCTAGGTGTCTTTGGGTCTCCTTCATATCATCCACAGACAATGTGTATAGTTGTTTCTTGATATATAATACATAATTCATAGATTCAAATAAAAATTATTATATTAAATCATCTAGGTGTCTTTCCAATTACATATCTACAATATGGCAGGCTCTTTAGATACCTCAAGACAAACTTTATCCTCCAAAGTCAAGACAAGGGAACTACAAGCTTTGGAGACTACATCAACATCAATCTACTCTGTAGTTTTCTTATCAATGGAGGCAATCAAATTTTCATTTTAAAATCATAAAGTTTAATTCTTTACAGGTTAAAATCATAATCTTCATTTATTGGAATTCATCTTGGTGACGTTTTTTGGTTTCTATATGAGGACCTTCTCTATAACCTCAAGATCGGGATTGATCTTTGTACTTCTTACTTTGTAACAATATTAAGTTTCGACAACAGCCAAACCAAGGATAATGTTAGACGAACAAACATTTAACGTGGTTTAGATTGTGAAGAAATCCTACATCCACAAGAAATTGACACAGATTTAGTATATAGGAGGTCACAAGGATAATATTTTTAACATTAAACATCCAACCACTCATATTTTATTGCAATTTTTTCTCAACTTACAAAATGAACTTTAAATTTTAGAGTGTCCCCAAGTGTTCATCTTTCATCTTCTCAATAATCAAGAGTCTTAAATTTTTTCTATTCATAGAAATTCTTAGTTAGAATTACATCAATGACTTCATACCACACTCGCATTATTTATAGATGATAAAAAGGGTGCATAATATTCTTCATGTTCACAGTACCGTCTGACATCCCATTTTCTCAATTGACTAATGAAACAAGCACAGAGGACAAGTGACAACGCTGATATTTGTATGACATGTAGTTGCCTTCTTGTACTATCCTTCTACAAGATAAGAACATAAGATCAATAGATCTTTGATCAACGACTGATCACATAAGTTCAGATCCTTTAGTGACTCGGTATATTTTAGAAATAAACAATATCTTTAAAAGTCTTTCGATAAACGCGTTATATGCCTTCGGCTCGTAAACCTTCAGCTAAGCATAAATATTTTTTTACCTTCGACAAACATGTCCAAAATTTTATAAAATTCATTTTATACGATCCCTTCGTCGTAAAATTGTTTCATTAATAATTTTAAATTTTAAATTTTAAAAAAAATGTTTCTCTCATTGTATACAACTACTTTAAGTTATTTCTAAATAAATGTTAATATTTCTTAATATAATATTTTAAAAGATATTTAAAAAATCAAATATAAAAAAATCAAATTTATTATATAAAAGATATTTTTAAAAGTAGTTGAAATAAAATCAAATTTGTTATGTTAGCGATAGCTTTAAAAATATATAGAAATAAAATCAATTTTTTATATAAAAAAAATATATGGAAATAAAATCAAATTTGTATCAAACATAAGTTGTAATATAAATAAATTATTTTATTAAAAATATTTCAATATATATTGTTTAACAAACATGTGTGTAAGCATATTACAAAATTATTTTATAAATACAAACCATAATATATTTCTAATTAAAAAATATTTTAAAAAATATAAAGTAATAAAATGAAAATTGTTATTGAAAATATACTTATAATTTTAAAAAATGATTGAATCAAATACAAATTTGTAAACTAAAAAAAAGTAAATTACTTAGTATTTTTGTTGTTCTTCATATGGAATTAACCTCTTATCTATACAAGTGCTAAGGACAACGTAACCTGGTGAGACGAATCAAATAACAACATGTGTCGGATAAGGATTGTGTAATCCATATGAACCACTTACATAGAGACGCGAATGTTATATCAAGTACAACCAATTATCTTATCCAAACACGTAAAGAGTGACAAGTACATAACATCCTTAAAAAACAATCCGAGATGGGCAAGGCAACTAATTCTGAGATGACAAGGACACCTTATTCTGAGGTGCCACCTCGAAATTTATCCATAGTGATTTATTAATTAGACAGAAAAAATGCACATGATTTCGAGTTGCAACTTTGGATTTACATGCAGGTTTAAAAAAACAGCTGGAACAACAACGATATGACGGCAAAAATGACAATAATTCATACCATACAACACACTTAAACGAACCAAAATGCAGTAAAATAACATCAATTCAAGCAATTCATACCATAGGCCACATAAAACACTAAAATGAAGCAAAACACCACACAAAACACTAAAATGAAGCAAAACACCACACCAAAACACTAAAAAAAAGCAAAACACCACACCAAAACACTAAAAAAAACCAAAAATCAGTAAAAAAAACAATATCAATTCAAGCAAATCATTCAAGAGCAACAATTCGAAATCATCAATTGAACAACAACTTTAACAATTCATAAAATGTAGCAGCAACTCTAACAATTCATAGATTTTAACAACAACATCAACAATTCAAACAATACATCAATCAAAACAACGTTAACAATTCAACCAAAAATCCGTAGAACATAAAACTATTTAATCAAACTATGAACCATTTAATCAATTTACTTACTTCAAATGTAGACTAATTACTCGTCGATCTTTCAGCCCTTCAGCCCAATCAATATACATGCAACTATAAGAAAAAAAAATATGATTAATGATTTAGGTATAACTGGGTTTAACCCAGTCATATACCTTGCAATAAGCGGTTCATGTTTCTGTTATCTAGCCTACAAATATATGGAAACATAGACCATTAAACTGGCTAACTAAAATAAAAAAATAAAAATAAAAGACTACATGAATCTTGCTTCAATATCTGAATGTTGCTTTAATACCTGTAAAAACAAAACACTGTCAGATGAAGTCGATTGAGTCGATTAAATCGATTAAATACAGAGTTTTAAAAACAATGTCATTCGTTCGATTGAGTTATAGATTGTAGGAACCCTTCCAATTTATTTAGCTGACTTTAGTAACGAAAAAGACACTAGGTTGTTTGATTGAGTTACAGCTTGTAGGAAGTTGATTAGGCCTCGTCCGTTCATTGAATGAATCGAATAACCATAAAATCAACACATATATTTTTTTAAAAGTCAAGGCAACTCGATTGAGTTACAGACTCTAGGCTGCTCCAAACGTTCATTGACTTACATGAAATCGTTCGATTTGTTCATCGAGTTCCTATAACTCATTGAACGAATCGAGTTCCTACATGAAGGAATACCATAGTTAATAAAATAAAATAAATCGTATTTTTCTTCGAAATCGATAGAGGCTGTTGAGAGGCTATGCGAATGAGAGGCTATTCGAAATCGATTTTGTAAAGTTAGGGTTAGGGTTTGAAATCGAAATCAATGTTTGGGTTAGGGTGAAGGCTTATAATTTCTAGGTTGAGAGGTTGAAGTGGTGTTAGGGTTTGAAGGCTTTTTATTTATAGGTCGAGAGAATGTTCGAAATCGATGTTTTATGGTTAGGGTTTGAAATTGAAATTAATGTTGGGCTGGAGAAATTAATGGTGTTGGTTGGATAAATTAAAGCTATGAGTTATGGAGTGGCTCGTGTGGTGGAATTTGGTGGAAAATGATAGAAAAGTTAATTAACTTTTGAATCTATGGGTGTTTGGTCAACAAGTAAAGAAAATGTTATTTTGATAAAGGAAAGGTTAATCTTGGTATTTTATTTATGGAGTTAATATCAAGATGAGGCTTTTTTGGATTTATAGATGAAATAAGAAATGTTATTAGGGAAATAGCTTCACCCAAACTTTATTTCTACGATTTAAATCTTTAAAAAAATATCATTCTTTTAAATCCACACCTTTCAATTCTTTCTAAAATATTTAAGGTAATTTTTTTCTTTTATGTTTTGATTTATTTTTTTCCGGAATGTATAATTGATACATATATAATCGGCACTTTGTTATTTTTATAAATACATTTAAGATAAAATCTAAAATAAAATTGAATGGATCTTACTCGTGTTCCTGCAATCTTGTTATCTCAACAGATTTGTTTTGGAAAATATTTTTTTCCCATAATACATAATACATGTAATTTTCGCTTAGCAATGCAAATTTTAATATTTTTTATAATCAGTTAGATTTTTTTTTATAAAATAAAAAATATTATATTTTTTAATATCCGTATATAACTTTGGATTTATATTTTAGGATGGTGATAATAAAAGAATTATTTACATTCTTTATCACAAAAGTCAAGGTAAGTCTTATTTAATGTCGTGTGATATAACCAACTAGCTGTATATAGGAATTTGGTATAAAAGATATCATTGTGATAATAAAGTAATTAATTAATTATATTTATTTCTTAATTATATATATTTATTAATGGGTTTAATTGATTAAAACAAAAAAAACAAACTATTATCCACTTAAAACTATTGTTTTCATATATTTCTAATAAAGATTTATTCAACTCCTCAATTTACAATTTAAGACTTAACTATCCCAAATATCCTTAATTATATAAAAGCTTTTAAATGTTTTATTAACTTTTTCTTCTTCTCCTTTTACCCTATAATGTGTTTATTTCTCTCTCCACATAAAGGATATACAATAGCTGCAGTTATACTTCTCTTTCGATTCTTAGTTTGTTTTTGTTGTTTTCATATGATTTTTTTTCTTTTTTTATTTGATTTCGACGTTTTATTTTGAATTGTTTCATATAACTTAATTTTCTGTAGATTATATATTTTTGAGTTTCTAACTATGTTTTTACTCATAATTTTGGTATTTTATCTGTTTTTACTTTGATTTGTAGTGGACATGTTGTATTGATTTAGGTTTTACTAATTTTTAGTTTTTTTTTCTCAGTATATGTAAAGTATCGTTGAGAAAGGTTTTACGATAAAAACGAAAAAGACCAAGGTTACAAAGAATATGACATTTTGATAGATGCAAAACCTGTTTCATGAATAACCAAGTCAACTATAATAGATGTTAAACCAGGAAAACTATGATAGATGTTAAACCATATAATGAAAAACCATACCAACTATGATAGATGTTAAACTATATATTGAGAAACCAGACCAACTATGATATATGTTAAACCAAGCCAACTATAATAGATGCTAAACCATCTAATGAGAAACCATCCCAACTATGATAGAGCTAAACCATATAATAAGAAAGGATGCCTACTATGATAGATGTTAAGCCACCCCAACTATGATAGATTCTAAACCATATAATGAGAAACGAGACAAACTATGATATGTATTAAACCATATAATGAGAAACCATGCGAACTATGATAGATGCTAAACCATATAATGAGAAACAGGCCAACTGATAGATGTTAAACCATATAATGAGAAACCAAGCCAACTATGATAGATATTAAACCAAACCAACTATGATAGATGATAAACCATAAAATAAGAAACCAGGCCAACTATGATAGTTGCTAAACCATATAATGAGAAACCAAGACAGCTATGATAGATATTAAACCAATTAAACTATGATATATATTAAACCATATAATGAGAAACTAGAGCAACTATGATAGATGCTAAACCATATAATGAGAAACCAGACCAACTATGATAGATGTTAAGCCAAGCCAACTATGATAGATGCTAAACCAAACAAACTATAATCGATGTTAAACCAAGCCAAAATATGAGAGATGTTAAACCATATAATGGGAAACTAGACCAACTATGATAGATGCTAAATCAGATAATGAGAAACTATGCCAACAATGATAGATGTTAAACCATATAATGAGAAACTAGACCAACTATGATAGCGGGTTTGTGTCAATTTAGTTTCTTTTTTGTCTCTATCCTTACATGGTATCTTTCTCTCTTTCTTCACAAAATATCACCCTTTTCACTAAAACATTTCTTACCTTTTTCCCACCAACTTCACAAATTATAACAGGTTCGTCGTAGATACGATTTAAGAACTTATTTTCTTTTAAACCCTAAGTATTGTTTGTTAGAGTCTGTATTCTTGATCGTGTTATGAAATATGTTCAAACAACTGCTACATATGATAGGATGAAGTACTCAGGTCTTGTTTGTGTTTGTGTTTTGCTATTTTTTGTATTTTATTTGTGTAATGACATGTGATTTTAAACTTTATTTCGTTACCGTATATGTCATTTATAACCTTAAATTGCTAACATACGCCACACATCAGGTACGTATTGTTTGTTTGATTATGTATTCTCAATCATTTCATATAGTATCCAGGTCGTGTTTATGCATGTGTTTTGATGTTAGTACTAGTTTAATTAAAGAACAATGATAGCACGAGTACTTGGTATACATACTACAAAATGTTTTTATAAAAATAAACTAGGTAAGGAAAATATATATGATTTTAAGAATTTTAATTCGATAATATAAATAAAGAACAATGACCAATGCTTCAGTAGAATTTGTATCCAAATTCGGACCTATAATGTAAATCATGAAGATAGTATGGATAGCAAAAAGTATTTGAACACTATAAAAAACATATTTTTCTTTATCTTCCTCAGTACTATATATTATTGTTTGTATGTTTATCATCCTTAAGGCTACAGATACAAATCGGGAACTAATAATCAAACGTTGTTATCCCAACTAAAGAACTTTTAATTTTTGTACAGTATATATTATACTTACATCCAATGATGTAATGATTATTCTAAGGGTCAAATCTGATGGAAGTACAAAAATCAACTTCAATAGAAAAAACTCAGATGAAGGAGAAAAATCTAGAATTGTTTAAAGATAAATCACAATTACTTTACAGAGAACATATAAAAGAAAATGGATTACACAGATAATAAAGAAGATACTTGAAGAAATAATACATTGGTTCCAATTTTCAAAATACACAATATGTAAATTGCATAGTTTCGTAAAATTACGATAACATATATTAATAATACCAACATTTAATTTATTTACCATATGATGCAACTGAGTTAATAAAATAATTAGAAGAAGAGCATGGTATTAAAGATGTAGTGTTAGTATTTATTATATATCAATGTAAAATTATGTATTTAACTACATATGGTTACTCCATGTCTGCATACATAATTTCTTATGTTAAATACTTCCAAAAACAACGATTACGATTAGGAATATACAATCAACAAAATGATAATGAAATCAATTATTAGGTTTTGCAATATCTCACTTAGAAATACGATTGAGTTGTCAATTTGGTGAGTTAATATATAGATTCACTAAGTAAGATTAAGAGAAGTAAATAATGTAGAGAGAGAAGTAGATTTTAGAGAGAGAAAGTCAAGTAACAAGAGTGATTTATCATAAAAACCAAAGAGCTTTATTATATCAGCCTTGAACTTTATATAGAGGCGCAAAGACTTAGCTTTAACTGAAACACGGTTAAAAATATAGTTTTAATTTCATATCAGTCCCTTATTAAAACGTAAACTCTCCTCTAATTATATAATCTGTCATAATAGTGTACTGGTGTTTGTGGTCAGTATACCGGAAACGTTAAACGGGCTCAATTGTAGTGAATTATATGTAATGTATAAAAATATATATTAATTAATATGTAAACTTTTCTCATGAAATAGACAGTCGTTGGACCATTTAGAAGAAGCGTTGATATTGATATTTTCCATGAATCTTTAATTATATGTATAGGAAAAGTGATACACTGTTGACTATATTTAGAACTCGCAAAATATAATATATATATATATATATATATATATATATATTATGCAACACATATAACCAACTATTTATTGAGTATTCCTAGTTTGATTAATTTTCATGAGTTCGGTGATAAATGTAGTTTTATGTAAGAGATCTAGTTTCTACATGCTTCAAAGAAGTGGTGTTTAATAACCAAGAAGAGTAGGGTGAAAATTAATATGGTAAATACTTGATCCGAATGTATTTTTGGTAAGTGTTTAGATTATATATAAAATGTAAGGTCAAAGTTAGAATAATAATTCAGGTGCTTGTATCTATTGTCTAGAGAGATAAAATATCAACACTCTTTAATACTATGTGTAACATCTTTTATAAGCTGATTTTGGGTTGATGGGCCAATTGGGTCGGGTCAAAATCATGGGTCAAACCCATAGATGAGAGAAGCCCATTTACTAAAGATAGACTAAGAACACAGTTGTATTTTCCAAGCAACTTAGTCAAAAGGTAAAGGTACAACATAGATACACAATTTATTTTAGGTCTAAATTGCCCCCTCAAATAAATCCGACCTTCTGGAAGACTATCACACTCAGATAAATCTTACCTTATCACGTATCCCTTTTAGTCTTCTCAAAATAATTTTGGGAGGACTAACTGACACATATCCAAACTATATTAAGATTACACTCGTTTATTCTTCCGACTCTGATTTCCCAATACTCTTCAATTAAGTATAAGTAATAAACATCTCTGAACTCCATCTGGTGGCATTATTCGAAGACAATTACTAACCAATGGTCACACATTTTAACTAGTTATTTTTCATGACACTTGTCATCTCTTAATTTATGTCACGAACTTGTTTTATCCTAGGTAAAACTAACAAATCAAAGGAGACACAATTCCACTCCTCTAGATCTCCATAGCTACCACTGTCATTTTCACTTATGTAGTAGGGTACTCCAGCGTTTCATAGTTTCTATATATACTACTTTTCATTTTTTCACTATAGGTATTTTTAAAGAGATAAAAAAACTTGCATTCTAGATAGAAAAAATCTTCTCCATTGATACTCAACCTCTTTCCGGCAATATTTTATTTCCTCCACCATATTAACCACCACATATCACTTTTTCTGAATTATTTTGGTGTTTGCATGTTCACTGCCAAAAATACTTTAACTAGAGGTGGTTGGCTGAACTTGTCCGAATTCGAAGAAGAAAAAAGAAGGTCAGATGGTTGCATGCATCCTCAGAGACGGTCGTTGTAACCTAATCCATTGATTATGGGAGAGTTTACCCATACAATAGGTGGAATATTCCCTCAAAACCCTCTTTGACTGCTCCGTTTTTCACATCACCAAGTCGTTATCCTAAACCCCTCAAATCCCCCTAGTCCCAATGGACCACCATCCGTCAAAACCCTTGCACTTTCAAAGCCATAGGATCAAATATTGAAGAGAACGCTCATCATTGATTAACAGGTTATCTAAAATGAAAACAAAACCCTCAACAAAAAAAGAGCCATCATGGAGAAGTCACTACATATAGTCCTTTCATTCCATAGAGTCCAAACAGAGAACAAAACTATATTACTCTATCAACAGAACTTCCACTAAATCCGAGTGAAACTGAAAGTCTTGCAACACTGGATGATGAGCCCTTTCAACTTGAAGGAGAGAACTTTGGAACAAAACTGCCTGAGCATCTAGGATCCAGTCAAAAAGTCATGGAAGAGAACATTGAGGATTCTAGTGACGATTCTGCCCTCGTGACATCTGGGTAGACCAGGGAGACTTTGCTACCAACAAAAAAGAATAAATCAGAGGTGTAATGAACTAGTGATGGAAAGGACAAAAGTAAATCTACATTAATAAAATTGATTCACTTCTTTTGTCTCTAGTCGGACGCATTGGGCTTAATTTTACAAATCAACGTCAAATATCTATTAGCCTTAGACAAGATATCCTATGTTTATTTTTATGAGTCATAATTATAGGTCATTCGAGCCAAATTAGGGTTCTCTAAAATAGTGAAAGTCATTATACCCAAACCCGGAGAGACTCTGAAGAGTTGTAGTGTTAGAGAATTAGTGGTTTACACCGATGTGCTTAACTATGGCCTTCGATTTCCCTTGGACCATGAGATCGTGAGATACATTAAATTAGTAAGATTGTGCCCAAGTCAAGCCAGCCTAAATGCATGGTTCTCATTGCTAGCATACCTCATAGCTTCAAGAATATTTAAGATTTGAATGTCGATGGAACAGTTGGCTGCCATTGCATGATTGTTTCATAATGCCCATATCCTCTTTTACTATTTTAACATGGAGAACGACTACAAAGTTGTAAATTATCTGCCGGAGGCAGCAAAATTTGGAAAACTCAATTTGATTTTATCAAATGGTTAATGTGAAAACGACAAGAAGATCACATCTTAGGGGAATCCGAGCCAGTTCACCAGACACTAGAAACATACTTGTAAGTCTTTACAAATTTATTTTTATGTTTTTATTTCTTTTTGTAACATTTTATCATTTACACTTAACTTCTTTGTATAAGCTATTTCGAAATCCTACCTGCAACACTTGGCTGACGAAAGTGTGACCTTCAAACGACTAAACCAGAGGGCAGAGGCAAAATGGTCCAATGGATTCCATAACTGCTTCACCCCAGCTAACTTTATTGAAACTCATCTCTGGAAGACTCTTCCTGAACAAGAGCTGACATGGGAGAAATTTTGAACCCTTCCTCGACCTTTTTCTATTCTCAAAAGAACCGAGACTGCTGATGGTAATTTATTCCTTCTGACTAAGAATAGAGCCCTCAGTCATCGGAAAAAGAATAAAAAGAGCAAATAAGGTTTATCAGAATTTACTGCCAAAATAGGAAATGAAGGGCAACCATATGAGATTGACTAAGCCATGTTGATTGTTGTTGCTGCCACGGTTGAGGGAGGTGAGATTCCTTCAAAACCACTAGTTCTCAAGAAAATAAAACTACACAAATTAGGCAAACAAAGTAGTGAAAAAATAGGATAAAACTTTGACTAGCTCAGAAATAGTTGTTCGTTCAAAAATTCCTCCTCCAACAATTCCTGTTGTCGATCCTCCAACAACCACAGTATTTGATCCTCTTTCTTCATTACTTCCCCATTTGAGAGGAAAATGTTTGGATATGCTTTTACCCAATTCAAGGTATGGGGCTTTTGACTTTGAAGCATTTGAAACTTAATTTTCAGAACCCACAAGTATTACTACCACTGTGGTGTTTGAAGGGGTTTCATTTAAATTATCAAAGAATAATGATGTATTAGGGTATTTGGTATTAAGCTACGTGAGGCCAATCATTGACTTGGAAAGAAAACTGAGGTCACAAATTGAAACCATCACCTCTCCTTAAGAGGAAAACAAAAAATTTAAAGCTTCAACCGATGAGGAAAAATCCAAAAACATTACCCTATCTGAAGAGGTCAAGTCAGTTCGGGAGGAGTTGGTCAAAGTGAATTCTCATCATGAGAAGCTGCTATCAGATTACAGAGAAACTGGAATAATCTAGCTATAGGGAGATCAAGGCACTTAAGGATTAAAAAGTTGCTGATAAGATCAATATTGAGCGTTAATTGGGTGAAAAGACAACTCAAGATGCTCTCGTTAAGAAGTCGGAGGACGAACTTTATTCTCTCAAAGAGAAATCCACTTGGGATATAGATGAGACCATATGTGTGTATGCAGATATAGTGATAGACTCCGTATAGAAAAATATGCTTTAACCAAATTGGGTATGGTGTTGGAGTTTATAAAAAGTTCCCCACACTTGCCCTGGGATCCCTATGGGGACTGGGTCCAGATAACCTATTGCCTCCCAACATGCCCATAACAGATCAACTTGGTCTCTCTGAAGACTCACCCAATAACGGTTCTGACAATAACAATGATGAGGACTCTGATGGTGAGAGTTCAGAAGAAGAAAAATAAGAAGATATCGATGGGGATGAGCCCAAAGGCCAATAAGTGTTTATGTGGTTGTTTTTATGTAAGTCATTGTCGTATATAAGACATTTTGTTATTTACATTGGATTTTTCTGTATAAGCCCTTGGCATGGCCAAAGCATTTTCGTAACTTTTCCCCCGGATTTTATTAAGTCCTTGGGTTACCCAAGACATTTTATATTTAACCAACTCTGATTATTTCCTTATATATTTTTATCTCTATTGTTAATCCTATTTATCCAAAAATAGTTCATCTTAATAATATGAGATTTTCTAAAGTAACAAAAACTTAGCATGCTCAAGCCATTCAAAGGTAGTCCATTCAAAGGTAATAAAGTTTTTAACATATACAAGTTGTTCAAATGTAATCTATTTGAAGAAAATAAAAACTTCGTTATCATGAGCCATTCGAAGGTAATCAATTCGAAGGGAATAAAAATTAAATTTCACGAGCAATTCAAAAGTAATCCATTCAAAGGTATTAAAAACTTGACTTTAATGATCCATTCAAAGGTATTTATTCGAA
Organism: Limnanthes douglasii subsp. nivea; assembly: GCA_036936605.1. NCBI lineage: Eukaryota > Viridiplantae > Streptophyta > Magnoliopsida > Brassicales > Limnanthaceae > Limnanthes > Limnanthes douglasii. The sequence continues at coordinate 165,337,129 of JAUPFV010000002.1, forward strand.
GGCAATAAAAACTTCACCTTCATGAGTCATTCAAAGGTAATTCATTTGAAGGCAATAAAAACTATAACATACACAAGGTAATTGAAATTAATCCATTCGAAGGAAATAAAAACTTGACCTACATGAGCCATTTGAAGGTAATCCATTCAAAGGAAATAAAATGTTTAACATACACAACCCATTCGAAGGTAATCCAATTGAACGTAATAAAAACTTAACCTACATAAACCAACTTATAAACACATTCTTAAAGGAGAATATGGTAGATTAATAATGATTCAGATTCCTCATTGAAACTTCTCCGTACCACCAAGATAGTAAAGAGTATACCCCAAATATTTCCATTGAATAAAAAAACAAAATAAATATTTACAATACAACTTTACTCGAGATATAACCTTAAATATTTGACGTTCCAAGAGTGTCTCAAAGGAATGTTTTCTTAATCAACTATCAATACGTTATTTGACTGATCTTTCCACACACAATGTATAGTCATTCCCAATTCAGAGCCAGCTTCCCAAACGTTCTATCATTGGTATGCAAAAATAATTTTCTTAAAACCTTGTCACCCATTTAGAAGTCTCTTCTTTGGACTCTAGACATGTATCCACTCCTCCTTGAACCGTGATAAGGTGTCGTTCTTAAATGAGCCTTAATTTTATTTTCTTCGATCAATAATTGAGCTTTTATCATAACTTCATTTTCAGAATAACTACCATTATGTGTTTATGTGGTTGTTTTTGTACAAGCCATTGTCATATACAAGGCATTTTCTTAGTTTTGTTGGAGTTTTCTGTATAAGACCTTGACATGGCCAATGCATTTTGTAACCTTTTCCCTATGATTTTATTAAGTCCTTGGATCACCAAAGGCATCTTATATTTCATTAACTTGGCTTATTTCCTTACATATTCTTATATTTACTTCTTAGTCCAATTTATCTGAAGATAGTTAATCTTAATAACAAGAACCTTTCGAAGACAACAAACACTTAGCATGCCCAAGCCATTCCAAGGTATTCTATTAAAATGCAATACAATATTTAACATACACAAGACATTCAAAGGAAATAAAATCTTCAACATTCACAAAACATTCAAAGGGTAGGAAAGAATATGCCCCCAAATATTTACATGGAATAAAAAACAAAGTAAATATTTATAATACAACTTTACTCGAGATATAACCTTAAATATTCGACATTCTAATGGTACCTCAAAGGATTATTTTCTTGGTCAACTAAGTGATAGATTCCTTGTTCGATCGTTTCGCACATAATGTATGATCCTTCCTAATTCCGAACCAACTTCCCAAACTTTCTATCTTTGGTGTGCAAAAATATTTTTTTTAAAGCCTTTTCGCCCACTTGGAAGTCTCTTCTTCGTACTCTAGATGTGTATCTACTTCTCATTAAACCTTGGTAATGTGCCATTCTTAAATGAGCCTTAATTCTCTTTTTTATCAAATTTAGGTGAGCTCTTACATCAGATTCATTTTCCTCTTTGAAATAATTTTGAACCCTGAAAGCACAGAGAGTAGCTTCGATTGTTGATATTGCATCCATTCTATAGACCAAGGAAAAATGAGATTCTTGTGTGGTAGTATGTGGAGTAGTTCGATAAGCCCACAACACTTCCTGTAGGTAATTAAGCCATTTACGTGTTGCTCTTTCTAAATAATTTTTTAGACCCATCAAAATGTTTCTGTTTACCACCTCTATTTGTTTATTGGCTTGGGGTGAAAAGGCAAGAAGAAACAATGGTGAATTTCTTTCAATGCACAGAAAATCTCTATATTTTTGTTGTCAAACTAAGGGTTATTATCTGTAGTAATACGTCTAGGAATTCCAAACTTACAACAAATATTGGAACAGTTAAACTTGATCATTACTTTGGAATTCGTTCTGGAGAGGGACGCAGCTTCTATCCATTTTGAAAAATAATCAATTACCAAGATAATAGTTTGACATCCTCTAGAATCCATCAGAATGGGTCTAACCAAATGAAGCCCCCACCTATCAAAAGACATCACTTTAGACATTGACTCCATATTAACTGCTGGTACATGTATTGCATTTACATATCTTTGACAATGAGCATATGTTCTAACTGACTCTTTAGTGCCTGTCATGATAGATGGCCAATAATATCCTGATAAAACCCTTCTAGTCAAAGCCTTATAGCCATAATGGGCAGACCCTTCCTCATCATGTAACTCAGATAAAACTGCTTAGGACTCTTTGGATCCGAGACAATGCAACAAAGGCTTACTATAACATATTTTATAGAGGATCCCTCTCAACACCAAAACTCCATGTGTTTTGAACTTTAGCTTATTACTAGGTTTTTGTCTTCAAAAAGGTTTCTTTTAGTAATGAATTCTTGGATACCATACCTCCACTCTCGACTGACTGTGGTTGATATTTGGAAACTTTCTTCATTTTTAATTTCAATTCTAAGGGTTGTGGTTATAAAAGGGCAGTATAGTACTAAAATCCAATGGTCTGCCTCGAAATACGCAATAATGGCTAACGAATCAGCCATCAAATTTTTTAATCTTGGCACGTGATCATATTTTACGCATTTAAAGCAGGAAGAAATTTCTTTCAACACTTGCAAATATTTCACCAACTGTTATTCAACCTGATCAATATCATGATATATCACCAAAGTCAATATCATAGTCTCCTAACTCCACAGACCACTTGGTTATTCGACTTGTTATATTTTGTTTTTTTAATATGTTTTTAAGTGGAAAGGAAGTTTGAACCGTAATGGGATGCGCTTGAAAATAAGGCCGCAATTTCCTAGCCGTTATTTTCAAGGCTAATACCATTTTTTCCAACTTCAGGTATATTTACTAAGCATCTAACAAACTTTTGCTAACAAAATAAACTGGGAGAGAATTCAACCTCTCGAACCAGCACTACACTCACAACATAATTTGATACCGCTGGATACACGTAGAATTTTATCATATGACTGGTTTTAATAACATTTTAGGCAAAAATAAATGCTTCTTGATTTATAGGAATGCTTAATCACAATTTGGAGACAGTCGAATTCTTTGGCATTTCTCAATACTTGGAAGAACTATGCACTTTTGTCTGATATTCTTGAGATAAAACTATTCAAAGTTGTCAACCTTCTAGTCAATACTTGAACTTCTTTGGTGGTCCAAGGAGGGTCTATAGTAAAAACTGCATCTAATTGTGTTGGATCAGCCTGGATCCATTTTTCATTAATGGTGTACCCTAAAACAATTCTGGATTCAACTTTTGATTAATGGCTTTTAAATTAGAGAAATTTTCTTTGAGGTTGAGTAAGTGCTCCTCCATTGGACTTTTTACCATCATGTCATCAATGTAAACTTATACACTCCTCTCAATTTGACTCGCAAATACTTTATTCACTAGATGTTGGTAAGTATCCCTATTATTCTTTAGGTCAAATGGAATTATCTTGTAATAGTCGAGTCTCATGTCAATGATAAACGTAGTATGATCCTAATCCTCTAGATCCATCTGTATCTGATTGTACCCAGCCACAACATCTATAAAAATAACAATTTATTTCCCGAAGACGAATCCACTAACTATTTATTCGAGGAACTTGAAAATGATCCTTGGGACATGCTCTGTTGAGATTTGTAAAATCGATACACATTCACCATTTACTATTCTTCTTTCTTACAAGTACCGGATTTTTGTCCATAGTGGATACTAAGATTCCTGAACATTTCCTACCTTGGTCAATATGTCCACATCTTTAATAATGGCTTCAAATTGTTTTTTGGAAAAAACTCTCCTTCTCTGGATTATCGGGCCTACATCGGATCATACATATAACTTGTGACAAATAACATTAGCTAGTAACCAACCATATCTTCATTACACCATGAAATACATGCAAATGTTGAGATAAGAAAGATAACAATTTCTCTTTTAATTTCAATCGCAATCTAGTTCCAATTCTAACATGTTTCCCATCTACTAAACTGTGCACTTCGACTTCTTCAATTGGATAACAATACTAGGAGTATCTATTAGATCATCTATTTTGCTCGGATCCGAAGGATTGAGTCAAGTAATTGATATTCGTTCTTCTCTGTTACATTCTCCAAGGACTTTGGAGCAAGATCAATGAGATAACATTCCCTAACCATTTTTTTATTACTCACAACCACCCTTACTTGACCTTTATTTGTATATTTCAAACATTCGTGAACTATTGAGCTAAGTGTATGCATCTTTGATAGCCAAGATCTATCGAAGATGGCGTTATAAGGGGTCGAACATTCTACCACCATAAACAGTAGTCTAACAAGTTTTTTAAATGATCATTATCCAAGAATAGCTCCCCTTCGAACTTTCCTGTACATCAGCCAAAACCCGTAAACCCCACTATGGTTATGTTCGGTCGGAGTATGACAAATGGGCTCTTCATTTTTCGATAGATAGATTTAGAAAAAATATTAGCTAAGCTACATGTATCGATAAAACAAATTCTGATCTATGTGCCCTTTATAGATGTCCCTATCACCACAACATCCTCATGTAGGCCTCTGATGTTTCTTAAGTCATCTTCATCAAACAGTATAAAGGGAGAAAGGCTTTGGTAGAGATATGAAGATATTTTTCCTTTCAATTGTGTGGTCAAACTAACCATATGCCTTATCTTGTACCAAATCGAAAATGATGTCATTGTATCTCCTCTTAAATAGTTAACGATTTAAAGAAACGATATAGTTTGGAAACCTTTCCAGTATTTTCTGCCACCACATTGACTCGACCCCGAGTAGGATCAGGATCTAGGTACTCTGAATCCACATCGAATTTCTCAACAATCACCATTGTAATCTCTTATTTGGAAACTTTCATACGCCAAGTGACGTAGCATGAACCCCGCGTGTAATTGAATGTGACTTGTTACTCGCTTGCCTATTACTCCCTTGTGACTTTACAAAATTAGTTAATTTTCTATTATCGGTTAACAATTATATCTCATGCTTTAGAGAAACACAATCCTTAATGTCATATCTCACATCATTGTAATATTTACCGAACCTTGTCTTGCGATTTTCTCTTGGATTTTGGATAGGTGCATGCCTTCATAATTGCACATGGTCTTTGTCTTATCATAAATGGTAGCTATATTTTCAATTAGTTCTGCAAAATCACCATGTTAAACCCATTGATTACCACTTAGCCTATATTGTTGACCCTGATTATACTGGCTCTGTCCTGGCCGAGAAGAACCCTTCTCGGAGTCCCTAGGACGATTGTTAATATAGCTTGTGACTGGCTTCCAGCTTGTGGGACAAGGGCTGAATGGGAAGGTATATACTAATGAGGCTGCCTTAGTCTTTTAGTTTTCTTCACAGTGATTTTATTTTAGACCTGGTTTAACAAACCACCCCAGGCCATTTCCTTCTTTCAAGTAACTAATCAGCCAATTCACCAGCTAACAGCCCTTGTCGAAGAGAAGATATGGCCACATGATCAAAACAATCTGCCAACCTATTTTAGTATTCACAAAATGGTTGATATAATATTTTAGAGATTCATTTGGATGTTTCCCACATGGATTATGGTATCTTTATTCCCATTAAGTTCTTTACTTCCCACAAACTATCTTCGGAATATCATCCAAAACATATCAAAGTTCTTGATAGATCCATGCGGTAACCTATTATACCACTTCAAGGAGCTACCCTTAAGTTCAAGAAAAAACTCCGCAAATAACATATCATTATCATCATCAAAGCTAATCATGAAATTTTTAAATTGCGCGAGATAATTATCAGGGTCCTGGCTCCCATCATATTTCTCCATTTTTGAAGATGTCTGGAAATAATTTTCGAAGACAATAGTGACTACCTCTAATCATGTCCGTGGCTAAACATGTGATGCCTGTTGGAGTGGAAAAAATCCCATGCTCGGATTGCACAATGAATTGAACTTAACAAATGATCTATGATATAGTCTATTAACCTCTTCATTTACCCTTCTGATCCTTTTTCATCCCTGTAATATCCTGCTTACTTAATCTATGATGTTTTTCAAATCTTCTTTTGCTAACTTTCATATCTGCTTTTTATGACTATGATCATTAATTGAAGAGGAAGACGCAACTCTTGATTATGATTCTATTGTTTAGCCCTCAACAGACTCTGATGTGTTTGAACAATATTTAGCCTGATATTCCTTTTGCAATTCTTAGTGAGCTTTGGGAGACTGGCCATTCGGACCTTGCTTCAGATTATATTGGGGATTATTATCTAGCTCATCAGGTTTGAGAGTACCTTTTATAACTAATCATTGGTCTCCTCAAAAGATTCTGTGCAGACTCGACAACTTCTATATATTTATATTCATATATGATATATTTGTCGCCTAGTTTCTAACGGTTAGTTTATTATTTTAAAAAAATTAATATATAAAATGCATTCTAAATAATTTCACATTTTTATATTATTCATGTCTACTCTTCCGATCTCTCATTTTATTCCACCCTATCAATATTCACAATATTATATTATAATTTTATATTTACTCTATTAATAAATAATTCAATAATATATATTTTTTCAGCGATCTAATATAAATGCATACATAAATTATTAAGTATATTATGTGTTTATATTTGCTAATTTAATCGATTTTGATTATATTATTGTTATTTCGTTTAAATTTTATATGAAGTACTAAACATAACAAGCATTTTTTATAACTTAAATGATCCAAACTAGCATATGAGGATTTATTAGATTATTCGTTTACAAATGTTAGATTGAAAAATTAATATATATATATATATATATATATATATATATATATATATATATATATATATATATATATATATATTAATAAAAGATAATTCTAACAAATAATCGCCAACATAGTAATTTTATAGATTAGAAAATATGAGTCTCGTTTTTCATAGTGATAATTCTTTTAATATTATTTACATAACAGTTCAATCTTTCATTTATTATATCATTCTATTAATTTCAATCATGGACCTAGATTTATGGTAATGATCCTATAAACGTGGTCATTACTCAACTCATAGTACATTACGTAGGTTGTTTAGTCAACCATTCTTTTAATAAGTGTGACCTCTTTAATGATCTCTTCATACGTCATTACTGATGATCAAGCTTTGTTGCCCTTGGTTAACCTACATCGATATTTGATGAGCGGCACTTTTCTCATTGCCTTCAATGTATGGACTTTACTCGGTATGTCATTTTCTTGGTAAAGTCTTGATTATTCCTCTATTAAATTATAGCATTTGTTATGTTTATTTATTAATGAGGCTCTGCATAGCCTGTACTCAGTAAGATCCTGATTAAGCTCGTATTAAGTTATATTATCTGGTAGGTTTCCTTATGAATGAGGCGAGCTTTGATCAGGTTACATTTATCATTATGTTCACGACAGTTTGTATGCTGTCTTCTTATTAAATTGATGTCCCTTGGGGCCTCGGTCATATGCCCCTAGGTTTGGCCTTGGTCTTCTGTCGTTGGGTGTTCATTCTACTTCGTTGAAGTCACAGCTTTCCCAATGGACTTAATATCGATAATAATAACCTCATCATGGCTCCCCCTAGTATATTGAGTAAGCTTGAAAAAGTAATTAATTGAATAACTTACATTGGGCAAATAGATGTGAAGTATGAGCTACGCGTGCCATGACGAGTTAGGAAATTACGTGAGATAATGGCGCCGTATATGACACGTGTAACGTGTCTCCTAGAGATTATGAAATAAAAATATCAAATAGATTGGGTCACTTTGATTCTTGTGAAGCGTGTTAGCATTAATTAAGGAACAATGATGAGTATAGTCCCATAACACAAGGGGTAAATATATTTTACATTGTAAATCCATCACAAATCGATTCAAAAATTTGTGTTAAGTATTTTGTTGTGATTGCAAATGAGAATCAAAACTTCCTTTTGTGGCAGGTCGTGAGAGTGCATCGTCGATGGTTGCCGGAAATTTCAGTGATAAATAAGGTACGTTGTTTACATTAGTCGAACTGCATGGGTGAGGTATTAGGGCTTACCTATAAACTACTATCGATAGTATCGGTGTTGGTTGGTTGCTTGAATACTTCCCTGCTGGTAGTTCTACATCACCAAAACTAACTAGGATAATAACTTGTGTTTCTAACTGATGTTGGATCATTAAAGTCGCCTAAGTGAGGGCACCAAAGAGAATTTTGAAGAAAAAAAATCCAATAATGAGGGCACATACGCTGAATTTGAGAGTACTTCATTTCTGTAGGAGTACTTTGCCAAAATAACACCAAAATATGGGTACCTAATAGAAGAAAGGCTTCAATAATTTAGGATTATGTATTGAATCCCCGATGACTAACAGTGAGGGTACCCTCTTTCGGGGAGCAGCCTTATCAGACCTAAGAAAACAAAACTTGTTTATATACTACTATTTTCGGCTGGGGTCTTCGTCTACCCCTTCTTTCTTTGGTTCATTATTATTTTAGTTTCAAAGGTCTTTTCCTTACACAATTAACAACCAATGGTTGGAGAGTGTTACTGAGTGTTGTATAAGATCTAATTGAACATTCTTGTGTGTTTGGCAGACTTTCTAGCGACAGTAGATCTATCCAAGTTAGTTCGTTTCCCTTTTTTTTATCTCTAATTTATAGGGTGAGACTACTGATAGATCTGCCTATTTCTAATAAAAATTGGAAATATATCTTCGTGTATGTGTCAAGAAATTGGGAGCATAAAAGTATTGTCATATACTTGTAATTAGAGAGGCGGTGGAAGGCTAAATGTAAGGTTTTCAAGTTGCATAGGTAATATAACTAGATCTAACTTGGGACAAGTGGATGAACTTATTTGGTGTGTTTGCAGAAAAAGGAAAACATCAAGTGTGGAGGGACTACAAGAATGCTCGTTGAATATTCTAATTAAGTTAGCTGCAACTGCAAACGTCGCGTGGAGGTTGGAAGCTATGTGCATGTTTTTCTATCTCAATAATTTAAAGTCCGACTTGTGGTGTATGCCAGAGTTAGAGATATCAGAAGACGGGAAAGTCTGAATGGCTAGGATCGGGGAGACGACAACAAATAGATATGCCCCGGGATCTAATGGAGAAGAGGTTTAAAGAATAAAATAATGCATGAGTGGGGTTGCTTATGCCTTAAAGTCGTAAGGCGAGGGAAATAACTGAATCGTCACTTTCTCAGGAAGAATGAGGAAATAAAGACGCAATAGTGGCCATTCAAGTTGGTGAGGAGAATAGTCAACGAGAGGAGAATTAGGATAAAGCGAAGGTAAGTATGGTGGAAGAATGTGTGAAGAAATGGGGTTGTATCCTCGTGATGAAGATGAGTATACTGAGTATGAGTGTCCTCTTTTGAAAATAAACCATTTTGCTGTGAATGCGGTACCTATATCGTAAACGAGCTAGCCCTGATAGACGAGGAAAGAGGAGAAGCCTTGGCGCTAGAAGTTGCAAAGCCAACTGACAAAGCGCCCGAGGTGATTTTGATTGTAAATACATGAAAATATGCATAGCTGAAAAAATTAAACAAAAATGATAATTTTACGGGGAAGAAAAGAGTGCTGCCAGAAGGATTAGCGCATCAGATGCAAGATTTTGTAAACGGTGCGGTGCGGGATCTACGTTTATGAATATCATGATCCCAGATCATATGCCTCAGATAAGTCATAGCAGCGAAGCTGGCCGAGGTGCCAAATTGACATAAATATACCACCCATGAAATTATCCATATCACGGTCTTCTCAACTAATGATGGAGCAGCTAAAGCATTGTCCAGATTTGGCATTCTATGACACCATGTCTATGAGTGAAACTCTTCAACGCCAATTAGAGCTGGGGATCGAGCTAATTTTATAAGTGGATATGCATGTAATGGTTTCCAAATTGGTTATTAGATGATAAGTTTTTCTCTTTTGAATAGATGTATCATAATTCTTTGGCTTGTTGACGGATGTCACAACCCGATTATATTATAATGGAAAAATGGAAATCAAACCCTCTGTTCTTTGGATCGTTGTTAGGTTTGGCTATTGAATTGACTCGGCTCATGAATGCATATAGGTCAGTGAAGACATGCTATGAGAAATAGTTAAATGAGTATGAGAAACTTCAGAGCGAACTCCTTTTGGTTGCCGATAAACGGGATTATTGCCACAAAAAATACATAGAGTTAGTGAATGCGACCGACTTGTTATCTTTGCAGAACAACGACTTAGTGAAGAAGAATGACATGCTGATGTCCTAAAGTGTTGGCTTGTTATTGATAAGGAAATACAACTTCGAGGACTGAAATATAAAGTAATAAAACTTGTTATGAAGATTGTATAATCAGAGGAGAGAATTAGAGCTTTATGTTTTCATTAGGAACTAATGTGTAATTAAACCCTTTTTGTAACTATTTCAGTTTAACCTGAGTGTTTTCGCCTCTATATAAAGGCCAAGGCTGATAAAAAAAACCTCTATGACTTTTGAGATAAATAACTCTTGTTACTTAACTTTTTCTCTCTAAAATATACATCTCTCTACATTCTTTACTTCTATCAATCTTACTTAGTATATCTAGATATTAACTCAACAAACTGGCAACTTCACTGAGGATTGATCACTCATTAATATCTTTATTACTTGTTCGAGTTTTCTATTTTCTCCCTTTTCGAATCTTTGAAAACAACTTCAAACTCTACGATGAATCCAAGAAGTGAGAACGATCCATTAGTTCGATTGGTTGTTGAAACATTGAAAAAAGATTTGCAAGGGGCTGATGATAGGCAAGAAGAATATATTCCGGTTCGACAAACTCAATCGGATATAAAAGTACGAATGAACCAAATTTTGGATAAAATTACAACTCCTAACGAAATATACGACCAGAGAGAGCAGGAGATTCAGTCAGCTAGGCTGAAATTAGAAGTGAGACAAGTGGACGATAAAAATGACGTTGGTGATCAACCTGGTCGATATTGCACCGCCAGATTATAAGTGAACAGAAAAAGCGTGGTTTGGACCTTCTAAATAGTGTCACACTTCTAGAAAGGAAAAACAAGATAAATAAAGGTATGTCACATCTAGTGACGAAGAGATAGAAAGTTCTGGATTTGATTTCAAAAGATATCGAGCAACTTCAAAAGAAGAAAAAGATCAACCTCAAAAATCTCGAAAAGAATACAAAGTTAGGAGGGTAAGTGTACATCGATGCTTGAGGGAAGCTAATTGTGTGAAGGAAATACATTGAACCAATACAATGTTGTAGATGATCGAAATTTGTACGCTGTGATAGGAATCGTAGATGACAATCAAATATCCAAGGTGTTGATTTGAGAAATTATCTAGATCAATCTCTCTTCTGAAACGCTTTGATATTTCAAAGGTTGAAAAATTCAATGGGATGCAAGACCCGAATGATCACATTGAGCAGTTCAAAAATTACATGATGAATTTTGAGGATGACGACAAGATGGTGTGTCGAGCTTTCTCTCAAACATTTTAAGGGAACAGCTTTGAAGTGGTGTAACATAATTCTGATGGGGGAAATTTCAAATTTTAGAGATGTTTACACTACTTTTGGAAGACAATTTATATGGAGCAAAGAAATGCGAGCAAATAGATATACGATAATTCAATGCAAGCAAGAAGTGGGAGAAAAAAATGAAAGATTACACTGAGCGGTTTGTCTTAACCAAGGTGGGTTTAGATAATTGTGAGGAACTGGTAGCAATGATAGCCTTTCGACAAGGATTGATACGAGGGGATTTGGCAAATGTAATAACAAAGTAAAGAGCTTTGACTTTTGGAGCATTGATGGCTCAAGTGGAAGACCAAAACAATAGTAGAAGAGTCGACCAAAGTTCGAGGAGTATTTGGGACTGGTAAAAAGAATTATGGACATGTGCCATACACTCAAGGGAAATTTTTGAATTTTGCCCAACCGGCACGTCCGATGAACAACAACTTACCTCCTCGAACTAGGGGATATCCAAACCAAACATCATGGTACCAATTCCATAGGTCGAGGCCCAACCAATGGATAAATCCTGAGTATTATGTCGATCTCACTGAGAGTGTTGCTACAATCTTTGAAAAATCTAAGGGGTATATAAATTTCAAGAAGCATGCCTTGATAAATAGGCCAAGTGAGGAGGAAAACAACAGGTTTTACAATTACCACAACGACATCGGCCATAATACTGCACATTGTATTTCATTGAAAAATGAAGTACAGACTATTATTGAAAATGGGAAGTTATCGGCCTATGTGAACGGGCAAAGTAGTGCGTCAATGAACCATATCACATCGACTTCAACAGGAAACGAATCCAAATACACAGGCTGAAAATTTGATGATTTTGGATTCAAAGGTTGATAGTTTTGATGCAGCATCATAATACTTAGATGCAGATCAAGATCGGTTAATTTTAATAGCAGTAGAGGAACCAGTGAAACAAAGCCACGTTTGAAGCCTTTGCGAGTATTTTGAGTCCTTGGTAATTTTTTGGGGCGATACTATGACTGGTAATATTAACAGTTCAAGGAAAAGGCATGTAGTGAGTATGGCTACTTAGACAGAGGGAAAGATGTCTACTCATCTGTATGATAAGAGAGACATTATTCTATTTGATAAAGATTATTTACGAGGTACTATGGGACCACATGAGGATGCGGTGGTTATTGGAGCAGAGGTTGCTGACGTCGAAATCTGATTCGTGATGATAGACACATGAAGCTCTGGCGAACTTTTTTTCAAAAAAACTTATAATAGAATGTGCAACCCTCCTCGGATTTCCCAATCAGAATGTACTATCATTGGTTTTACTAGAGTAATAGTGCAAGTAATTAGAAAATTTGAGGGTGAGGTAAGTCTGGGAAAGGGATCTTTCAGAAAGAAGTTCAGGTGCTTTTTATGAAGGTGAACTGTCCAATAAGCTACAATGCCATTTTGGAAGATCTTGGCTATCGATAATGTATGGATTTATGTCAATAATCCATTAATGCTTTAAGTATGTCATTGGAGACCGAGTTAGGGGCCGTCTGAAGTGATCAAAAGGTTGCTAGAGATTGTTATGTCACTGCTCCTTGGATCCGAGGATCTAGCAGTGGTGATAAAATAGATGAATAGCAACCAATGTGGTTGGCTTCGAACCTCGAGAAGCGGGTTGAAGATCCGAGGGAAACCCCGGGTTCATTGACAGTAACTGAAGAAATAGAGGAATATATTTTTCCTGGTGGAAGAGTACTTTGAATTGGAACCTTACTGACCCTAATTTTACGTCAACAACTATTACAATTTGTGTCTCATAATTTGGATGTTTTCACTTGGTAAATATAAAATGCAATAGGAGTTCAGATCGAAGTAATTTGCCATAGCCTAGGAATTAATCCATATGTGAAACCTGTTATACAAAAAAGGCAGGCATTTCTTTTGAAAATGCAGAATAAATTGTTTCCGAAGTGGATTATTTATCAAACGTCGGACATATAAGGGATTCGCTATATCCTTTATCGACCTCAAGCCCAGTAGTGGTCAAGAAGAATAATGGGAAGTGTAGATTATGGTTCGATTTCATAGACTTGAATCGAGTTTGTCATAAATACCCATTCCCCGTTCCTCAAATAGACCAACTGATTGATTCCACTTTGGAAAATAAAATATTGACCTTTATGGATGATTTTGCATAATATAATCAAATTTAGATGGTTTCAAAAGATCAACTGAGTACAACCTTCATCACAGACCGAGGTTTGCACTGCTACAGGGTTATACCCTTTGGATTAAAAAATGTTGGGGCTATATATAAAAAAGTAATGAATAAGGCATTCACCTCTCAGATCGGAAGAAACATGGAGGTGTATATCGATGACATGGTGATCAAAAGCTTAACATATATTGCACACTTGGAATATTTAGAGGAGTTTTTTTTTGAATTTAAGAGCAATAAGGCTAAATTTGAATAAAAAAAGTGTACCTTTGGATTTCGATCAAGGAAATTTTTGGGTTATGTTATTAGCGCGAAGGGAATATAAGTTTAACCAGGACAACTAAAAGCTGTAGTATCGATGAAATCTCCTCGAACTATCAAAGAAGTACAAATTTTGACATGAAGGTTAGCTGCTCTTAACAGATTCATTTCTAAATTTTCTGATAAATGCGTTCATTTCTTTCAAGTGTTAAAAAGACCAAAAGAATTTGAATGAACTTTGGAGTGTGAAGTAGTGTTTTCAAGTATCAAAGATTTGTTGTCATCACAAGAAATAATGTCCAAACCTCGAAGTAAAGAACAGCTCTTTTTGTATATTGCGGTATCTGATTTTGCGGTAAGTGCAGTATTGATAAGTGAAGATACAAGAATTTTTGAAGCTAGTATACTATGTCAGCAAGAGTTGGGTAGCAGTAGAAAATAGGTATTTGAAGCTAAAAAAAATTGGCCTTAGCATTGGTAGTGGCTGCTAGAAAAATGTGCCCCTATTTTCAAATTCATACCATTGAGGTTCGAACTTCATTTCCTTTTAAGAATGTTTTACATCGCCCAGATATTTATGGGAGGATAACTAAATGGTAAGTTGAATTAGGAGATTTTGACATCACATTTTCGTCTTGGACGGAAATTAAAGCGCAAGCCTTGGCAGGTTTTCTTGTTGAGTTTTTTTAAGCAGATCAGGTGAAGAAGTTAACAGGGATGTTTTGACATCCAGTTCAATGTGGATAATTCAAACTGATGGGGGTTCTAGTATTTTGGGATGCAACGCTGGGGTGCAACTAGTTGCTCTATCTGGAGAAACGATGCTTCAATCTATTAAATTTGGCTTTCACGCATTGAATAATGAAGCTTAGTACGAAGCTGCGTTGACTGGTTTGAGGCTTGCAAAAATATGTGGCCCAACTTCAGTACGATTAGAAACAGATTCTCAATTAGTAGCAAATCAAATGGCTGGAGTTTTTAAAGCTAAAAAGGTGTATCTTCGAGAGTTTCGAAATCTGGATTTTCTGTTTGATTATGCTATTGTAGAACATATAAACCAAGGAAATAATACAGTTGATGATTCTTTGGCAACTGTTGCATACAAAGACTAATATCCTTGGATTTTATTCCATCGATTTCAACCCATTCAAAGAAATGTGAGCATATTGAGGAGGTATTCATCACTCCAGACACAGTCCAACGATATTGGAGATCTGACATTTTGAATTTTTTCATTAGAGGAGTGCTGCCTAAAGATGTGAAATTGACAAAGAAATTGCGAAGCAAAGCATTCGCCTATATAGTGTTAAATGGTATTTTGTATAAAAAGCATTAAGCATGGGCATTATTGTGATGCTTAAGCAAATAAGAATCACGTGAAGTTTTTTTCAGAATTCCATGATGTAGAAGGTTCAGCACATTATGGGTTCAAGGAATTGACTCGTCGAGTTTTGTTGGCAGGGATTTATTGGCTTTTAATTATGAGCGATGCCAAGAATTTAGTTTGAAGCTCTGATATTTGTCATAGGTTTGCTAACTCTATTCATAAACCAACAGTTCCGCTTATGTCCGTTACCGATATATGGGGGAATAGATTTGGTTGGACCTTTTTCGATGACCTCTGAAGGATGACAAATGATAATTGTTGTAGTGGATTATTTTACGAAGTGGAAGAAAGCCGAACCATTGTCTGGAATAAGAGTTAAGGATGTGATTAAGTTCATTATAAATAGTATTTGCTGTCGTTTTGGAGTACCTCGAAAAATTACTACAGACAACGGTCCTCAATTTAATAACAAAAAATGGCTTCTTTCTGTGCTTCGAAGGGGATAAAGCAATATTTTTTACACTATTTCATCCGCAGGAAAATTGTCAGGTTGAGATGACAAACATATCCATTTTAGAAGGTTTGAAAAAGAATTTATCAGGGGCTACAGAAAAATGGCATAATTATTTGCAAGAGGTGTTATGGGCTTATCGAACAACCCATAGGGAAGCTACTAAAGAAACTCATTTTGCCTTAGCTTATGGGATGGATGGTGATAGTCCTGTAGAATCCACATTGACTTCTTATAGAGTAGCTCAATACTACGAAGACTTGAATGATGAGGCAAAAAGAGCAAGTTTGGATTTGATTGAAGAAAAAAGAGTTCGAGCTCACCTAAATATGATTCATTCTCAAACTCTTATGAAGAGTATGTATTATTCGAGGGTTAAGAGAAAGGACTTCAAGGTGGGTGATAAAGTTTTAAGAAATTTATTCCTTCATACTAAGGAAAAGAGCCTCGGTAAAATGGCCCAAAATTGGGAAGGTCCTTATATGGTTGTTGAAAAGATAATGCCAGGTTCTTATCGCCTTTGTGACAATCACGAGATGATGCTTCAACATCCTTGTAATAAACAACATCTAAAATTGTATTGGGAGTAACCGTATTGTCGGCCCATGGAGGTTTTAATATAAGGTGATATGTAAATATTCGAAGTTATCAATAAAAATGCATTTTTTGCCAATGGTTGTTTACAAATGCTTGTTTAAACTATTTTGGTAACTAGTCAAAGACTGATCATCTTTGAGGTTGACCAAGAGTAGAATATTCCGAAGTGTTGAGCACATTGTTCGAAAAAACAACCAGATTCGAAGTTCTACGTTCTTTAAACGCACTTTAATATTCAAAGTGTTACGTTCTCTAAACGCACTATTGTATTCGAAGTGTTGTGTTCTCCAAACGAACTATAATATTTGAGGTGTTATCCAAAATGTTTTATTATATTTAATGTGTTAGTATTCTTTAAATTTACAATGAAGTTAAATGACTATTTCCACTTTGAATTTTTTTATAAGTGTTATAATATAAGTAAAACTTCGAGGAAAACATGACTTAAGAAAATAAAGGATAAACAAAACCTTTTTGCATTCAATACGATTCGATGGGAACAAAGTAATTTTCTAAAATTCCAATTAAAAAGTCATATATCAAAAACAAAATATTACAATGATTGAATGACAGGCACAAAAGGGAGATAGTAAAGTTAATTGTTTTCAGAACTTTTTTCAGAAGTTTACTTTTGATCAAAAACACTTTCCTTTGATTCTGCTTCTTTGTATGACGAGTCAGGGACAGGGTCAAAGGCTTCACTAGGAAGGCTTCCGATGGAAATTCACTCTCAAAAGATGGAGAGGTTAGCTTTATAAAATGAAGCTTGAATTTTGCGAAGCAGGTTAATGGATTTTTGCTCTTTGGTTTTTCCGATACTTGCTAGCATGTCTTTTGTACATTCATTCATTCTCAGTAGTGGTAATATCAAGCTTCTTTTCTTCTTCGAATTGAGCCTTGAGAGTAATCATATCCTCTGTCAATTTCTTCTTCTCCACTTCAATCCGCTTAAGTGAAATTTGAATATCATCAGATTTCTGCTTCTCTGTACCTAACTCCTCAGAATGCTTGGTTTTGAATTGACCTGCTTTATATCGAGAGAAGTGTTGAGATCCTATTTTTCTTTTCGATGTACATCTCTGAGGTTATTCTTGAGATAGATAAGTCTTTTGAGAAATTCAGATTTGGCTATTTAAAATCCATGACACTTCTTTTCCACGAGGCCACATAAGATGTTTCTCATGTTTTTTTCAATAGTATCAGCTTTCTTGTGACAAACCATTTCTTTTTCCATATATTTTAATTGACTTTGAGAGTATTCGATTTCTTAGGTTAATTTTTTTGATGCAGCATCAAGATCGGCAAAAGGTTGAAGAGCAGCTACAAATTCTTCGGATGGATCCTCAGAAGGGATGACCATTGGGCTTAGATGAGGTATGAGAGCACAGGAGGTTGTAGGAAAAGGAACTTCAAGAGATACTAATTTTAAAATAGCAGGAGCATGTCTTTTACCAAGATTATGCAGTTGATACTGAATTTCCTGAACGATTGGATTTTCATCTCCAGCAAGCTCTTGAGAGTGATCAAAGTTGATAAAACTATCAGGATCAAAGTGGTCATCACCTCATCATTGTCTGAAACAGTTTCCCCTTGTTGAGTGCCAATGTCTTCAACATCTGCCCATTTTCTTTTTGTTGACCTTGCTGACTCTCCACGACCATAATTTCATCACCATCAGACAGTACTTATTCGACAGTTTTCACAGTTTTATTTTTTCCTTTCTTTTGAGAGTCGTTTTAGTTGTGCCTTTCTTTTTTGACGAAGCGGATATTTTCTTGCTTTTTTAAGAAATCTCGTCTTCCACTCCTTATTCTACTCCTTCTTTGATTGTGGGGAGGTTACTTTTAATTTTTTTTCTTTTCGAAGTCTTAGGCATCAGATCTTCTGAAGAAAAGCACCAAGTCAGGATGCATTAACCTTTTAATAACATGCAAAGAGTTGGGAAGCTCCATTAAAGTTTTAGGGAGATGAGCTCCCAAGCTGATTCTCCACAGATGGTTGTTGAGAAAATTGATAGGTTGGAAGGTTGTGTGAAATGAATTGTTCCATTCTTTTTCAGCCTAGGTTGAAAGTTTGACAAAAGTCTCTTTGGCATCTTTTCGACGAAGCTTGTAGCGCCTCAAAATTTCTACACAGAACACAGAATTTGATAAGAAATAAAGAGAAAATCAGTTGGAGGTATAATTTGAAGTAATAGAATAAAAGAACTTAAGATTACTCCTTGAGATGAGGTTCAATGTAGATGGGTTGGCTTCAGAAATTTCTTTACCATTCTTCCAACCTCCTGAGATGAAGACAAATTTATGTTTCTAAAATTTTTCTGCCTCAGCAAGTCATCGATGATCTTCAAATCATCATCCGGATTTAGATAATAAAATGGAAATATTGGTCCATTTGATAGTTTGGTCAAGGAAATGAACACCTGGAAATATAGGGAATTTGGGAAAGTCGAGAAGCCATGATAACAAAAAGCAAAGTGAAACATTGATTTGGTGTCACCTGGGTTGTACACAGATCCAGAATTTCGAAGTACTCAACTATCATGGGGTCTAATGGAAATCGAAGACCTCAGTTGATGATCTCTAGGTAGACCACTAGTTCATCTTTTTTGCAATGTAAAGACGTTTCCCCTGCTTTGGGAAGACGAAATATAATGTTGTTTCTCATTCCCCATTATCTTTTTAGATCATCTGCTTGTCTCTCTTTAAGTATATATGACCATATATCTAAATTGGTACTTTTCTTTCATCTTGTTCTCCACTTGCTTATGGTCTTTTTTCTCACTTCACCTTTTCAAGTTTAT
The DNA here is from genome assembly GCA_036936605.1 of Limnanthes douglasii subsp. nivea. Lineage (NCBI taxonomy): Eukaryota > Viridiplantae > Streptophyta > Magnoliopsida > Brassicales > Limnanthaceae > Limnanthes > Limnanthes douglasii. Next base: position 165,356,367 of record JAUPFV010000002.1, read on the forward strand.
GCTTCACACTTTCCCTCTGTCTTATTCGTAATTTTCACTTCCATCCATAATTGGTTTTCACTATGCATTCCATACTTTTTTTTCCAGCTTTCACAATTGCATATTTTCTCTATCGCACTTTACACTTCACATTTCACACTTGATTTTGAACTTGTATCACACTTCGCATTTGCATTTTGTCATGTTTTTCATTTCAACAACCTTTACAAATGCAGAACGATAAGGTCTAGTTGCACCAAATAAAAAAATAGAAATGATGTAGAAGAAGGTTGGAAAAAATATGATACAAAAATTTTGTAATCGAAAAACCTTGATTTTTTTGGGTATTTATTGATTGGCTAGTAGATACAGAAACAAAAATTATGATTCACGTCAACGAAGCTACGGAAATATGGAATCATTCAAAATGGGGAAAATCATAATGATCTAGTGGTATGATCGGTTCAAAAATTATCGATTCATATGTGTGTCAATAACATGACGCAGTTTGCCAATAAAAAAGAACTTGACTAAAATGATACATTATTTTTCTTGTTTATTTATATGGTGTTTCATATTCATGTTTAAAGGTCTTTCATATTTTGAAGACGTTTAATGTTTAAATCTATTGATTGCTTTCAAAAATAAAAAAACTTTATACATTGCTTTGGAGTTGATTAAACCCTTTCACTACTTCGTAAAGCATTAGTCTTGTTGGGATATAGAGTGGTAAATTTTTTCCACTGTCATAATACCCATTGAAGAAGTTGAAACTCACTCCCTTGGAGAGGGTAAGAATGTCAAGATTGGTTCCAAGATGGCGTCAGAGTTAAAGAAGAAGTTGTTGTTTTTTTTTGCTAAACCATCAGCATGTGTTTGCTTGGTGTAATAGTGATGTGACCGGGGTACCAGAAGATGTTATTTCACACAAATTATCTATCTAGAGCGATGTTGCGCCTGTTGTACAAAAGAGAAGAGCTTTTTCTAAGGAAAAAGCAGATGTGATAGTTCAAGAGGTTGATCGGCTGGCCAAGATGGGGCACATTAAAGAGCCCCCCATATCCTCTATGGACTGCCAATCCGTTGTTGGTCAAGCAAAAGAACAGAAAATGGCGTATGTGTATTGATTTCACTAATCTTAACAAAGATTGCCCAAAGGATCGTTACCATGTCCTTCAGATAGATCAGCTGGTAGACTCTATATCTGGAAATAACTTACGGTCCTTCATGGATGTCTTCTCAGGGTATAATCAGATACAAGTGGATCCGAAGGATCAAGATCACACTACTTCTATCACAGATAGATATCGCCCCTGCTACAAGGTAATGCTCACCGGGTTAAAGAATGCTAGGGCTACTTATCAGAGGTTGGTGAAGAAAACATTTGCTAATCAAATCAGCATAAATATGGAAGTATACATAGATGACATGATGGTTAAAAGCCTGGAGGAGGATTTGCACATAACTGATCTTCAAAAAACTTTTGCTAACTTAACAACTGTGAATTTGAAAACAAATCCAGAGAAATGTGTGTTTGGGGTCCGATCTGGAAAGTTTCTGGGTTACATAATAAGTGAGAAAGGTATCCAGCATGATCCAGATTAGCTTAATGTACTATTAGAAATGGATCCTCCTCTAAATGTTAAATAAGTTCAGAGGCTCACCAGAAGGTTGGCTGTATTAAATAGATTTATATCAAGGTCATCAGACAAGTGTGCTCCATTTTTTCAAATATTGAAAAATGCTAAAGACTTCAATTGGTCCCCACAATGTGACCAAGCCTTTGTTGAGATAAATAAACACTTTTCCTCATCAAAGACTCTTTTCAAGCCTATTCAAGTAGAAAAGCTTTATGTATACATGTCTGTGTCAGAATGTGCTATAAATGCTCTCTTGGTAAGAGAAGTGGACAATTATCCTCGTCCGGTGTACTACATCAGTAAGAGTTTGTTGCATGATGAAAGAAGATATTTAAAGTTAGAAAAGTTGGCAATAGCCTTAGTTATTGTAGCAAGAAAGATTAGGCCGTATTTCCAATCTCATTATATTATTGTCTGAACGTCTTTCCCGCTAAAGAATATTCTTCAAAAGGCAGATATATTAAGCAGAATGACCAAGTTTCAGTAGAATTGGGTGATTATAACATTGATTTTGCTCCCTGAACAGCAATTCAAGCTCAATTAGTGGCTGATTTCTTGGTAGAATTTCATGCAGATAAGAGCTCTAAACAAACTTCAAAAGATAATTTCAAGAAAGAATGGGTGGTCCGAACTGATGGTGGATCAAGCACTATAGGCTGTGGAGCTGGAATTTGCTTAACCTCTCCGTATAGTTACAAAATGTATCAAGCTATATGTTTTGGATTCAATGCCTCTAACAATGAGTCTGAATATGAATCAGCTATAGCTGGTCTTAAATTAGCTCTCTTGTGTGGAGCTAAGACAGTCCATTTAATGAGTGACTCTCAATTGCTCATCCACCATGCTCAGGGTCACTGTGAGGCCAAGAAGGAACAATTGGTCAAGTACTTACTCATTTTGAAAGAAGTGGCAGCAGGTTTCAAAGTGTTTGCTATTAACATATTCTCAGATCGGAGAATACACTAGCAGACCCCCAAACAACTATAACATATTCTGAGTCTTACCCTTGGATTCTCATACAAGAATGCACGTCCATACACCTAGATCAGAAGAAAAAAGATGGAGAAAGTATGAGTATACATGTGATCCAACCTAGGGATTAGAGATATACCCTCCTTCAATAAATTTTCTGATGGAACATTTCCTTCGGATAAAGTTGTGGCAAAAAAGGTTAGATACAAGGCTCGTGGTTTTTTGATAATAAGGGAAATTCTCTACAAAAAAATCTTTCAGTAGACCTCTCCTACGCTGTTTGGGGTTTGAAGAATCCCAAGTGGTTTTATCTGAACTGCATGATGGGGAAGGCTCAGCACACTGTGGGTACGGGGCACTAACCCGGAGAGCCTTATTAGCTAGATACTATTGGTTAACCATAGTGGCAGATGCTAAAGAAATGGTGAAGAAATGTGATCCATGTCAAAGGTATGGGAATGAAATTCATGTGCCAGCAGTACCTATGGAGTCTATTTCCGAGGCAATACCTTTTGCTTAGATGGGGGATGGATTTAGTTGGACCTCTACACATGGCATCCGGGGGATGTACAACTATTATAGTCGCTATTGACTATTTCTCAAAGTAGATAGAGGCAACTCCCTTGGCAAGGACCACGTCGAAGGATGTCATTAAATTTATCTTATCCAATATATGCTGCAGATTTGGAGTCCTCCAAAATATTACTACAGACAATGGGCCACAGTTTGATAATAAAGACATGGAGGATTTATGTGCCTCTAGAGGCATTCAACATTGTTTTTCTTCTCCTTTCCATCCTCAAACAAATGGCCAAGTTGAAGTTGCAAACATAACCATTTTGTCTGGATTAAAAAATAATTTAGAGGGGGTTGTAGGGAAATGGCCAAGCTATATACAAGAAGTATTGTGGGCCTACCGAACTACTCATCGGGCTGCTGCACAAGAATCTCTTTTTGCCTTGGTGTATAGGATGGATGCAATTACCCCCATAGAGGCTACTTTATCATCATGCAGAGTCTATAACTATTCCAAACAGGCTAATGAGACAACAATTAGGAATTAGTTGGACTTAGTATAAGAGAGAAGGGTTAAAGCACACTTAAGAACAACATATTACCAAAGTTTAATGAGGAGAATATTTTCCTCCAAAGTAAAAAAAAATATTTTCAACCATGAGATAAGGTAATAAGAAAAGTTTTCTTGCATACCAAGGGGAAGCAGTTCGGTAAATTGGATCCAAACTGGGAAGGCCTTTATGAGGTCTGTAAGGTAAAACCAGGGACTTATAGGCTTCAAGACAAAGAAGGAAGAGCTTTGAAGCACCCATGGAATGTTGAACATCTCAGGTTATATTTAGAATAAAGTCTTTATGTAAATATATACTTGTTAAATATCAATGTAAATATTATGGGGCATACTCTTTCTTACCCTGGTGGCGCGGGGAGGTTTTAATGAGGTGTCCGGTTTTTTCTTCAATAATACGTGATGCCTTCTTCAAAAATTTGGTGTGATTTTACTTCAATTCAATTTAAGTATAAATCACTTATTCGACACCCTGGATTTCTAGTGATCTTGAGTAGATTGGATAAAGTTAGTGATTGATCATGACTACTAAATATATGTGGTTGGAGATATTAAACGATCTCAATTCAATACTTCTGAAATTCTATGGGCTACTTAAACATTAGCCATGCAAGATTTAAAGCAAAGTATTATACAAAAGGAAAATTGAATCAATTCAACCTGATCGGACTTGAACCGAACAGAAGTACAAAATGTGCCTTGGCCATCCAAGGACTTTGATTGTTAAAAAAACTGAGAAAAATACATGATAAAATCTTAGGGCTTGTTCCTTTCGGATTTTTCTTCACCACCGCCTTTTTTGGGAATTTTGAGTTCAACACTTAAACTCTCACCCGTTACTTCATCATCATCAGTGGAATCAACTCCACTAGCATAGTTGATATTTTTTCCATCGGTCAAGGTATGAAATGGGATGTCCTTGTACTCCACATACTTCCATAAGGGACCAAGGGTTCTTTTAGGAAAGGTCTCATGGAACAGCAGCACCATGTCAGATTTGATCTCATCATCTCTCTTTTCTAAGGAGTCTATTACTCCATTGGAATATTCTTAAATACCTGCTTTGATAGCTTGCTTTTGCTAATGCTCCAGCGTCTTATTTTCCTTGGTCATCTCCGAAACAGTGCCTTCTAACTTAATCTTCTCGTTGGTTAGGATTTGGATAGCACCATCCTTACTTTTCAACTGCTCCTTCAAATCTGTGACGTTTTATGAGCAAGAAGTCTCAAGGCCGGATTACTTACTTTGGAGCTCAGTATTGGTTGCTTCCGATGCGGTTAGCTTGGTTGTCAAATCCTCTTTTTCCTTCTTCAGCACCTCTATGCTTTGCTGAGCATTTAGAACACTGTCTAATAGAGATTGCTTGTCAGAAGTGAGAGAGTTGATAATATTGGTTTGAATTTTTACCTGCCTCTCCAGATCGAGTAATAGTCGGATATAACCGAGGAGAGCATGACTTAAGGTATCTTGTTCTTCGGATATGGAAAAAGATTTCCCATTGTAAGTTACCATGTTAGAAGAACTGGAGGGATAGTAAGGACATGCAAAATCATCTTTATCAAAGTCATTAACATATAAACCGATGTCTTGAAGAGCAGAAAGGTCCACCTCGTCGTTTTCTCCACCAGCAATCTTTCCGGACTGGAGGTTTGTTGGGATTTCCTCTTGTAGAGTAGGGTCATCAAGAACTGCGGGGCGAAAAATTTTCTCTTTCCCCATACTAACCTTCTTCTTCGTGGCAGATTTTTCATCACTGCTATCCTTGTGTTTTCTTTCCTTTTTATGAGGCCTTGGTGGGTTATTTGACCCTCCAGCTTCCTTTATAGTCTCGACCTCTACCATCTTTAGCAAGGCTACATCAATACTACTCTGGTTCCCCAAACTAGTCCCTTCCGTAGCTGTTTGAGCCAGGTCTGTTGTAGCCTTTCTCTTCTTGTTCTTTATTTTGCTGGGGGCTTTAACCCTCGAAGGTAGGTACAGCTTGGCATCTTTGGCTTTTGTTCTTTCAAAATCACGTCAGCAGGAAGAGGGTGGATAGATATTCCCATGACAGGTCTTTTCTGCTTGTTGTGTTCCACAGGTGAGACCTCACAAAGTTGCCCGACTTGAAGCAGTTGTGGAAGGCATTCCCCTAATTCTCTGAAGACCATGCAGTAAGCTTTGCACAAGTCTTTTGCCCTTCTTCAAAGTAGCTGGTGAACTCCTTCGGCAGAACTAAGGAGGGAAAATAAATTAGTCAGAATAGGAATAGTTGCAATTTAAGAAGTAAAAAGGAAGCAAAAGAAAAGACTTACCAGTACTCTTCCATCTACTGGTCAACAAGCTAGGGTTTGTGTTGGCCTTGATCGTCCTACTCTATTAAATCTATCTCACATATGGAGCAAACACTTTCTTCGATGCATGAACCTGACACGAAAGTATGGGTAAACATAGTGGATTCCTACAAATCTCGCTCTAGTAGCTTCATAATCTCTAGTTGCTTCAGAGGGTAACTAACTTCTTAGGAGCGCTTTATGCCCAGAGAGGTCCTCTTACGCTGCCGGTTGCCTTACTCTTCTATCGACATATTTATTTATTGGGACTAAACCATTTAATTGTACACAGATTCCCCACCAATATATCGTGAATATCATCTCTTCTTCGTAGGTGCATGATAAGGTCGGATGCGTGGTAGCCACAGTTAATTCATCATATTTTTATTGTACTACAACATCAATAAGCAATCAGAGTCTTCCCCAACCATATGTCTCTTATTCCCACCTCACCTAGTGCACGACAAGATCTGGTGCACTATAACAAAATTCAATTGTGGTTCTCCATTAGTAGCATGCGTCAGATATTCTTCTACCTCTACTCGAGATCACCTCATGATTATGTCATCTCCCATATGGAGATATTCCTTCACGGTAGAATTGATACCTTCCCGGTGCACGGTTATGATAAGGAAGGTAAGTCCTCATTATTCTTCCTATTTGAGTATTATTGTTGTTCAATCTATTTTAATCTACACAACCACATATGTAAGGGTGTTCTTTATAAACCTTAATCTATTATTAGGCCTTAACAACCTTCAAGAATCTCTAAGATTTATTGGTGGGCTCTCGGGTCAAATACATTTATCAGGTTTTTCTTTTAATTATGGATTTTCTTTAATTTATGTTTTCTTTAGAGGTTAACCTATATCTTGCATTGTTTTTGTTGGATCTTGGACAGTTATGTTAGATCTCTCACCAAGTTTTGGACTATTTTACTCTTTTAATAAAAGTAACCTATATATATATAAATGGTTAAATCCGTCACATGTTTCCCTTTTTTCTCTCGAAACCTCTCTAGCAACGCAAAATCCAAACATCGAGTTTTTTGAATCAGACCTCTTAATAACGTTAAGATATGTCATACAAACTTAATAATATAGTTTTTATTTGATTTAATTGTTTAGTTTAATATATATTTATGTTTTTTAAAATTTGATTTTACTAGGTTTTAAGTTGTTGTTTTATTGATTTGGTAGGTAATTATTGTTTGTGCAATGACGATCTATGTTTAGAGTGTAATTTTGAGTTGAATGGTGCATAATTTAGGGTTTTAGGATTTCTGATTCAAGCATTTATGGGTCCGTGTTCGTCGGACAACACACTCAACCCAACTAGATTTTTTTGCGCATATCGTGCGACAAAAACGATGGTCGTCGCAAACATGCATGTGACAAACCAACCCATACACATGGTGCATACAAAATTTTGATTATTTTTCTGACATATTATATGAATTCTACTATGTTATATGTGTGTTTCATTACATGATTTGTTGATTGGGTTGATGGTTTCTACGCTTACATGATGCGTATATAGTTTAAACTTTGTTATTTGTGTATTTATTCGAAAATGTGTTTTGTACTAGTTAATTAGTTAGTAAATCGATAGAATTTTTATTTTTACAAACATGGTTAGAACAAATACAACAGCTAGTAGACATTAGATTCGGGATTCATCCCCTACTGCACTAGAGGCCCCACGGGTGGTTCCTGCCAAGTTGAGCCCGAGTATTTTTTTTTTAAATTGCATTGGTTCGTACTAAGGTATTTTTAAGGGTCGAGTGAGCACTCTCGCACCTATAAAGGAAATTGATAATTACGACACTAATTTTTTGTGATAAAAAAACAATGATAACAAAAAAATTGCTTATTCATTATATGATAGTCGAACTATTTGATCTTGTTCGCTCGATGATTAAGAAACTTGTCGCCATATTTTGTTATCCATGCCTACATAACGTATTTGATACATTTAAGGCATTAGAACTTCCATTGTTGATTTTTTATTCTGATTTCTAGCTTTCCAAATACTACAATGGTTAAACATATGATGAGTTATCATATGTTGCCATATTCTGAGCTTAAAAGACTACCAAAATGGTTCCAGACCTACCAAGCTAGACCATAGTTAACAAAAACATAATTTAAAGTTTCCGTAAACTTACAGTGTTGACATTTGGATGATATAGAGATATGTCTTTGCTTCACAATATCATCAATAGAAATCCAATAATGTAGAAGCCTCCAAACTAATATAGAGCATTCTTTTGCAATAATGTTATTCCAAAGTCTCTTGTATATGATAGAAGAGTGACCTTTGTTTGTGATATTGTCCCACGTAGTTTTTGTATCGATTAGACCATCATTAAGGAGAGTCTATAAAGGTTTTTCCTCGATATTATATTTAATAGAAAATATTTTAATCTTGTCAAAATCAGCAGAGAGAATTAGGTCATAGAGATTATTAGTACTCTAAGAGCCATTAAAGTGGAAGTCCTTTATCATATTTTGATGATACCATGGTTTGTTTTCAGATAGTTTTAGGTTAATGAAAGGTCTAGGGCTACACCAACTGTCAAGCCAAAATTCAATATTACCATCACCCAGCTGCATGGAAATATATTTTTTAGCCATAGATCTGATCTTGAGAAGCCTTTTCCAGGTATGAGAGCTATTAGGATTAGAACCAACTTGCACAGGATGCTTAGTTTACTATATATATTATGCATGTAAGAAGCCCAAAGAGAGTTTTTCTCTCTGAATTTAAACCAGAGCTTGCAATAAAAAACAAGTTGCATCTCTTCTAGATCTCTTATATTCAAGCCTTCTACCTTATAGGGTAAACAAATAATTTTCCAATTAGATAAATGAATATTTTTGTTATTAGTAGTAGACCCTCAGAGAAAATTACTACAGATGTTGTTAATTCTATTTAAAACAGCTTTAGGAATAGTGAGACTGAGCATTTCGTAGTAGTGTGTTGCATTAAAAACAGTTTAAATTAAAGTTAACCTGCCATTATAGGATATGAGAAGTTTATTCCTTTTTGTAGTTTTCTGCCTCAACTTGTTAATCAGATCTTCAAAATGGTTCCCTTTGATTCTATTGATGATATTAATTCCAAGATAATTGATGATAGTATTTTTATACTAAATCTAGTGTTGTATTTGAGGAAGTTAAGTCTACAAGGCATAATTCTTTTAGATGGTATAAAAGAAGACTTTTCTTTATTAATGCTCTCACCGCAGTTATTTTATATTTCTTCAGGACATTGTTGAGGCTACAGAGACTAGAGGTGGAACCAATAGTGAAGATAGCGATATCATCTGCAAAGGTTAGGTACAAGATCCAGGTAGATCCAAAACTGTTAAATCTGAACTGTAGAGAAGATTTAAAATTATGATAAGAACTTTTTCCACAATTATAAAAAGACTAGGGGATAAGGGATCCTTCTGTCTTAATCTATTTGTAGAGCCAAAAAAACCTTTGGGATTGTCATCGATGTTAATTGAGAAAGTAGCTTGAGTAATGAGACTTTGAATTAGGTTTATGAAGGCTTGATTAAACACAAAGGCTTTAAGGATCTGGAAGAGGAAAGGAAGAGAGACCTTGTCAAAAGCTTTAGTCATATCAAGCTTAAGAACAAAGTTTACACCTCTATTTTTTTGTTAAGATTGTAAAATCATTTCATGCATAAGAAGAATATTATCCTGAATATATCTTCCTTTAACGAATCCGCTTTTCTCTTTAGAGATAATTTTAGAGAGGATAGTGGCTAGTCTATTATTTATTACTCTAGAGATAATTCTGTTAAAGACCATGCAGAGATTTATCGGTCTGAAATCACCCCAAGTTTGGTGACTGTCCTTCTTGGGGATAAGACTAATGGTTGTAGCAAAAATTCCTTTCGGAGCATAGTCGTCTTATAAGAAATCTCTCACAAGATTACATAAATCATGGGCAATGATTTTCGAGTGACTTTAAAAACTGGCAATAAAGGCATCAACCCCAACTATACTATAAGGGTTAAGGGATTTGATAGAAATGTATATATCTATATCAGTATGAGGATACATCAAATAAGTATTTTCTTCGAGAGATATAATGTTAGGGATGATACTTTCTAGTTTTTGGAAGGTAACGAAGTCATTTGTACTAGAAAGAAGAGACTTAAAGTGGGTGATAGATGAGTCACATAAATCAGATGGATCTTCAATCCAAGTATCACATGGGAGGACCTTCCATTTTTTCCTTTCATTTTTTCCTTATAGTTATTCTTAATAGTTTCAAAGTAATTAGAATGTAGCATCCACATGTTCAAAATTTTGAAAGAATATCTATGACTAGCAAAGGTATTATAGATAGTTATATGTAGGGGGAGTGATTTGATCCTGATCTTACCAAATGTTTGATAGTAGTAGCTCATAGGAATTCTCCTATTTGTTGTTGTATAACACGCAATCTAGCCTCTTCTACTTGTGAGAGTTGGTGCAAGTATATGTAGAACCAATGTAGTTTGCATCTGTTAGATAATAATCTGCTGTTATTTCATTGAACTCGTCCATGCTATGAGTACATAAATTTTTGCAAGACAATTATTCATTTGGGCTAGAGATAGTGTTAAAATCGTCCATCACCATCCATTCTTGAGTTTTGTCCATTAAATTTCTAAGATTATTCCATAACTCTATTTTTAAGGTGCGTGTTGCATTTAGCTTAAACAATTGAAGTTAGAAAAATAATATTTAGGGACAAGTAAGGGACCTGTAGGTGAATAAGTTGATCTAGATTAGCCAAAATATCCACTTTAACAACATTATTCCATATCATTAAGATCTTATTAGAAACATTTGATGTAACATGATGGAAACCTGGAAGATTAGTAGTATTTTGAAGATGCTTAACATCTATAAGAGGCTCTTGAATAGCTAAAAATTTGATATGATAGGTTTACAGATTGATGTAATCCTTCTTTTGGTAATCTTATTGCCAACATCGTAAGTATTCCAATATAATATGTTTTCAGACATTAGATTGAGCCAGTTGGTCTGGTAGACCCAGAGTATATTAGAGCTTTTGAAACTTTACGCTTTACTAGAGGCTTGCTGTCTTTTTTGACTTTTTTTTATGGTCCGAAGGGAGATGAGGGAAAACTACAATATGGTCTGGGGTTAGAGGGTAGAGAATCAGATGGAAGAGAGTTAGAGAAGGTTGAAACCTCAAGACATGTTTCTAGAAGGTGTATAACTTCAAGTATAGAAGATTCATTAAGAGTAACATACCCTAACCGATCTCGTCTATGTTTTCCAAACCCATACCCTAACCCGTATCCGTTGGGTAGTAATATTTTTTACCCACACCCGAACCCACCAGGTTAGGGTACCCATCTGCGGGTACCCACTGAAGCTATGATTTTTTTTAAATAACCAAATTAATATTTAAATATAGATATATTATTTTCAAAATATATGGCATCTAGTGATGATTATCAAATATTTTTAAATATTTTAATAATTACTACATGGTTTTGGTATGTGTTAGTAAATAGTTTTAAATGTAGAATGATAATTTTCAAAATATACGACATCCAATGATAATTAAGAGATATTTCATATTTTTGTTATGTTATTAGTAATTAATATATGGTTTTGCTATATGTTAATAGCTTTATTTAATTAAATTAATAATATTAATAATATTACATCTAGTGATGATGAATTGGACAACTCAGAATTCGATGGAAGCTTGTTTAAGCATAGAAAATACCGGGGTTCTTTCAAACTCAAAATGCATTTTCTTTCGATCGCTTTGAATTTGATGAGCTGTATACAATCGATCATATTTATTTTCCAACTCGTTTTTCTCTTCAATTTGTCACCCTTAGATCTTATCATACTTGGCCAAATCTGATGTTCTCTTTGAACATACTTCTCGTTTAACGCCAATATCTTATCTAACAACTGGTTCATTCGATCTTCAATGTCAGAATGACCTTGCTATACCAAAATCTAACCAGCTTCTTTACATTCTTCCCTATGTAAATCGGATCTCAAAGTTTCAATAACTTTTCATACTATTAGATCAACTTCGTTTCATGGTTCCATATCGATATATAACGATATAACTAAGCAAGAATTCCACACTTTCTGGTTTTTAACGTGAAATCAAAGTACCAATCGAATATAATCTCTCATTGTGGTCACCAATTTGCTGAGTCATATTCTTGTTCTTAGTGAGAGAAAGTAAAAAAAATAAATTGTAGATAGATAAAGTAGTTTTAGGAATCAGAATTTTTACCAATGAAAAGTGTTATGTTTGATTCATCGCCTCACGTATTATATATAAGTGTCTCAGACTTCGTTTAACTGAATCAGTTATACAAAATTGTAATTTGCATTGCAACCCCATATATTTACAAGTAGTTTAAACATCATCTTTAAACTATACAATTTGTCATATACAACATTAGCTTTATTACCATTAAGCCCCCAATATTTAATATCCTTATCAATATGCATTTAATTTCGTAACTGAAAACAATTTATTTTTCACAATGAAATTACTCTTAATTACACAACTGAACACAATTATTTTTTTGCAACCAACGAGACGAGATCCAATAAGATAATATGATGCATTTGAAGAATGCAGCGAAATCATACATAACGAGGTTGACAATCGACATAAGACGATGATCATGGAGCAGGTAGTACGAATCAACCAAAGGAAGAAGCCGATATGCACTAGATGAAGGCGATGCACAATACCAAACGAAGATCATAACAAGGATACAAGATGAGTATATAAAGCATTCGAACAATCACAGTGAAGTAATATGTGTTATCATATTATAAGTTACCAATCAACGTGTCTTTGTATTTATTACATAGTATGACCAATATTATATACCTTTTAACACGTTCAAACGTGTAATGAATAAATATTAAATGCACAAAAATAAAATCCTATGTATATAATATAAATGATAGTATAACACTTATTGTAAGGGGTAATTAAAATTCGAACAAAATAAATTATTATATAAAATTCTAAATTCTTTCTCGATTTTACTTTCATCTCTATGCTTTACATTTGAGAACGAAATCTCTTAACAAATTTAGCTCCGTTTGTGAAATTTTTTATCGTATTCAAGGATCCGTATATAAACAATGGTGAAGACAAGTTCGAGAATTAAAAAAAGAAACCTAGAAACCCACCCATGTTTAGGTAATCCAATAATTACTCAGCGGATCGCGTCAAGCCCACCGACTAGTGAAAACAATTGACGAGACCAACTTTTGGATGAGCCGATGATGGTGCGAACCGTACCAAGGCAATGTACAAAAGTAGTCGAGGTGACGGTTGATGAATAACCGATCAGAGTAGCGCCTATAACCCCATATGGGGTCAATAAACCTTATGTAGTTCAGTAGATGCAAGAAATAGCACGTCCGCCGATCCTACACTAACGTAGAGAGAACGAAAGAAAGAGCAATTCAAAGCAAGTCAGCTGATAAAGACCTTAAGACCTAAATAAAGATGTAAATATAACTAAGACATTACAATTATCGAGGGATAAAGTTTTGTCGGAGAAAAAAAACAAAAACAAAACAAAAAGATCAATAAGACGAACCGCACGAAAATGGAAAAATAAAAAGCAAAGGAAGACGAACATGAAGGTGAGAGCAATGATAAAAGACATAAAAAACTAAAAAAAAATGAGTACGAGGACAGGTCGAACAACGAGGTCCTACAAAGAAAAATGAAAAAAAATGAAATTGTATATAACGACGAAAGAATGGAGATGACTATTAATGTATTCCAAAAATTTCCATTTATAAGGAAAATCCAACAGGATGAGATCCCCAAAAAATCGATTGTGGTTTATAATATGAATATCAATTTTTATATATTAAAAAAAAAATGATGTCTTACTATATGAATGTCTGTTTTTAGTAATTAATACTTTATATATAGTTTATATTTTTGAACAAGTTAAAGATGAATTAAAAATTCATACTTGATTCACTCTACAAACGAATAATAGTTTTCATATTTGATTCACTCTACAAACGAATAATAGTTTTCATATTTTCGGTTGTACGAATTAAAATTTTGATTCGCTTTGTATACTTAGTCATAATTTTTATATTCCTATCCTATCCCTTATGTATATTTGGACCGAATAAAATCAAACTAAATCAGGTTCGGACTGTTAACCGATTTGACCAATAATATCGCTTCTAACCCATTTTAAAAATAATAAACGGTTTTAAATATTATTGTTTTCAAAGATTTTAAAGTAAAAGATAATTCCAATTATTTAAATGTTATTATTGTTTTCAAAGATTTTAAATTAAAAGATAATTCGGATTATTTATAATTTGCAGATCACAAATGGGACCAAACTTAAGTACAGCCCAATCCATTGCCCAGCATCTAGGCCCAATAAGGCCTATTGCTCACCATTTTCGTCTCTTTTTCTTTTCACTCGCAAAGCAGGGTCTTCGAGAGATAACTTGTTGAGGCGCCATTGACACAACTTAGAGAGAGAGAAACTACAATGGAGGCACTTAAGATATGGAGTTTATCAACTAAGCCACTGAAGCACTTGCTTTACTTGTCTACTTCTTCTTCAATCGCCACTACTCTCCGTAGCAGAAGAGTTGCTTGCTCCACGCAAGGCCTCCGCTGCTGTTCCTCTACATCCAATTCTACCACCAGAATCCCTTCGCGAAACCGCCGTTCATCCTCCTCTACTACTCCCGCTTCGACGTCCGATCGTGACGCAATTCGCTCCATACGCCTAAAAAAGGTTAGGTGTTTCGTTTCATTTAGTTTTTGTCTATATGTGTGTATGCGCCTCGCGAGTATTTTATTGTTGAACTTGGCACGATTGGAATGATAGTTCTTGAGTTGTTATATGGTAATCTTCTGTTTGTCATAATTATGTGACCATTAGTACTCTTCTTACCTTTGCCTTATGATGGTCTAATTTGGCTGATGAGTGGTGATCATAGATGATGTGTTTTTGAAGCATTTTACAAGTGCATATATCAGTTAGTGGATATTCAAAGTTATACCAATGAAACCATAAATTCTATTTTTTGGAAACTTTTAAGAGATTGTTTGGCGCCAGGATAATATATGGCGTTTAAACTTGTTATTTGTTATTGGAATATTCTGCAAATCGAAGATTTCAAGTCGCAGAAGCTTAAGGTTTTATAGTGCTCTTATTGTGAAGGTGGAAGAACTGAGAACCCAAGGGCTTGAGCCTTACGCTTATAAATGGGATAGGACTCATACTGCCAATCAGCTGCAAGAGATATATAGGAATCTGGCAAATAGTGAAGAGTCAAACAGTGAAAGCGATCATGTGTCTATATCGGGCAGAATTGTTGCTCGCCGAGCATTTGGGAAGCTTGCCTTTCTTACATTGAGGGATGAGTCCGGGACAATTCAGGTATGCACCAATTGTTTTAATGTATGGCCTTGATATGAGATACTGCAAATCTCATATGTCTCGATTGAATTATAGACTTCATTGTTCGGTTCTGCCATATTCACAATTTTTTTCATGTTTGTAGCTTTACTGCGAGAAGGAAAGGCTCTCAAATGACCAGTTTGAACAGCTTAAGGCATATGTAGATATTGGCGACATACTAGGCGTGAGTGGCTCATTGAAGCGGACAGAGAAAGGTACACTTCGCGAATAAATAGATCGGGGAAGAGGACTAGTGAATGGCTACCACCATCAAGTCATATTTTACCCTCAAATGGAATTATTGGATGCATATTTTACCCTCAAATACTAAGCTATTACTAATATCATACCGTTTGCTGGCATATTTGTAGGTGAACTTTCAATCTATGTTAACTCCTTTTCAATTCTTACGAAGTCTCTCCTTCCACTGCCAGACAAATATCATGGCCTAACGGATGTGGATAAGCGCTATCGTCAACGGTTAGTGATTTGTTTATCTCTGTATGAAGAGAAGATAGAAATAGGCCTGCTGTTTCAAAGAAACTCTTACTTCTTTCCATATAGAATGTGTCTTCCTGTTATTGACTCCTGTTTTGTTCCTCAATAGCCTCTTTACTATTTCACAACAATGAGTAGGCAATAATGATGTATGGTTGGCGATCATGACTAGACCCGTTTTTTTCTTCGAAGTTATGTTTAGAAGAAACATGTCTTTTGTTTTCTATTTGTGGTGTATAGTAGCCTCTTGCTCAAATACATTCAAACTTCTTTTTCTGGTGGGAATTTGGTCAGAAGAGAGACTTCTATGGTTTTCCATAGTATATATAGGTCCATCCATAATTTTTATTGGGTATGGACATGCTAAATTGTTGAGTATCTAGTCATTGACACTTACATTTTGACATGGTTTTCATTTATTGTAATACGTGGATGTTTACCATATTTTAGGTATGTAGATATGATTGCAAACTCTGAAGTGGCTGACGTGTTGCGGAAAAGAGCAAAAGTGAGTTATCTCTTTCATATAGCTGGAGTAATGTTACCTTTAGGTAGGCTGTTATGCGCGTCCGGTTTGTGTCTGGTTGATCAGGGTTTGATAAAAGAACTGCAGACACGACCCTGACCCAACACGAATTTCGGGTCAGATCTGACATGAACCAGACCTATGACAAACTATGGTCACACGAACTCGACATTCAACCCGAAAACACGGTCAAACATGAAAGACTCAATGATCTGTGTAACCACTAAGGCCGTGAAACCCAACAAATCTGCGAAACCGGAGAACCCAAAAATTTATAAATCCAAAACTGTATCGGGTTTATGAGTCAACATGAACCGGGTCCCTGAATTTCACACGATCGTAAATACTTTGATAAGTTTGATTCTAAACCTAACATTCTGTGTCGGGTTTATAGGCTGTCTCAAATATTGACACCCCTGGATATGGTGAAATAGATTTCATTAATGTTTATGCTATTGCTATATAAGCTCTAAATTCTAATAATGGGCTGCTATTGATTTTGCTTTTAGTAGATTGTTTCAGAGATACGGAAGACAATTGAATCTTCAGGTTTTATTGAAGTTGAAACTCCAGTTTTACAGGTTTGTCAGTCACCTTCGCATTTGATCTCTATCTTTTACATTTTAATAATGTGTTGGTTGAGTGACTACAGTTTCTTATTTCTAGATTTACAATCTCAACGTTACATTATAACTCAGGCAAGTAGCCAAAACTACTTGTCATAACCAAAAGATTTTCTCCTCTTTTCCTCCAAGTGGAGCAGTTATTACTCTATAGGGATATAATTTCCCTTGGTAATCAACAAGGCTATGGATTGAAGTTACTGAGCTAAATCTCTATAGGGATATAATTGCAGGTTGTGTGTGATCAAAATAAACTATTAGGAGTTCAGCTGTATGGAGAGAATCGAGCCATTATGGTGTTGACTGACTAAAGAGCAATGCTTGAATTTTATATATGCCATTATTTTGCAAAGAAATTGTTGGCCTCCAAGAAACTGTGCATGCATCAAGTGTAGATGCTCATAAATATGCTTTTATATGGGCCATAAATATGCGGAGTACTGGGTTTTTCACGATGCTGACAATAGGGTTTATGCTCATCGAGTTTAATGCTAAAAATTACTCCAAATTTTAGCTAAAACTGGTCTAGTGTCTGTACGCTCTTAGGTCAAAGTCTGAGGAAAATGTCTTTATGGTATCAATTCCTTATTTATATCAAAGCTGGGTGCAGATTATTTTTATGGTACTTGGCTGTCTAATATTTCTGAAGTAACTCAGTTTGCGTTTTTCTCTTGTTGTCATTACCTTAAGGGTCTATAAAGTATATGTAGTTCTTTAAATCTTGAAATTAGTTTTTATTTGCATGATAAACTAGGGGGCAGCTGGGGGAGCTGAAGCAAGGCCATTTGTAACGTATCATAATTCGCTTGGGAGAGATCTCTATTTGAGAATTGCTACTGAGCTCCATTTGAAGAGAATGTTGGTGAGTTCTCTTCCACGACTTTCAGTCATGACTATGCATGCTATAAACATTATACAAAATTGTAAAATATACAAAATGCAGCTTACTATTTTTTTGAGCTGTGTATTAGGTTTCTACCTGTGCCTTTAAAACCCTTCAAATTGATTTTGTAACTTATCATTTTTTTAGTGGGATATTAATTCTTGACTTCTGGAACTTTTCATATGTTATTTTAGCTTGCATGTCTGCAATACTCTTGGTTTTCTATTTTAATGACTCGCTGAATTCATACAAAAGCTTGGTTTTACATCAATATTACTATGTTATGCTTGGCACAGATTATCTGAAGTCTGAACAATTTGTATCTGTAAACAACAGGTAGGGGGATTCGAAAAAGTGTATGAGATAGGGCGAATATTTAGAAATGAAGGTCTCTCAACTCGTCATAATCCTGAATTTACTACTATTGAGGTACTTTGTGATGATGAACTTGTTTAAAACTTACATATTTGATAGAATTGCACGGTATGTGATTTGATTATTTTGTGGCAGACTATACTATAATATACTAAACTATACTGATCCTAATTTGCATGAGCCTGCGTGAGCAATGATTTTGGCTGATTTTAGATGTATGAAGCATATTCAGACTACCAAAGCATGATGAACATGGCAGAAGAAATTGTTACTCGATGTACTCTTGCTGTTCATGGGAAGCTGAGAATTGACTATCAGGTATATAGGTTCGTAGTTTATGTGGGTTGTTTTACCTGTTTGATTGATATCAGTAGATTTGTTGAGGTGATTCTGAATGTACGCGTCTCCAAAAGCTTATCCAATGAGTTTATCCAGGGGTTGGAGATTTGTCTAGAGCGTCCTTGGCGAAGGGAAACCATGCACAATCTCGTTGAAGAAGCCACAGGGATTGATTTTAATAAGATGAGCAGTGATCTTCAAATTTCGAAGGATGTTGTTCTAAGGACACTTGAAGAACAGATTGATAATAGAGAGAAATCTGCCATTCAAGCATGCTGTTCTCGTGGTCATCTCCTAAACGAGGTAGTTTCTCATATATATGAGTGAAGTCTTTGTTTGGTCTTTTCGTTATAATACCGTATTCCTTCCCGGAATAACTTGAATTTACATCAGTTAAGTTTCTTGAGCTACAATCTATTATATGTGTCCAGGTTTTTGAACTATTCGTAGAACCAAAGCTTTTGCAACCCACATTTGTTATGGACTATCCTGTTGAGATATCTCCTCTTGCCAAACCACACAGAAGGTAAAAAGCTTCTAAAAGCACTAGCTTGGCTTCCCGTTTCTTAAATGCATGAGACGAGTCTTATAGTACTGATTCAATCTCTGGTACCGAAAAATTGTATCGGTCTCTTGGAGTTACTACTCTGTTCGAAGAAGTTTCTTTTCATCTTTTGTAGTAGGAAAGCCAATGACAAGACCAATGACATTCGTTCCATTTATATTGCTTGTAGGAGATTATGCATGTTTTGTTAACATTTTGGTTCACATAGAATGCCATGATGAGAGGTGGGAACTAAATCATAGGTCTTCGATGAGCACTTAGCTAATCTGTGGTTAGCTTCTTCAAGAAATTGATCGCCTTCTAATTCGTACTAATTTTATAGGTGTCGAGGCTTGACCGAAAGATTCGAGCTCTTCGTTTGTGGCCGTGAACTGGCAAATGCATTCTCTGAATTGACTGATCCTGTGGATCAGGTATACGGCCAAATGTCAATACATGAAGTGTTGAAGAAACTGGCTTTATAACTTTATTTTTTTGTTATAAATAAAAAGCTAGCAAAGGGAAACAATTATGATCACCAATTGAAAGTACCCATCAGAATACTTTTAAAATAATCAAGGTTATGGAGTGTCACTTGAGTCTGGAGGTTTACTTGTAATTTTATATACTATGCCAACCCCAACTAATGAAGGTTTTTTAAGTGCTCTTTGGTCTGGTGGGAACTGAGCGACATAGCCTACTAACTTATTTATTTGGATTCCAACCATCAGATTGAGCATTTCCCACTACTTTGGATGCAGTTGAAGGAGATACCATGGCCTCTTTAATTTTTTGATACATGTGTAGTATAATGAAGTCAGTTAAAGAAGCCAAAGGGTAGTTTCAACAAAGGAAGCAACCTAATTAACTTAGCAATTGACCAGTTGAGTACACTGGAAATATTTAAGCTAGAATGGCTAGCCGGTTAGGTGCCTGGGTCCCTCTATGAAGTCGGATTTATCGCTGATAAAGTCTACCGATGGAATCCAGATGACAAGTAGTTTTTTTAATATTCTTGTGTACAAGGCTATCTGGATAACTAATTTATACTTGGTTAAATATAGAGAACGAATGTCGGTAGTAGTAATGTTAGGCAGTTTAAGCATGATAATCAAAATTTATTGGCTGTGTAGTGGAACTACTCTAGATACTTTTATAACTATGGAGTGAAACAATAATATATGCTTTAAAATGTGGCAGAGAGCGCGTTTAGAAGAGCAAGTGAGGCAGCATAATGAGAAGAGAGCACTTGAAGATTTACCTTCTACAGAAGGTAAAATGCAGAAAAATGAAGATGATTCGTATGAAGTGACTCTAGATGAAGACTTTCTTACTGCTTTGGAATATGGAATGCCTCCAGCTTCAGGAATGGTATGGCCAGTGCTACTTTTCTTCTTATTGGTTTTTCACCTTTTAAATGTTTCCTTTTAGCACTTGTACACCTGAAGAAGCGTAAGGTACAATTGTTTTTAACCTAATTCATTGGGTTTTGCCTCATGTATCAAATGGCCTGACGAGCAGGGGAAGTGCATATCTTCATCTGCGTTTTCTTGTCTCTTTGTTATTAAGAGTACGTCGATACCTTAATATAAATATGTTTATTTTCCAGGGGCTTGGAATCGACAGGCTTGTGATGCTTTTGACAAATTCTGCCAGCATCCGGGATGTGATCGCCTTTCCTGTCCTCAAGATTCAGCAGTAACAGGACTTATGGATTAGCATATTTTTATTTTAAGAGAGGGTTTTGCCTTTCAATACGGGAAATTCTTTGGCTTCACTTCTATAAATTTCAGTGATGTTACATACATTGCATATTTGTTGTGACCTGAAAAGCTATGATTCTTGTGTGATATTTATGCATTGATTCTTGTGTAATATTTATGTTTGTTTCATTGTCAATTACATTTTGTTGATATTTTGGTCATATAAACTAGAGGAGCCAATCTGATAGAAACAGAGGCAGAAGATGAAGTTCATGACAGATTTGCAAGAAGACAAATGATGTTGTCTGGTCATGCGCTTAGTTATTCAATTTTCGATTCTCTTCTCTTTGTCGTATTAGCTGAGCTTCTTCAAACTATACATATACAAAAAGTAGTAGTAAAAATGGTTGCTCTCCCGGCCAAGCATCCAAAGGCTTTGACTTCCCTCCGTACAGGACAATAAAATTATAGGTTCATGTAAGAACGTCCTTCTCTCCCAGTTTAGATGTAAATGAAGATGAAGATGGATTGAGTGAAGTTGGTGAAAAGGAATAAATTAACGACAATAAAATGAAGAGGATAAAGTATGTTTTGTTTTGTTAGGAAACAATTAGAAAGGAAGTCGAAGTCAGCTAATGATTGTGTTAAAGAGTTTTGGAACAAATCAAGAGATTGCTTCACCTTTAAATCTTCACTCCTTTGAATGGTTCAAGCAACATGTCGGCATTAAACAAATGAACTCAACAGCTTGGGGCATTATGTTTATGCATCAGCACTCATAATTTTCCATTGCAACAATAATATCTTAAGTATAGAGTCCAATAGAAAGATTAAATTTATTCAATTCATCGGGGGATTCAAATGGTTTTGGAAACAAAAATAAAACAAGTTGAAGTTGGAGTGTAGAAGAAATTGGAATTAAAGTATAGTTATTAGGTGGGTGGAAATAAAAGCAACTTTTAAAATTAAAAGCATGACGAAAATGCTTATTATGGCAGTTACTGTGAGAATACATTTTCTTTTTATTGCACGCTAATAAGAAAGTTATAGTTACCGCATGGAATGTTTTTGATAGTTGGTTGGTTTAGAGAGAGAGAGAGAGAGAGAGAGAGAGAGAGAGAGATTCGTATTCGTTCCTTTGTTGTCTTTCTTGCAAAACATGGAGTTACTGTCTCTTTAATTGCATTACTTTGTTTTGTTTTCGTAATCTAAAAGCCTACCCATTTCTCTTGTTCAGACTTCGATTGGTTATCAAATTGAATTTTGAAAATCATAACCTTCGAAATTGGAAAAGCAACCATTTTTTTTTGGCAATAGGCGATGATGTTTATGATCTAGAAGAGAAAGAGCCCGATCGTAATCGTGATAGTGATCGTGATCTTAATCGTAATCGTAATTGCCATTTGCCATCGCATATAGAACGAAAAGGCAAAATTGGATGAGGGTTTTGCCGTGTAAACTTCAGTGCCCTTTCATGTGCTTCTGCAAACCATCTTCTCATATTTTCACTTTCAAATTGGACCACCACCACGAAGACGACAACAACAACAACCTTAACATCAACATCAACATCAGCAACCCTCATCCAGTTGAAGTCGAAGTTGGAGTTGAAGTTGATGATGAAAATGATGATCATGTTGGTGGATTACAACTACAAGAGAATGTTTTAGATGATAAAGAAGAAGAAGGAACCGAGAGTTGCTGCCGCAAAAGCAGTCTCAGAACCAATTCCAAAGAGGAGCAAAAGAAAAAAGTCCAGTGGATGGATTACATGGGAAAAGAGCTTGTTCAAGTCAGAGAATTTGAGCCCAGGTTCCTCCTTATTTCCTTTATATATCATCTGTTCAGACAATAGATAGATCTGAATCTGATGATAAATTATAATTTATATCACCAGCTAATATCTTGTAATCTTCTTTCCTTTTCCTTTTCCTTGTATGCAGTCAAGTAGAAAAGCATGACAATGAAACTGAGGACGGAAGAGGCTGCGTTTGTGTTATTCTATAGAGACAAGTTCAACCATTCACCACACATATCTCAATGTGTGTGCTTCTTCATCAGTTACCAGTTACCAGTTACCAGTTACCAGTTACCAGTTACCAGTTACCAGTTACCAGTTACCAGTTACCAGTTACCAGTTACCAGTCATCAGTCACCAGTCACCAGTCAGCAATCATCATATATTATTTTTGTCAATTCCTTATCTACATTTCTTCTGTAATCTTTTATTCTTCAACTGTGATTAAATCTCAAGGAATTTCAATTCCTCTGGGCTTCTATGAGTTGTATTTCAACCTCAGTTTATTTCAGATGGATATAAAATATACTTATATCTATATCTATATGTACCCGTAATTACTGTCATGTCCTCTTTTAAGTTCATTGTGATTTCTGAATGTCAAGGATGACTCTGCACCACAACACTAACTGGGAAGGTTTGTTCTTTACTACCCTTGAGACTGCTTTGGATATGAACTTCTACTTAGCTTTTTATACTTGATTATGCTTGGACGTACTTGGTGCACCCAAGCTCTTTACCAGTAGGCTCCTTTCTTTCGTCTACCTTTTACACTTTAAAAACTAGCTCCATAGAATTTTGGCTATAAAATAAGAGAAAAAACAAAGTTTCTGACTCTTTTCTTCTATTACCTTATCTTCCAGTACACTTTGTTTAGGCAAAAGGTTTTATATATTTATTCACCTCATGCACTCTTTTTTTTTTATAACTTAAGATGGCTCATCTTACTATCCAACATACAGCCTATGCTTCTTTTTTCGAAACTCGTATCTTTATTTGCTGATTCTAGGTTAGCTTTTTAGCTGTGTACCAAACAACTCATTACAATCTCGCAGACAACTTTAATGGTGAAGCTTGGAGAAACCCGGAAATGGGAACTCTATGTTTCCTCTGTGCAGGATGTTTATGTCCATAGAAGAACAGTGTTATAACAGCAAAGGAAAAAAAACAACTGAAAATCCAGTCCCTGCTTTTTCCTAAGGAAACCATGCCTCTTCTCCGGTCTCATTGTTTTGTTATTTGCATAAATATTTGAATCGTTCATGGTATTCATCCGGCTGCCCAGAGTGGTCAGTTCTTGAGGTTTGGACACTGATTTCCGTATCGTGTCAGAGAGGATATTATGCAACAGATCCAAACTCTCTAAACCATCCAAATTACCAGAACTTACTGGTATGTTTCTAGATAATCTGTTGTAATAGATGTTATGTAGATTTAAACCTTTTAAGTTTTCCTAATGAATCTGGTACTTCTCTGGAGACTTGCTTCTTTAACAGGTCTAACAAAGAGTATATATCCAGACTGTGGTTCGAGAGAGTTGTCTCGACTTTTTCCTGCTCGCTATCATCTCACAGAATTCCACCGGTAAGGGGATTGATTAAAGAAGGTCTGAGTAGGTTGTTGGTTAACTTATCATAACAACCAGTGCTATGTTATAACTAAAGAAATCAAGAATTTGTATTTGTGTGAACTTAGTAGTAATAAAGATGGTGGAGATCGGACCCTTTAAGGGGATGTCTGGTAAATTGACAACTTAGAGAGTAGACATATCAGAGAGAAAGGATGGAAATCCTCCGATGATTTTGTTGTTGTGAAGATTAAAGTGTTCTAGCATGCTCAAGTTGCTTAGTAGGTTGCCGGAGGAGTTGTTACTGGCTAACGTAAGGATCCGAGTCTCTTGAGAGATCCACATACGCTAGAAACACAGTTTGGTCCGAAACAAGAAAAGTGTTTCCGTAGACTCCCAACAGAAGTTGTTTGGAGAAAGAGGCCGACTGACAGGCTAGGGGGAAGATGACCAGAAAGATTGTCAGGATAAGAGAATTAGGGTACTGATTTCTGTCTCATCAAAATCATTTGGGGTGTTCTCCTTGATTGCTATGGTTTAAGTCCAAGAAATCATTTGCTCAAAATTGTATTTTGCTATTGTTTTTACTTTGTAACTGTAGTAGTTTTAAGGGGCGAGAAAGTATAATTGTTTCTTTTAGGTGAAGTAGGATTTACTATCCTAAACCAAATTTACTGCAAGTGTTAGACCATTATTTCTTCAATATTTTTCCATTATTATTTCTTCAATAGTTTTCCATTATTTTCTATATTAATGTTTTTAAAATTTTAAAAGTTCATATTTTCTAAAACTCTAATTTTGAAAAAATAGAAAAAATTAATAATAGTATTTTTGTTTTTTAGACGAACAAAATATCTATATTAGACAAGTTGTAAAATATATTAAAATGAATCGTAAAAAATAAATTAAAATAACTTATAAATCCTGAGTTAAAATGAGTTATAATTTTTTTTAAGGGTTAAGACTCATATTTTTTATGTATTTCTTATAAAATCTCATTTCATTCAAACTCATCATTTATGACACAATAATACCATAAATACCCTTAGACGAGAAACATGTAATATATATATATATATATATATATATATATATATATATATATATATATATAAAATTCAAAACATATTATAAGTGGTACTAGTTTTGTTCGTCTTAAAAAAACCAATGGTATTTTTTCAGACTTTTTTTTCTTCTGAGTTACGGTTTAAATGAAAGAGTAATGTGCAATTAGACCATTTGTGTAACCGTTTCAGTTATTCTAAGTTTTTTCGCCTATATATAATGGCTATGGCTGAACTAAGAAAGGATTCTTACTTTTGAGATTAAACTACTTTCACTTTTTGAGTTTTTCTTTCTAGAAATTATTTCTCTCTACTTATCTCCACTTTATTCGATTTTACTCTATGAACCATATAAAATCCTTATCAAATTGGCGACTTCACTGGGGAAGATCACGATTGGTGTTTAGATTGTTCACGTTCGATTTCTTTTTCTTATTCTCGTTCAAAGAACTGTTTCATTCAACAATGAATCCGATAAACGAAAGTGAACCATTAGTTCGAGCAACTGTCGACACGTTAAAGCATGATTTGCAAGGAAGGGATTATAAGCAAGATGACTATGTCTAGATTCGACGAACTCAACGAGACATTGAAATGCGAATGAATCAACTACTAGATAAAATCACAGCTCTGAATGAGAAGTATGACTAGAGAGAACAAAAAATTCAATCAACTAGATTCAGATCAGAGGTGAGGCTAGTGGATGACAAGAATAACGTTGATAACCAATCTGGTCAATCTTACACAGCTCGCCAAGTTCGAAATGAGCAGAAAAGCATATTTTGAATCTTCTAAAGAGCGTCACACTTCACGAAAAGAGAAAAAAATACAAACAAAGGTATATTACGTCTAGTGATGATGAGATGGAAACTTCAGAATCTGAATTCAAAAGGTATCGAGGATCTTCGAAAGAAGAAAAAGATCGACCTCGAAAATCACGAAAATAATACAAAACAAAGAAAAAAAGTATACCACGATGTTTAAGGGAAGCTAAATGGTGTGAAGGGAACACATCGAATCAGTACAATAAAATGG
The DNA here is from genome assembly GCA_036936605.1 of Limnanthes douglasii subsp. nivea. NCBI lineage: Eukaryota > Viridiplantae > Streptophyta > Magnoliopsida > Brassicales > Limnanthaceae > Limnanthes > Limnanthes douglasii. The sequence continues at coordinate 165,382,795 of JAUPFV010000002.1, forward strand.
CTGATTGGAATTTGTACGCTATCATGGGAATGAGAGATGATAATGAGTAGGTTCGAGGGGTTGATTGGAGAAATTCTACTTTGACAACTGAGATAAGATCTATTTCTCTTCCGAAGTGGTTTGATATTTCAAAGGTTGAAAAATTCGATGGGATGCAAGACCCTGACGACCATATCGAACAGTTTAAAAATTATATGATGAATTTCGAGGACAATGATAGGTTGGTGTGTAGAGCTTTCTCTGAAACGTTCAAAGGAACAACCTTAAAATGGTACAATAGAATTTCGAGGGGGTCTATTTCCAATTTCACGAATTTTTATACAGTTTTCTGAAGATAATTTACGGGGATGCAGGAAAATGGAGATACGATAATTCAATATAAATAAGAAGTAGGAGAAAACCTGAAGGACTATACTAAGCGATTTGTGTTAACCAAAGATGGTTTGGATAATTGTGAGGAGTTGGTAGCAATGGCAACATTTCGACAAGGATTGTTACCAGGAGATTTAGCGAATGAAACAACAGAACGAAGAGCTTTGACTTTGGAGTACTAATGGCTCACGTGGATAATCAAATTAAGATATAAGAATCGACTAGATTTCGAGGAGTGATTGGAACTAGTCAAAAGAGCTCAGGAAAAGTGTCAAACAATTAAAGGAAATCTTCAAATTTAGCCCAACCAACACATCTGAGGAACAACAACAACTTACCTCCTCGAACTGGGGGATATTCAAATCAAGCAATAGGGTACCCGTTTCATAGACCAAGGCCCAATCAATGGATAAGGCCTGAATACTATGCTGATCTAACTGAAAATGTTGCTACAATCTATGAAAGGGAAAATAGATACGTGAATTTCAAGAAGTATGCCGTGATAAATACGCTAAGGGAGGAGCAAAATAACAGGTTTTGTAAGTATCATAATGACATCGGACATGATACTGCATACTGTATTGCTTAAATTATGAGGTACAAACATTAATTGAGAATGGAAAGTTGTTAGCCTATGTAAAAAGACAGAGCATTGCGTCAAAGGTTTCTGTTGCATCGACTTCACGTGCAACAAATCCAAATGCACATGCAAAAAATTTAATGATTCTAAATTCAAAGATTGATGATTTTGATGCTGCATCGAAATATTTGTATGCAGACCCAGATCACGTTGATTTTAACGGTAGTAGATGAGCCAGTGAAACAAGGCCGCGTTCGAAGTCTATGTGAGTATTTTGAGTCATTGGCAATTTTCGGAGGAGACACTATGATTGGCAATACCGATAATTCTAGAAAAAGGCATGTAGTAAGCTTGGCTACTCAAATAGATAATGGGATATCTACTCATCTGTATAGTAAGAGAGATGTTCCTTTATTCTTTTTGATGAAGATGATCTGAGAGGCACTACAGGTCCTCATAAAAATTCAATGGTTATTGGAGCAGAGATAACTGGAGTTGAAATCCGACATGTATTGATAGATATAGAGAGCTCTGCACATGTTCTTTTCAAGTCAACTTATGATAGAATGCGTAATCCTCCTCGGATTTCCCAATCAGAACGTACACTCATGGGTTTTACAGGGGTAACGACACAAGTAATTAATGAATTCGATGGAGAAGTGAGTTTGGGAAATGGAACTTTCGGAAAGAAGGTTCAGGTGTTGTTCATGATAGTGGATTGTCCAATAAGCTACAATGCTATTTTTGGAAGATCTTGGTTGTCGAGGATGTTTGGAGTTGTGTCAACATTTTACCAATGCTTGAAGTATGTTATCAGAGATCACGTGGGTGTCGTCTAAAGTGCTCAGATGGTTGCTAGAGACTGTTATACCACAACTCTTTGAATTCGAGGGTCAAATAGTGGTGATAAAATGGCTGAATAGCAACCAGGTGGGTTGACCTCAGATCTCGATGAGGGGTTTGACGGTCCGAAGGAAACCCCAGGCTCTTTAACCGTAAGTGAAAATATAGAGGAACATGCTATTCTTGATGGAAAATTACTTCGAATAGGAACCTTACTGACCCTAGTTTTACATAAGCAGTTGTTGCAGTTATTATTTCACAATTTGGATGTTTTCGCTTGGAAAACAGAAGATGTGGTAGGATTTCTAGTCGAAGTGATATGTCACAGCCGAAGGTCAAACCTGTTATACAAAAAATATTTGCTTTTTGTATTGAAAAAATAGAAGCTATCGTTCATCAAAGGTCGGGCATATAAGGGAGTCACAATATCATTTATGGAAAACAAACCTTGTGGTGGTTAAAAAAAAGGATAGAAAATAGAGAATGTGCGTTGATTTCACAGATCTGAATCGAGCTTATCCTAAAGATCCATTCCTCGTTCCTCGAATAGACCAATTGATTGATTCGACTTCGAGAAATAAGTTTTTGACCTTTATGATGCACTTGCAGGTATAATCAAATTCAAATGGATCCAAAGGATCAAGAAAGTACCACCTTCATCACAGATCGAGGCTTGCATTGTTGTAGGATTATACCCTTTGGGCTAAAGAATGCTGGAGCAACATATCAGAGTTAATGAATAAAGCCTTCGCTTCTGAGATCAGAAGAAATATGGAAGTGTATATTGATGACATGGTGGTTAAGAGCTTATCAGATGATCCACACTTGGAAGATTTGGAGGAGACTTTTTTGAATTTGAGGTCTATTATACTAAAGTTAGATACTGAGAAGTGTACCTTTGGAGTTCGATCATGAAAGTTTTTTGGTTATGTTATTAGTGAAAAATGAATAGAAAGCTGACCCAGAACAACTAAAAGCTTTGCTATCAATGACATCAACTCAAAGTATCAAAGAAAGAAGTTCAAATTTTAACAGGAAGGTTCGATGCTCTTCACAAATTCATTTCTAGATTTTCTGATAAATGTTTCCCTTTCTTTCAAGTGTTACAAAGACCAAAAGAATTTGAGTGGATCTCAGAATGTGAAGTAGTGTTTTGAAGAATGAAAGAATTATTGTCATCACCGAAAATACTGTCCAAGCTTCGAATTGGAGAACAACTCTTTTTGTATATTGCAGTATCAGATTTTGCGGTAAGTGCTGTTTTGATAAGTGAAGATTCGGGAATTTCGAAGCCGATGTATTATGTCAGTAAGAGTCTGGTGGCAGCAGGAAAAAGGTAGTTGAAGCTCGAAAAATTGGCTATGGCTTTAGTAGTGGCTGCCAGACAAATGCGCCCCTATTTTCAAGGTCACACTATTGAGGTTCGAATTTCATTCCCATTGAAAAATAGTTTACAACGACCCGATATTTCTGGGAGAATGGCCAAATGGTCATTTGAGTTTGGAGATTTTTATATCATCTTTTCACCTCAGACGACTATTAAGGCCCAAGCCTCAGTAGTGGTGGCAGCTGGAAAAAGGTACTTGAAGCTCGAAAAATTGGCTATGGCTTTAGTAGTGGCTGCCAGAAAGATGCGCCCCTATTTTCAAGGTTACACTATTGAGGTTCGAGTTTCATTCCCATTGAAAAATAGTTTACAACGACCCGATATTTGTGGGAGAATGACCAAATGGTCATTTGAGTTGGGAGATTTTGATATCATCTTTTCACCTCAGACGACTATTAAGGCCCAAGCATCAGCACATTTTCTTGTTGAATTCCATTCAAGCAGATTAGACAATAAAATGAACAAGGAGGTTTTGCTAAGGATTTTGATGTTGATAGTTCGAACAAATGGGGTTTCTATAATTTTAGGATACAGTGCTGGAGTTCAACTGATTGCTCCATCTAGTGAAAAAATGTTTTAATCCATTAAATTTGGCTTTCATGCATCAAATAATGAAGCTGAATATGAAGTTGTTTTGCCTGGTTTAAGGCTTGCGAGCATCTGTGGGGAATCTTTACTGTGTTTGGAAACAGATTCCAACTTAGTAGCAAATCAAGTGGCATTAATTTCCGAAGCACAAAAAACCATTTAATTTTAATCTTCGCGAGCTTCAGAATTTGACTATTCTGTCCGATCACGTTACTATAGAGTATATCATCCAATGAGACAATACATTTGCTGATTCTTTGGCAACCGTGGCATACACATAATAATACCCTTGTATTTTATTACATGAGAGTCCTTCGATTTTAACCCGCTCAGAGCAGTGCAAATTTGCAGAAGAAATTTTCAGCACTCCAGATGCAATTCAAAGCGATTGGAGAACTGATATTTAAATTTCTTGTTGAGAGGAACGCTGCCTCAAGATATGCAACTAGCTAAGAAGATGAAAGGTAAACCATGTGGCTATATGGTGTTAGATGGGGTTTTATAAAAAAAAGTGCTGAGTAGGCCGTTATTGCGATGCTTGAGTAAACATGAATCACAGGAAATTCTATCAGAGTTACATGATGGAGAAGGTTCAACACATTGTGGGTTCAAGGCATTGAGACGTTGAGTTTTGTTGGCATGGTATTATTGGCCTTTGATTATGAACGACGCTAAGAGTTTAGTTTGATGCTGTGATACTTGTTAACAGTTTACCAACTCTATTCATAAACGTGCAGTTTCACTCATGTCCATTAGTGAAGCCATCCCTTTTGACAGATGAAGAATAAACTTAGTATGACCATTGCCAATGGCTTCTGTACGAATACAAATGTTTATTATGACAGTGGATTATTTTACGAAATGGACAGAAGCTGAACCATTGTCTGGAACAAAGGCCAATGATGTAATTAAGTTTATTGTAAACAATATTTGTTCCTACTTTAGAGTACCTCAAAAAATTACCACAGATAACGGTCCACAATTTAATAACAAATAAATGGCTTCTTTTTTTTGCTTCGAGAGGGATAACACAATATTTTTCCACACCTTTTCATCACCAAGAAAATGGTCAGGTAGAGGTGACAAACATATATATATTTTGGAATATTTAAAGAAGAATTTAACGGGGGCTGTAGGGAAATGGCCTAACGATTTGCAGGAGGTGTTATCGACTTATCGAACAACTTCTAGGGAGGCTACTAATGAAACTCCTTTTGTCTACATTAACTTCTTTTAGAATAACTCAATAATCCGAGGACCTGAATGGTGAAGTAAAAAAAACAGATTTGGATTTTATTGACGAAAAAAGAGTTAGAGCTCACTGGAATATGATTCATTATCAAAATCTTATGAGGAGCACATATAATACCAAGGTAAGAAGGAGGGATTTCAAGGTCGGTGATAAAGTTCTAAGTAAGGTATTCTCCATACTAAGGAAAAAATCCTTCGTAAGAAGACCCCGAATTAGGAGGGTCCCTATATAGTTGTGGAAAAAATAAAGCCAGGTTCTTATCGCCTTTAGGAGGAGCATGGGAGGATGCTTCAACATCCTTGAAATATACAACATCTAAAATTATACTGGGAGTAACTATCTTTTTTAAAATTGTTCTTTTTGAATAAGTAGCATACTTTTTCCTACCCTGTTGGCCCAAGAAGGTATTAGTGAGGTGCTGTGTAAATATTTGAAGCTATCAATAAAAATATTTTTTGGCCAATGGTTGTTTACATATGCTTATTTAAATTATTTTGGTAACTAGTCAAAGACTGCTCATCGTTGAAGTTGACCAAGAGGAATTATTCTGAAGAGTTGAATACGCTTTTCGAAGAAACAACCATATTCAAAGTGTTATGTTCTTTAAACGCACTACCATATTCGAAGTGCTACGTTCTTTAAACGCACTTTTATATTCGAAGTACTACGTTATCTAAACACACTATAATATTCGAAGTGCTACATTCTCTAAACGCACGATATTACTCGAAGTATCACATTTTATAAGTGCGTTATTTGTATTTAAGGTGTTAACATTCTTTAAACACACCAATGAAGTTCAAGTATTCTCACTTAAAAATTATACGTTTAGTTATGATATAAGTTACATTTCGAGGTGAACATGATTTGTAAGCTTTTTTAAAAATAAGAATATAGAAGAAACAAAGCCTTTCTGCATTCTATTTAATTCGATGGTAACAAAATAAGTTTTTAAATGCCAAGTAAAAGTGCATCTACAAAAAACAAGTCATTCTACAACAATTGAATTACAGGTAAAAAAAAATAGCAAAGTTATTTGTCCTAGGAGTTTTCTTTAGAAGATTCCCCTTTTTCAGAAGCACTTTCCTCTGATTCCGCTTCTTCGGATAAAGAACTAGGAACATGATCAAAAGCTTTGTTGGGGAGACTTTAGATATGAATCTGCTCCCAAAAGTTGGAAAGGTCAGGCTTAAGAAATACGCCATGAATTTTGCGAAGAAGATTAACAAAGCTTTGCTCTTCAACATTTTTTATGGCTGCTAACATGTCCTTTCTACATTCGTCCTCAGCAACAATGACAACAAGCCTTTTTTTTTTCCGGTGAATTAAGATTTGAGAGAATCCATATCCTCTATCAATTTTTTCATCTCAACCTCACTCTTGTTGAGTGAAAGTTGAAGATCAACGGATTTTCGCTTCTCTGTGAACAAACCCCGAGGACCGTTGCTTATCAGTCCAGTTGCTCTATATTTATATACCTTTCGCTTATGCAGAAGTATTCACATGATCCGAAGTGAGATTTCTATTTATTTAGGGAAAATGAATTTATGGGTTTTTCGGCTTTTGGCTTTTTAAGTTTTGGATGTTTTCTCATAAACAAAATTGAAATACATGAGGATAATTGGTGTTTTGTGGTGAAGGTAGCTTAATGGTTGATGATTCAAATGAAGGTATCAAGTGAACTTTCTTTTTCTCTCTCTACAAACAATGTTGTAAAACAAAGTGAGGCATAGAGAATTATTTATAGGAAAAGTTGAGGGAGAGGGAAGTGAAAGAGGTGGACAAGGACAAAATCCCAAAGGGTTGCATAAAGAAGAATTTAATACATGCCATATGATAGGCCTAGTGGCAGACCTAGTGCCTAGGGTATCATCACATATTCGATCTCTGCTTTGAACTATTATGACCGTTGGAAGGAAATGACTCAATATGAAAACATCCGAGGCATTGAGAAAAGTATTATCAAATTCAAAGATGATATTTTTCCAGAAATATGGGAACAACAAGATTGAAGCAGTTCGGATCCTGGAAAAAAGGATTCTTCTCTACCTGTAAAGATTTCTAAAGCTAATTAGTTCTCATTCACTGACTTTCATAAGAACTAATGAGGATACTAATAAGGAAATAGAGCTTTGGGGACCAAAATATAAATGAATAAAACTTGTATGATAAATTGTATAATTATAGGAGAGATTTAGAGCTTTATGCATAGGCGATGGACTAATGTACAATTAGACCTTTTGTGTAACCATTTCAGTTACGTTAAGTCTTTGCGCCTATATATAATGGCCAGGGCTGAACTAAGAAAGGATTCTGACTTTTGAGATCAAACTACTTCCACTTCTTGACTTTTTCTCTCTAGAAATTACTTTTTTCTACTTCTCTCTACTCTATTTGATTTTACTCTACGAACCATATAAAATACCTATCATCTGGTACAAAAGTGAATGGTGTAATTAAGTTCATTGTGAATAATATTTGTTATCGCTTTGGAGTGCTTCGCCATTGAACAATAGATAAATGACTTATTTTTACGCTTCGAGGGGTATCACAGTGTTTTTCTAAAAATTTTCATCCCCAAGCAAATAGTCAAGTGGAGGTAAGCAATAGATCTATTTTGGAGGATTTGAATAAACGGCCTAACTATTTGCAGGAGGTGTGTGAGCTTATCGTACAACTCCTAGAGAGGCCACTCAAGAAATACCTTTTGCCGTAGTGTATGGTATGGAATTTGTTAGCCCAGCAGAGTCTACTTTACCTTCTTATAGAGTACTTCACTATTCTGAAGAGGTAAATAAAGAGGCAAAAAGAACTGACCTAGATTTGATCGAAGAGAAAATAGTTAGAGCTCATTTGAATATGACTAATTATCAAAATTTGATGAAGAGTTGATATAATTCGAAGGTGAGAAGGATGGATTTTATAATAGATGACAAAGTCTTAAGGAAATTATGCCTCCATATAAAGGACAAACGGCTTGGAAAGATGGCCCCAAATTGGGAAGGTCCTTATATGGTGATGGAGAAAATAAAGCCGGGTACGTACTGCCTTTGTGATGAGCAGGGAAGGATACTTCAACATCATTGGAATATAGAACATTTAGAACTATATTGGGAATAATTTTATCTTTAAGATTTTTTTGAATAATTGACATAATATTTCATACTCTGTTGGACAACAAAGGTTTTTATGAGGTGTCATGTACATATTCGAGGTTATTAATAATTTTTTTTTGGCCAGTGGTTGTTTTACATACAAATACTTATATTATTTTGGTAACTGGTTAGAGTCTGATCATCTTTGAAGTTGTTGACCAAAAGTAACTAATTATATTCGAGGTGTTACATTTTCTAAACACACCAATTATATTCGAGGAACTACATTCTCTAAATGCACCAATTATATTAGAGGTGCTACGTTCTCTAAACGCACCAATTATATTCGAGGTGCCACATTCTCTAAATGCACCAATTATATTTGAGGTGCTACGTTCTCTAAACGCACGAATTATATTCGAGGTGCCACATTCTCTAAATGCACCAATTATATTCGAGGTGCTATGTTCTCCATACGCACCAATTATATTTGAGGTGCCACGTTCTCTAAAAGCACAAATTATATTTGAGGTGATACGTTCTCTAAAAGCACTAATTATATTCAAGGTGCTACGTTCTATAAACGCACTAATTGTATTCGAGGTATTAACATTATTTAAACACACTAGTTGTGTTCGAGGTGCTAACATTTTCTAAATGCATTATTTTTATTTGTAACATATATTGGAATTCAAGGTGATAATGACTTGTTCATGATAAGCTAAAAACTTGGCAAATATATATGGAAAGAAGAAGAGTATTTTATTTATTCAAGTTAGATTCCGATCTTACAAAAATATATTTTTTAAATATCAAGAAGTTAAGAACTCACAAATATTAGTCATCAACAACAAAAGATGTTTCAAGATACTGACAAAAAGAAACAACAATGAATATTCTCTTCGGAGTTCTCTTCGAATGAATGTCTTTCATGCTCAATGGCATCTTCATTTTCTTCAAATATAATTCCCAAAATCTTGACAGTTTTTTGGGAACGCTACATAAAATTCATGGAGCAAAGTAATTGTTTGTTGCTCTTCCTTATTTATATTGCAGCTAGGTTGTCCCGTCCACATTGAGTCTTGGAAATTTGCACAACGGCTTGTTTTTCTTCTTCAAATGCTTTCTTGAGTGTTGTTATATCATCAATCAACCTTTTCTTTTCTCCTCCGCTCTTGTTCAGAGAAAATTGATGAGAATAGTATATTTTATACTCCTAGGATATCTCCATGGCATGTTTAGCTTTAAGTTCATCCATCTCAGCCTAATGGGAAGTCTGAGCTCTTTGTTTTGTTGATCATGCACAGAGCATAGATGACGTTTGAGGTGGATGGCTCATTTAATATATTCCGACCTGTCAGCCTGGAATACATGAAATTGTTCTGCGATTCTTTTTCCAAATATTTTTCTCATCTTTTTCCTACAACAACATATTTTTTACATCAAACCATATCTTTACCCATGGTTTCCAAATTATTTCGAGCAGAGTTTATTTTTATGCACAATGCTTTTGCTGTTGTTTCAAGATTAGAAAAAAGCTGTAGTGCAAGTAAAACTTCTCTGAATAGCTCTTGGATAGGTATCAACCTTTGATTATGGTAAGACATGAGAGTAGAAGATGAGGAAGCCAGGAGAGGATCTAAATTTAGAATTTCAGGTAAAAGAGGAGCAGTAACCTGATGCCCAATTTGTTGAAGTTATTCTTGGATCTGTTGGACCCTCAGATCCATATCTTTGTAGAGGTCTTGAAGCTCCTCTGTAATAATGGGCTCATCAGGAATAAAGTGGTCATCTCCTCGGTGATCTACCACTGCAGATTCTTTTCGACGATCTTCCACTATAGTTTTTTCAACTTCGGAAGCAGGAACTTCTAACATAGTTTCTTCAAGGTTCTTTTCTGTTTTTTTAGTTGGTGAAGTTTCCGAAGTACTCTTTTTCTTTAGGGAAGCAGTTTCCTTCTTTTTGAAGAAGGTTAAGCCTTGACTCATTTTTCGATTTTTGGAAGACTAGCTTCAATTTCCTTCCTTTTGGTCTTAGTCTTTTTTTTGATGACTTTAGATTAGTTGAAGGGCTAGAAACATATGTACTAGTTGTTTTGTTTTTTGTTTTTCCCTTTCTTTTTCATGGGCATATGCCTTTCAGATCTGTTTCTCACAGGAAGAGTAAACTTACCATCAAGTGCTATCAATATCTTCACAACAAGCTCTGGGTTTGGTGGCTCCTTTAAATTTTCGGGGACGTCGAGACCCAGGGAGATCCTCCAGAGATGACTATTGATGAAGTTTATGGGTTGAAGATTTGAGTGGAACCCATTGCCCCATTGATTTTATGCCCAAGTGGCCAACTTGGCAAAAATATTTTTTTGCATCATTCTTGCGACTATTGTACCTCTTTAAAATTCCCGAGTACAATATAAATACGTGTGAAAAATTAAATATAAGTTGTAAAGATTAGAAGAAACAATAAGAGAACTTATTTCTGCTTCTCCAAGCAAGGTTGAGTTTTGAAGGGTTTTCTTCAGATATTTCATTTCCATTCTCACAAGCTCCATATATAAAGACAAACCTTTGTTTCCAAAATTCATCAGCTTAAGAAGATCATCGCTAATTTTGAAATCATTAATAAGTGTTAGATAGTTTAAATACAGAATCGGTCCCTTTGAAAGTCCATTCACGGTGATGAAGTCTTTGATGAAAAGAGGGGTTTGGCTTCGTCTAGAAGCCATGATCACTAATAGGAGTGTGAACCACAAATTCGGTGTCATTTTTATAAGGAAGAGGTCCAGAATTTTGAATTACTCCACTATCATCGGATCTAGTGGGAACCGAAGACCCCAATTGATGATTTCACCACCAATTCATCTGCTCCGCAATCAAGTGCAGTTTCCCCATCTTTTGGTAAATGAAGCTTTATGTTTTCTGCCATTCCCCATTTCTTTTTTAGACGACCAACTTGAGCTCCATTATAATAAATATATGACACGTTTTTAACGTCATGATATATTCGGGGAAGAGTGGTTTTAAATTCACACTTGTTGAGGCATCAACACCATCGGGAATTTCAATTGGAGCCTTCTTTTTCGTTTCTTTATTCTCGGGTTCCCCTTTCTTTGAAGCATCGTCTTCAGTATCAGATGCATCCTCACTTCATGTAGCCTTGCATTTGATATAGTTTCCACTGAATCAACTTCTTCTTCAGAAGCTTCGTCTATTAGTTGAGGAAGATTTAGGTTCGATGCTTGATTTTATTCTTGAGTATTCAAGGGAGTTTGTTGTGACTCCAAGTTGGTCTCAACAATCTCCCTCAGGGGAGGAAATGGTGGTGTAAAGTTATTTGTGATATTTTGAGCAATGTTTTGGGTAGAATTTTGTAAAATGTTGTTAGCCTCGAGGTGTCCCATAGCTATAAATGATGAGTCCGAATTCTGACTACCCACCGGACAGGGACATATCGGACCTAGCCCTCCGGACCGGACAGAGCACTTCGAACACTTAACTAATGGGACTGCTCGAACTATGACAAAAGTACTAAAAAACCTAAACACTTCTTGACTAAGCTAATTGCTCTCCTACTTAGAGCTCATGGGTCTTTAAACACGACCCGGGTCCATTAAACATGACCCGAAAGCCCATAAGGGCCTAAATGTAAGGGTATAAATACCCAACCACCTGCATTAAATATGGGTAATGAAAATTAACTGCAACCAGGCTGCTTAATTCTACTCAAAACATTAAACACCTATAAACCTTCACAACATTCCGAACAAATTACAAATTTGCCCTCATACTAAAATTAACCTCACCAAATTGGCGACCACAGTGGGAGAAGAAGGTTCCTGAATCAAGCATTCGAAACCTGCAAGAAAAGTCACTCCGAATGAATCCGGACGTCCCGGAACTACCACCAGCTTTGCTCGAAGTGGTGGGTGAAAACGATGAGTACACAATCGAAGAGCGTAATAGGTTAAAGGGTGAAATAGAAGCTCTGAGGGCAGAAAAGGCTAAGATGGGCATGAAAGAAAAGTCAAAAGCATTAGTTGCTCATCACACCGATAACCCCAGAGAGCATGAGCCTTCAAAGACTCATGTGAGTACCAAAAAGACTCATGCCAGCTCTAAAAAGTCTCACTGGTCTAAGCCAGTGGAGAGTTCTGACTCAAGTTTAGAATCTTCTGACAGCTCTTCGGATGATGAGGGAGTTGAAGAATCCTTATCCTCTAGCAGTGATGAGGGTCGAACTAAAAAGAAGCAAAAGCAGATCAAAAAATATTCGAGAAAAAGGGATAAACATGGAAGGATGAAGAGGAATATTGGCAAAGGGTCATCTCACAGCCGGAGGCATGTAGACCAAATGCTGATGGATCCTTTCGCTTTCCACGATGAACCAGGTATCTTTGCGACTCCCAATGAAGATATTGTGTTCAGTCGTGGTCGAAATTGGAGGCAATCTCCATTGTCTTCTAAAATTATGTCCGGAAACCTCCCCAAGAGGTTTGATAGCACCAAAATGGAAAAGTACGATGGCAGTACTGATCCGGACAACCATTTAGAGCAATTCAAGAACTTTATGATGAACTTTGATGACGATGATAAGCTACTTTACAGAGCATTCTCCCAATCATTTACGGGGAGTACTCTGAAATGGTATAACAGTCTACCACAAGGCTGTATCAAGAATTTCGATACTTTTTGGGTGGCCTTTCGAAGGTAGTTCGTTGGGAGTAAAGAGCTAAAGGGCAATGGAGACACAATAATCCATTGCGCTCAAGAACCAAACGAGTCCTTAAAAGAATACATAAGTCGTTTTGTAAACACCAAGAATGGGTTGGCTGATTGCTTCGAGCAAGTGGCAATAGCATCCTTAAGACAGGGCTTGAACCCTGGCAATTTGGCTGATTCAGTGACCAGAAAGAAGGCCATGACCTGGGGAGGGTTGCTGAATCAAGTTGGAAAACAGATTAACGTAGACGAAACAAAGAAAACAAGGGTGCACAGGCAGGTGAAATCTGCCCCGGTGGCACTAAATCCCAATCAGAATCAGTCCGGGAACAAGGCGAAGGAGACCGGACAGGGGCATGGTAGGGCTAAGGCTCAGTCTCAGCCAGCTGGTCCTGCTCAGAGTCAGCAATCCAAAAATAAGAGAGGGCCTTGGGTTCAACCGGAGTGGTTCACAGAATTGAAAGAAAGTGTGGCCACCATTTATGATAAAACAAAGGAAGAGGTACACTATAGAAGACCAGCCACACTGCAATCTCCTAGGGAGCATCGCAATAACTCTTTCTGCCAGTATCACAATGACACTGGCCATACCACTGATGATTGTATAGCTTTGAAGCAAGAGGTTCAGAACTTGATCGAAAGGGGAAAACTGGGGGCTTATGTCAAAAGACGAGGAGGTAACAGGCCTGACAATACTCACCGGGTTGGTCCAAGTAATGTTGCTCCGGAGGGAGCCATGGTTATAATCGAGAGGTTTGATGTGGAATCTGAATACTTGGATCCTGATCCGACTCGAAATAGAGTGGGTGCAATTGAGGAGAGTTCTAGGACAGTCTCCGGCCTCATTAAGTTTTTTGAGTCCCTTACAATTTTCGGAGGGGATACTATGACAGCTCCTACTGCTTCTTCGAGGAAGAGGTACGTTCATACTTTGGCCACCGAACTAGAGGGAGGCATGACTTCCTATCAGTCACAAATTCCTTTCCCCTTCATTGTTTTTGATGAAGATGATTTGAGAGATATAGCTGGCCCTCATGAAGATGCTGTTGTCATAGAGGCATCTATTGGGGGCAACGACATAAGACAAATTTTGGTGGATACTGGAAGCTCAGCCAATATCATTTTCTTAACCACATACAAGAGAATGAAAAATCCAGCTGTAATTCAGAGTTCGGACATATCAATTGTGAGCTTTACTGGGAGCTCAGCAGATGTGATCGGGGAGTTCGAAGAAGAATTTTTGTTGGGCAAGGGCCCTTTCAAGAAGATGGTCATGATACTTTTTGTCGTGGTGGATTGTCCCACTTGCTATAATGCTATTTTTGGGAGGTCTTGGCTCTCTAGGATGCATGCAGTGGCTTCAACAGTCCATCAATGTTTGAAATATGCTGTTCAGGGACAGGTGGGAGTTGTCCGGAGCAGTCAAAAGGTTGCAAGGGAATGTTATGCTACAACTATGGCTCCCCGAACGCTGGGGGCAGTTCGTATCAACGAACAATAGCAATTTGAGGGTCTTTCTGGGGGTGAGGGTGAAATTGATGACCCCAGAGAGACCCCTGGAGTATTAATACCAGTCAAAGAGGTAGAGACACATTGTTTAGAATAAGGGAAAGGTGTCAAGATAAGGTCTAAGATGCCACCCAGTTTGAAAAATGAGATGCTAAAGTTTTTGAAGAGTCACCAGCATGTTTTTGCTTGGTGTAATGCCGATGTTACTGGGGTTCCACCAGATGTAATATCACATCACCTATCCGTCCGGAAAGACATCGCACCAGTAGTTCAAAAGAGAAGGGCTTTTTCCAAGGAAAAGGTTGATGTCATTGCACAAGAGGTGGACAGACTCACAAAGATGGGGCATATCAAGGAGTCTCAATACCCTTTGTGGACTGCCAATCCGGTTCTGGTGAAAAAGAAAAATGACAAGTGGCGCATGTGCATTGACTTCACAGATCTCAATAGAGCTTGCCCAAAAGATTTGTATCCAGTTCCCCGGATAGACCAACTAGTAGATTCCACCTCTAGGAACAAGCTACTATCCTTTATGGATGCTTTCTCTGGATATAATCAAATCCAAGTAGATCCGAAGGATCAAGAGCATACCACATTTGTCACTGACAGAGGTCTTCATTGGTACAAGGTAATGCCATTTGGATTGAAAAATGCTGGGGCTACTTATCAGAGATTGGTAAACAAAGCTTTTGCTGATCAGATTGGAAGGAATATGGAGGTATACATCGATGATATGATGGTAAAGAGTGTGGATGAGCAATTGCACTTGGCTGACCTCCAAGAAACTTTTACCAACTTGGTAAAAGTGAATTTAAAGTTAAATCCAGAAAAAATGTGTGTTCGGGGTTCAATCCGAGAAGTTTCTAGGCTATATTATAAGTGAGCATGGGATACAGCCCGATCCGGACCAGCTTAATGCTCTATTTCACATGGATCCTCCTCGAAATATTAAAGAAGTACAACAGCTAACGGGGATGTTAGCTGCTCTAAATAGATTCATCTCAAGGTCTTCGGACAGATGCGCCCCATTTTTTCAAACCTTGAAAAGCGCAAAGGGATTTAATTGGACCTCACAGTGTGATGAAGCCTTCGATAAAATCAAGAAGCATTTGTCCTCCCCTAAAACCTTGTTTAAACAAATTGATGGGGAGACACTCTTCGTATATCTGGCAGTTTCAAGCTGTGCCATCAGTGCTGTGTTGGTAAGAGAAGTGGATAATTACCCCCATCCCGTATACTACATCAGCAAGAGTTTGATAGATGCAAAAAAGCGTTATCTGAAACTTGAGAAGTTAGCATTAGCCCTGGTAATAGCTGCAAGAAAAATGAGGCCTTATTTCCAGGCTCATCCTATCATCGTCCGGACAGCTTTTCCCTTGAAGAATGTCCTCCAAAAGGCAGACGTTTCAAGTAGGATGACAAAGTGGTCAGTAGAATTGGGGGATTTCGACATAGATTTTGCTCCTCGAACGACAGTTAAGGCCCAAGCTGTGGTAGGTTTCTTGGTTGAATTTCACTCCGACAAAGATTCAGAGCAGGCTACGGACATGAAAGATAAAAAGGTCTGGATCGTCCGGACTGATGGTGGATCCAGCACTATGGGTTGTGGTGCAGGTGTGTGTTTGACTTCTCCGTATGGTGACAAAATGTACCAAGCTATATGTTTCGCTTTCAGGGCTTCCAATAATGAGTCTGAATACAAAGCAGCTATAGATGGATTAAAGTTAGCCTATATTTGTGGGGCGAAGAGGGTCAAGCTACTAAGTGACTCCCAGCTTCTTATTCATCATGCCCAAGGTCAATCTGAAGCTAAAAGGAGCAGCTAGTGAAATACTTACTTCTTCTTAAAAATGAAGCACTCAAGTTTAAAAGTGTTGTTTATGAACATATACCCCGGACAGAAAATGAGTTAGCAGATTCATTGGCAACCATAGCATATACAGAGTCGTATCCATGGATCCATGTGCTGGAGAGCCCCTCCATTCAACTTGGTATGGGTAAAGAAGAAGAAATTTTTGAAGTACAAATGAAACAAACCCAGGATTGGAGATTTCCTCTCCTACAATACCTCTCCGACGGCATCGTGCCTCTGGATAAATCACTAGCAAGAAAATTGAAACACAAGGCTCATGGTTTTATCATGCTGAGAGACATTCTATATAAAAAGTCTTATAGTAAACCTCTTCTGCGCTGTTTGGGGGGTGATGAGTCTCACGTAGTCCTCTCCGAACTACATGATGGTGAGGGATCAGCTCATTGTGGATTCAGGGCATTAACGAGGAGAGTTTTATTGGTCGGCTACTATTGGCCGTCTATCATGAAAGATGCTAAGGAGCTGGTAAGAAGATGTGACCCATGCCAAAGGTACATCAATGAAATTCATGTCCCAGCTATTCCTTTAGAGTCAATTGCTGAGCCTATACCTTTTGTTCGATGAGGATTGGATTTAGTGGGACCTCTCCCTATGGCATCCGGAGGGCGCAAAACTATAATTGTTGCTATAGATTACTTTTCGAAGTGGATTGAAGCAGCCCCTCTGGCAGGAACAACATCAAAAGTTGTTATAAAGTTCATTCTCTCCAACATCTGTTGCAGATTTGGTGTCCCACGAAAGATAACAACAGACAATGGGCCACAGTTCGACAATAGGGAGATGGAGAGTTTCTGTGCCTCAAGGGGTATACATCATTGTTTCTCTTCACCTTTCCACCCACAAGCAAATGGCCAAGTTGAAGTGGCTAACAGAACTATTCTGTCCGGTTTAAAGAAGAATTTAGAAGGGGCTGCTGGAAAATGGCCTAGTTATTTACAAGAGGTCTTGTGGGCCTATCGGACAACACCTGGGACTGCAACCCAGGAGTCACACTTTGCTTTAGTCTATGGGATGGATGCAGTAGCTCCCATAGAAGCAACTCTTCCATCATTTCGTGTTCACCACTTCTCAGAATGTGCTAACGAAGTGGCAATCAGAGTCCAGCTTGATCTGGTGGAAGAACGACGAGTCAAAGCCCACCTTAGAGTTGCACACTATCAAGGTTTGATGAGGAGCAGATTTGCTTCTAAAGTTAAAAGGAGAGATTTCCAGCCGGGGGACAAAGTATTGAGGAAAGTCTTCTTGCACACCAAAGAAAAGCTGCTCGGAAAATTGGCCCCAACTTGGGAAGGACCTTATGTGGTTGTTGAAAGGCTCAGACTTGGAACATATTAGCTGGAAGATAAAGATGGAAGAATCCTGACCCACCCTTGGAATATCGAACATCTCCGGATGTACTTGGAGTAGCATTTGTGTAAATATTTACTTGTTTAAACATCCATGTAAATATTTGGGGGCATACTCTTTCCTCCCTGGTGGCACGGGGGGGGGGGGGGGGGTTTGATGAGGTGTCCGACTGTTTAAATAAAATATGATGCCTTCTTAAAAAAATTTCTGAAGTTTTTTAGTTTTATCTTTTGTCACACCATCCGGATTGAAATAAAAGAGTGATGACCACTTAAACATTTGTCATCAGAGAATTTAAACACTCTCACTATGAAATAACTAAGGACTATTTAAACTGTAGCCATCAAAATTGGAACAGACTATGAAAAAAATATGAGAATTGGGCAAAACAAGGATATTCATTAAAACAAAACAACTTAAGTGCCTTGGCCTTCCAAGGACTTTCAAACCAGAGTAAAGAACCTGTCCGGTCAAATACCGGACACATTAACAAAAAAGAATGCCTTGGCCTTCCAAGGACTTTAGTTTAGATAACATGACAAGAAAAAAGTAATTCATAAATTAAGGCTGAGCCTTTGAAGATGGCTCAGCTTCATCATCTATCTTCTTCTTCCCCTTGGGATCATCTTTCTCTTCGTCTGGGCTCTCCCCGGTGTTTTCCTCAGCATCGGATGAAGATGCACTAGAGAAGCCAATCCGGTCGCCTTCGGCCATCGTATGATATGGGAGGTCTTCAACCTCTACATGAAGCCATAAATCCCCTAGGTTCCTCTTCGGAAATTTCTCATGGAAGAGCAAGACCATGTCTGATCTTACCTTGACATACATCTGCTCTTGAGTATCGATCACATTGTTGGCATAGGCATCGATCTTGGTTTGGATTTTGGCCCCCTGCTCCCTTAGCAAACTAGCCTTGTCCTCGACAGCTTTGGACATTGTATTCTCAAGAGCAATTTTGTCATTGGTTAAGTTGGTGATGATTTGGTTTTTGACCTTGGATTCCCCCTTTGAGGTGGCAAGATCTTTCTCCAGTTCGGACAGCTTCTCTCGGATTTCTATGATAGTGTTCTCTAAGGTGGTAACTTTTGTGTTGCTAGCCTGTTGGTTTCTCTTCAACTCCTTGTTTTCTTCCTTTACGATGGCAGCATTTGAAGTGGCAGTGCGAAGGTCATCGGACAGCCTCTCTTTGTCAGACTTAAGATCTTTGATAATGTCTGCCTGATTTCGAATTTGTTTCTCCAACGCAAGTACAGGCTGAACATTGCTTAATAAAGAGTGGGCTATGACATCCCTTTCACTTGAAACAATAAAGGTCTTACCATTGAAAGTGACTGTGTTTGAGGTGCTCGGAGGGAGATAAAGCCCAGCAAAATCGTCTCTGGGAAGATTGATGAAGTACTCACCAAGCCCACCAAGATCGGTGATGTCTACCCCATCAATGTTGAGATCTCCCCCCTCGACCTCATCGGTATGGAAGTCACCAGGTATCTCCTCCGCTTGGGTTGGGTCAGAAGGATCAGCTTGGGAGGGAGGCTCCGGAGCCCAGAGAGAAAGCTCGTCACCCTTAGAGGTCTTCTTCTTCTTGGCCTCCCTGTCTTTGCTCTCACCTCCCTGTTTACGATTTCTTTTGGAAGCCCTTGGAGGTTTTGGAGGGTGCACTTCTTGCCTTTCAGTCTCCTGCTCCACCACTTCCAAGAGAGCAGCATCAATTTGGTTGTGGACTGACCCCTCCGGATTTATTGGACCATCCTCCTCCACCTCAGCAGGGTTAGCTCCACCCACCACCTTCTTTCCTTTCTTCTTACCTTTAATCTTTCTTGGGTCCTTGGCCCGGCTTGGCAGGTAGAGTGTCCCATCTGGATCATGCGTTCTTTTGAGCACCACGTCCGGAGGAGGCTGGGTGGTGAGCTCTTCCCAGGTTAGGTCTCTCCGACCTGTGGTGTTCCAAAGGCGAGACCTTGCTAAGTTACCCCCTGTGAAGGCAGCATGGAACCGATTCCCCCACTTCTCAGCGGCCCAAGCGTTGATCTTGGTGCAAGTGGTCTGCCCGGTTTTCAAATAATCACTGAATTCCTTGGGCAGTTCTGCTGAGGCAAAAGTAAGACCAGTTAGTTTGAACTAACTCTAAAAAAAAGAAAAAGAAAAGAAAAGAGAGAGACAAAAAATATAAAGTAGGAGACTTACGGTCGCTCCTCCACCTGCTTCTGAGAAAACTTGCGTTCACTCCGGACTTGATCTTCTTTCCATTCTCCCAAGCACCACTAACAAACAGGAACTGGGTCCCCCAATTCCTCTCCGCCTCTAGCAAATCATCTACAGCTTTGAAATTATCCCTCATGTTGAAATGGTAAAAGGGGATGTGGTGGTTTCTACAAAGACTGGCCACATCAGCAAACTCCTCCATTGGCAGAGGAATCCCGGAGAGCCTCGAAGCCATGATGCATGACATGAGGGTGTACCAGGCGTTGGGGCTCAACTGGCTCGAACAGAGTTTTATCAGATGGAAGTATCTGACAATTTCTGGGTCTAATGGGAGTCTGAGCCCCCAATTGAATAGCTCCGTGAACATGACAATTTTGCTTAATTTGCAGTCCATGGGAGTCTCTGGGTGTATGGGGATCCTGATCTTCACATTCTCCGGTATTTCCCACTTCGTACGCATCTGGCCCAGCTCAGCTGTGTGGATGAATGCGTAGTTGATCTTTTGCAAGGAGAGGATGTACTTAACGCTGACCTTGTGGAAACAAGGCCCCACCTTTCCTTCAAGACTCTCCGGCAGATCCGGATGCCTCAAGCACAATTTCTCTTTGCCTTTGTCTTTTTTGGCAACTATAGCACTACTGGTCTGACCGGAAGGCTCAGACTCAAATGGAGCCTCTTCAACAGAGTCCTCCATTACTTCCTCCATAATTGTTGAAGGATTTTCAGTAGCAGTGGCAAGGGGAGGATTCAGATCTGGCTCAGCTTGGTCTCTGGACTGCTCGGCTTCAGTGTTCCCTTGACTTCTAGCCTCCGACTGGGGCTCTGAGGCAGAGGTCTCTCTTCGAAGACCTGGGCTGCTACCCTCCGGACTAGACAGTCTGTCCTTGGGAGCTCTGATGGGCACTTCTGACCCAGTGTTGCTGTCTTTAGCACCCGACTTTGAAGGAGTGCTCTTCGAACCTTGGCCCTTGACCAGCCGACCTTTTCTCCGGTCGACTAACTTTTGGGGGGAGTTTTCAGTATCTGACCCCATAGCCAAGAAAGGGGAGGGCTTTTTGAAGCTGGTAACTGTAATTCCTGGCTCAACAACAGGTTCTGATTCCTGAACCGAGGAACCAGAGATAATGGGAGAGAGGTTAGTTTGAAATAGCTTTTTCGGCTTAGTACCTTTGGAGGAAGAAGAACCTTGATCTGACTCTGTGGCTGAAGTCACTGACTTGTCGATGGGCGAAACGGGTAATCCGGCTGCAATACGTCTTTCTCTTTCAACCTTTTGTGCCTTTTCAAGTTCAGAAAGGTTGAGCCACCCGCCTTTGATCAAAGCGTTCCTCGCTGTAAACATAAACTATATGGGTAAATTTTTGCTTTGGAGAGAAAAAGATTTGAAGAAGTTGCAGAGTAAATATGAGAGTGATGGTGAAACAGTAGAAAGTGTTTCAATTTATAGTAAATCCGAAAAAAGAGTTTGATTCCTAGGAGAATTCGAAAAGATTGGTAATGATTAAAGACGACGCTGATGTCACCACCTTTAATTAAGAAGTTACTTTTCGAAGAAGGTGGGTTCGAAATTCAAGGTGAAAAAACGGCTGAGGCAACCAACCAGAAAGCGACACGTGTCCCGTGAACTCTGACACAAAACCGTTTGGATTCATGAAGCTTTATCAGTCCGGATAAACCATAAGACAAACAGACCTGTCCGGATTAAAACCACCCCTGACATCAGACTGTTTTTCAGGTTTTTGACAAAGGTATTTGAACAAACACCTAAAAAAGGGGCTCCTGATGAGTCTGAATTCTGACTGCCCACCGGACAAGGACAGATCGGACCTAGCCCTCCGGACCGGACAGAGCACTTCGAACACTTAGCTAATGGGACTGTTCGAACTATGACAAAATTACTAAAAAACCTAAACACTTCTTGACTAAGCTACTTGCTCTCCTACTTAGAGCTCATGGGTCTTTAAACATGACCCGGGTCCATTAAACATGACCCGAAAGCACATAAGTGCCCAAATGTAAGGGTATAAATACCCAACCACCTGCATTAAATATGGGTAATGAAAATTAACTGCAACCAGGCTGCTTAATTCTCCCTCTACTCTCTACTCAAAACATTAAACACCTATAAACCTTCACAACACTCCGAACAAATTACAAATTTACCCTCATACTAAAATTAACCTCACCAATAAATACTTTCTTTTTAACATGAAGACTTCAGGAGAGATGATCTTTTGGTTCAAACTGATTAGTAACCTTGCGTAATGTTCGAGGTGGATCAGAATTGATGGGTGATAAAACTTTTTTCTGATCTTCTATGAGTATATGTGCTTTGTGTTAATTTATGATTCTTCTGAAGAGAAGTAGATGTAGATCCATAAACTACTGGAGAATAATTTCGAGGCATTGATTGTGAGGAATTTGTTGGTAAAAAATTTTGAAGTTGTGGTGGTGAAGATGATTGTCGAGGACATTTTGGTGAATGGTTTCTTTCTCGGTTGGATGGACTTTGAAACTGAACTTTTATTGGGATTGAAATTACTGTAAATAGTAGTTCTAGTTGAGAATTGAGGAGAATTGTTTATTACTCCCGTGACTTTATATTTAACAGCCCTCTCACTGATGCACAAGTAATCGTAGATACTAAATACGATTTTTATGCAGTTAAGGAGTTTTTCATAAACTAAAGCGAAGAAGGAACTTCAAAATTAGTTTATAAATTTTGAAAGTTGGCTGGGAAAGATAATTTTTCCGGAGAAGATAGCCAAGAAATTGGGTTTTCAGATGAGGATAACCAAGAAATTAAGTTTAAGGTGAAGGTAGCTGAGGATTTTCTTAGGCAAAGACAATTTTCTCTCACTAAAAGATATTTTTGTTTCACAAATGATGAGTGGGAGAAGTATCTATAAAGGAGATGAGAAAGAGAAAATGGTCAGAGAAGTTGGAGAGGTGATGATGACTATTGGGTAGAAAGAAGGAGTACCAAACAGTTATTTATAAAGGAATAATGTGACACCTGTTAGTTGTCAGACCAAATGGCAGGTCTAGTGGGTCATCACATGCGTACTAGACTATATCAAACGTTTCCAACCGTTATGAAAAGGCAAGCTAATGATTAGTATGAATATTCGAAGTAGGAACAAAGGGTCAAGCCAGCTCCAAGGTAAACATGAGTACAAGTTTATTCGAGGAAGACAAGTATATGACCTAACAATCTTAAATTAATTGACAAATGATTTATATTTGAGGAAAAATATGAATGAGTTTTTATTCGAGGACAACAACTGTTGAGGCAAATCCTTTTGACCAGGAGATGAGAAGATTTAATTCAAAGCAAGTTAGATTTTGGTAAGAAATAGTTTTACCTACCATGATTTATGATGATCACTAGTTCTTATTCATCGACCTTCATAAGAACTATGAGCTACTAAAAAGGATGTGAAATGTTGAAGGCCTAAATGTCATACAATTATATTGTATTTGATAAATTGTATACTTGAAAGAGAGTATTTAAACTACTTCTAAATATAAGGGGTTGAAGTGCAATTTACCAATTTGTATAACTGATTCAGTTATACTAAGTCTGGTGCACCTATAAATAAAGGTTGAGGCGATGAATAAAGAGATATACTTTTTCATTAAACTGATATTAATTCTTCTCTTTAACTTTCTCTTTCTATAATTGAACTCTCTCATAATTTCTCTCTCAAGAAATGAGATTCACACTTGACAGGCATCATCAGCATCATGAGGGCCACAAGTAATCAAGTAACCCACAATAAGCTTCAGTGGTAATTGCTTCATGTAAGATTATAGGGGAGAATGACCACGTCCTTTAAAATTATGTATGGCAATCCATATTCAATAGTAACATCTTATTTATTTGTTTAAATGAAATTAGAGTATATGAAACTAGAGGAAAATCCATTATTTACGTTGTGTCTGGGACCCAACATGGTCATTGTGTCTATTTTATCATTGTCAGATCAATTTATTAAGTATAGATCACATTTTATAATAATAATATATGTTTTAGTTTATCGATCATTTATGCTTTTAAAAATTCCATTCGACCAGTTCACCGGAAAAGTAGATCTACCACTTGGACCAATATTCTGGTTTGATTTTGATCTTAATGATTATTGTTCATTGTGAACTGGTTGAACTTAGGGCCCATGTCATCAACTTACGCGGTGTAACGAGACTTCATATCCTTGTTAGTGGTGATTATGATGATATATTCTCCTTTTTCATGACGATGTTCAACTGCTCATTCCTATTTTTAATTTTTTTCTTCATTGTGAAAGTGAGTTGTCAAATACAAATATTTTGTATATTTTTGGATAATCCTGGATACAACATGACGGTGGTTGTATCTAGTATTTTTATATCTTTCAAGTACGATAATGATGTTGTTGTTCGCTCCTTAAAGAAATTTCACAACTTAAACGATATTATTGATTATTTAGTTGATAAATAGAGCTCTTTGAGTAGAGATATTATTATTTTGAATTTTAGTATTGGTCAGTTTATAGGTTGTTTATTGACTAATGAGGAAACGTTTGTTGATATGGTTAACATTTTCGAGGAAAGTGGTTTAGTTTTGTAAAGTGAGAAATAGATTTATTGTTAACATGTTAATCCTATACAAGCTATATATATATATATATGTAAATATATCTTAATAATATTTTAGTCTACCCTAATAACGTTGATAATAAAGTATATCATTGATTATTGACTAAATATATGCAATAAAGTATTTAGTCAATAATATCTATTATTATATCTGATAACACTATCCTTCAAGTTTGTGCAAAAGTACTTTGACAAGGATATAAATTATTAGGGAGCTAAAATAATAAGAGGAAAATGTTTTTATAAATAGTTCAATAAAGTTATTAGTGAGAAGTCGATATTGAATATAAATGTAAGGGGTTAAAGTGAAATTTACCCTATTATGTAACTACTTCAGTTAAGAGATCTACAGTCCTATAAAGAGGAATAAAACTTATGAAACATAGGATGGAGACTTGATACTTTGAACTCTCTGTTATCAATCATTTCTCTCTCAAGAACAAAACAATTCATTTACCTTTTCTTAACCCACTTTTATTACTTGATTTTGATATTAGAAATCTAACACATAACATACTTGAAGCTGTCATAGCTTGATAATAACATTTCCTTTGAAACTTGAACCAAATTACTTGAAGTGCAATCTTGATCAAAATACTGAAATGAAATCACGCTCTCCTTCAAGCTGGAGTATCACAGTCCCCCTCAAGCTTGAGCATCACCCCCCCCCCCCTCAAGCTTGAGCATATACATTAAGCATGCCTAGATTGTTACATATATAGTTAATACTTGATTAATTGAGTGCTTTTGTGAATATATCTCTTCATTGTTCTCCTATTTTGACATATTCTGTATGAATGAGATTTTTTTTGAATTTTTTCGCAGATAAAATGACAATCAATTTTAATATGTTTCGTTCTTTCGTGAAAGACAGAATTAGACGCAATGTGCAGCGCCGCTTGATTATCACACCATAACTTTGCAATCATGATAGTTTGTAGTCCAATATCATTCAACAATTGGGAGATCCAAATTATTTCACAAGTAGATTGAGACATGGCTCTATATTAAGTTTCGACACTCGATCGTGATACAATATTTTGTTTCATACTCTTCCAAGATACCAAATTACCCCCTACAAAAACACAATAACCAATGGTCGATCTTCTATCAGCTTTAGATCCATCATAATCTGCACCCGCGGAATACTCTATATATTAGTACTACCGTTACTATCGTACAACAATCCGAATTTAGGAGCTGATTTGAGATATTACAAGATATGTTCTAGTGTTTCCCAATGATTAATGATTGTTGGTGACATAAAATTGATTCACAATACTAACTGGATACGCAATGCCTGGTCGAGTTACTGCAAGATTAATAAGCCTTCATAACGATCAATGGTATTTTTATGGATCACCAAATAATTCCCTATCATCTTTTAGTATCTGCAAATTAGGAACTATAAGTGTATTACATGGTTTTTCTCATAACTGTCATGTTTCTATCGATAAACATATTTTCTCTACGATAGAATAATACCTTTCTTGCTTCTTATTATTTCAATTATTAAAGAACACCTCCATGGTCCTAAATGTTTTGTTTGAAATTTTGAATGGAAAAATGTTATAAGTAAATAAATACCTTCACTGGCACTCCCAGTAATAATAATGTCATCAACAAATAAAACAATGAGTATAATACCATTTGCAGAACGTTTATGACATACATAATAATCACAATTACTCTTCTTTACCCAAATTCATTGAGTGCCTCACTAAACTTGCCAAACGAAACACATAGATTTTATTTCAAACAATATAATAATTTTAACAAATGACATACCTTTCCTCTCTCCCTCTGAGCAATAAACCCAGGTGGTTGCTATATATACATTTCTTCTTAGAGATCTTCATGTAAAATTTGCATTTTTTTGTCTAATGTATGCAATGGCTAATTATTTGAGATTGCTAAAAAAATAAATAAACAAATAGAGGTAAACTTAGACAAGAGAAAAGGTCTCAAAGTAGTCAACACCATAAATTTGAGCATATCATTTTGCAACAAGTCTTGTTTTGAGATGAGCTATCGTCCCATATGAATTCATTTTGATATTAAACACACATCTACAACCAATATCCTGTTTTCCGACAGGTAAATTAACCAACTTCAAAGTACCAATATCTTCTAATCCTTTTATCTCTTAAAATATTGCACCTTCCCATCCAGAATGATATAAAGCTTCAGGAATAAGTTTTAGAATAGAAATAGACTCCAATAAATGGATCAATAGTCTAATAGAATGGAACTGACTGATAGAATTAAGCTTACGGTTCAATTGTCTAATTGTCATGTGAACTCCAATAAATGTACTAGTGTGTTATGTCCTAGAATGGATAAGAAATATAGAAAGAATATTAAGGATGAACCGTACTGTTTTTTTGCATTCATCATCATGATATGTTTCTGGAGTACATCCGACACCGAAAATGGTAGTTAATATTTTGGATTGTACATGTTCATGTGGCCATTGGCAGTCAGAATATTTCCCTTTTGCGCATAATCTAACCAGCATAGCGAAACTCAAGAAAGTCCATTTGACTTTGTGGAGACGTATTTTTATCCAACATTATATAGAGGTTGTTATGCATTGCCAATCCATCTATATTCTACTTTTGGTCGAACTATTGTTTATATATATATATATATATATATATATATGTTTCTCCAGCTATTCAACTAACTATGTTAAAGAGACAGCTTCGTAAGAAAAAAAGAAAATAATTCCATCAAGAGATGAACTTATTCTGTAAAAGGTCTTGCAAGGAGACAAATATTTGAGTATTATTGTTTTGTCAATTCCTTACCAATTTGTAAGGAGACTAATTTTTGAGAATTTGTTTTCCATTGTTTTATCAATTTGTGTGACTTCTAATATGATTGAATTTAGGTAATTTAGAAGAATGATGTTGTTTTTATTTTTAAATTTTTATGTATTAATATAAGAGTTATGTTTAACGAATTACTAGATTTATAAGTTGTTTTCTATTTCATGAGATTTGATTTACTTTCTCTTCTAGCAATCTACCACTTTCTTCGCGGGCTTGTTCAATCCTTTTACACTGATTTTAGCTTTTAAAGCTCGAAGCTTTACACGCGACAAATTAGATTTTTTTTTTATCAATTTGTCCTATAAAAGCGCACTATTTTTTTTCTTGAGATCCCAACTCCATTTGGAAAAAAACACATTATGTTTTGTTTTTAATAGTCATTTCCCAAAATAAAGATTTAAGATCGGTTTTTATTTTATTTTTAGTTTATAGATTTTTTTTTTATGTATTTTCAGGTTCAGTTTTGTCAAGGACCAGTTTGCTAAAAAAAAATATGGTTGCTTTTATTGGCTTCGACTCTAAAATCATGATAGACGCGACAAGGGTTTCCGTCTTTGTGGATCGGAAAAAAATGTTGTCATGGTTTACTTGGAGGTATTGATGATTATTGGCATGAAATATGTTAAAGATTCAATCCCCAGTATAGTGTTTCTGACTTTTAAGCCATTTGAGACAATTAGTTCTTAAAGATAGCTTTATTGAATGGAACATATCTTTACGGTTAGGTTACTTGTCTTTGTTGAAGACTCTCTCTGTACCTTGGTAATGGAGTAAGCGGGACTATTCCTTATAATTTAAGAAATTTGATTAATATCAAGGGGTAATGAAGTAAGTGGATCGGTAATTGTAAATGGTAGATATTTAATTTGATAAGTTAATTAATCAGTTAAGTTAAAAATTTAAAATTTAAATAGTAAATATTTAGGATATATGAAATAGTAAATAATTACATACTTAAATTAAAAGGTTAAAAGTTAAAAAAATAGGAAAGATAAAAAATAATAAAATTAGAAGTCAATGATTAAGATAAATAATAAAAATTTAAAGGTAAATAGTAATTTAATAATAAAAATTTAAAGGTAAATAGTAATTTAATAAACGTAAATGATAAGTTAGTAAAAAGTAAATGGTAAAACAGTTAAAAATATAAATAAAAATTAAAAAATTAAGTTATGGACGTTTTGGGTGTGAATTGTCGTGTGACCGTATATGAAAAAAAAAAAAAATTTTGGATGGCACGTGTCACCATTTGGTTAATTGAACGCGTCATTGACTATATACAACATTTTTATACATAGGTGAACAATTTTGGAGAAAACGAAACCATAGTAACATTATCGCAATATGTGGCCGACATCAACTAGGGAGAAAGAAAGAGAAAATAGAAACATTTTTTGAAGAGAAGAAATAGACGTTAATATGGTCTATCAAGACGAACAAAATTGATGGCGTCAAAAGATGAGATATTGAAAATTTAGTGTGGAGATAATTTTAGATTTGAGTTGATCTTGGAGAGAATCTGAAAAACTAAAAGGATTTGGTGGTTAATTTTAAGGAAAAAAACAAAAAAAAACGAAAGGACTTGGTACTGTTTTGGAAAAAAAAAGTGAAAACATTTTTACTATGCGGGAGTGCTTTACTTGATTTTGAAATAGTTCATTTTGTTTTTGTTTTTTTTAATAGATCTAAATTTGTTTTCAAATAAAATTTACACGGGTATGAATAATAAGTACTAATTGTTTTTAGGTTATAAGTTTTTTAAAATTTAAATATACAAAATTAAAAAATTAATCTTAATTCATATATCAATTTTTAGGTTGAAAATAAAATAAAAAATTTAAAAGTTGTTTGATACTAAACCATAAAATTTGAATATTTGTAAAAGAAATTTAATTCAATATTTATTGCGGTATCAAAATTTTGGGTAAATTGATTGATTTATTTAATAAAAAAAATTAATTATCCCAAAAATTAAAAGTTAGCTACATATTCATGATCAACATTTTTTTACTAATTACAATATTTAACCTTTTATTACACATGTTCATCTAGAATTTATATTAGTGGAAAAAAGTATTAAACAAAAATAAAATATTTCTTACAAATATCTAAGGCATATCCTGAGGAAATACTAGAGATAAACTGAAATACATGAGAAAAACTGAGAGAAAGACAATAAATATAGACAAAAAGAACAAACTAGCAAAAGTAGAGTAGCTAGAGTGATTAAGAAAAAATAAGGGGATTTAGAGCCACCCCAAAATAATAAAAAACAAAGGAGCAAGAGAAATCAACTAGCGACAAGTCAAGGTAAACAAGATTCAGGGAAAACTAACGAGCTCCGAGCAAGGGGCGGGGGTGAGCTGCATAGAAAAATAAAGGAAATTAGTAATAAGAATTAGTTAAGCCAACAAATCTTGGTTCAATAGAATATGAACCGAAGATCTAAGAAATTTTGGAAAGACACCATAGAGGCAGTGGTTGTAGGGTAATAAAAAAATTCTCGCATTGGTAAGTGACAGTGCCAAAGCAAGCACATCAAATGAGATAGTTTTAAGAGTGAGACCAGTTTGGCGCCTCGTTAACCCAAGATTTCCAGTATTTGACGGAGATTGGGAAACCCAACTTAGAACTAGCATGGTTTCAAAGACTCTTAGAGAACTAGAATTATAGATGAGGTGAAAGATAGTTTCAGAGTCAGATTTGCTTAAGATCCGACGAAGTATTTAAACCCCATCTCACGAGCATTTCACGAGAAAAATCTTGTCCAGGATTGCAAGCCATAACATACTAGGAGTAGGAAGGGAAATATGATATTGTGCGTATTCTGAAGTTGATGTTATCATTCTTCGCAGTCCTGAAAGAGACATCGTTGGAGTTTATGTTAGGAGGATGAAGATAAAGATGATATTATTAATCTCTTGAAGATTGAGGCGATTCCTTGCTCTAGATGTTTTGATATTGGAAGACCAGTTCCAAAGACCATCATGAATGATATTAGAGAACTTGAGGTTTTTCCCAAGCCTATAATCTTTAATAATAATAGTTCCATAGCGCGTTACTAGAGGAGTGGTGAGAAGCCAATTTTTCATACCAGAAAGAGGTATTCAAACAATTGTCAATAGAACCCTGTACGGATTGCTAACAATAGGGCGAATGCAAATAATTTTCCTTTAAGTCTATGAACGAGATGAACCACAGTCAATATCTCTGAAATTCTTATTTTTAATTTTTTTCCAGTATTAATCTGTCAGACCAGATCGAGTCGTTGTTTTTACTAATAATAGACCAAAGATGTTTAAGGACGACCACCTCATTCTATATTTTTAAGTCTAGAATCACAAGACCACCCTCCCTCGTGTGAGAGGTAACTTTGGACCATGCTACTTGAGGCCCGTGAATTTTCATATCAGGGCCCGACCAGAGGAAGTGGCGTAGAATTAAGCTTATGCTTCAATTGTCAAATAAATGTACTAGTGTGTTATGTCCTAGAATGGATAAGAAATATAGAAAGAATATTAAGGATAAACGGTACCGGTTTTTTCATTCATCATAATATGTTTTTGAAGTACATCCGACACCGAAAATGGTAGTTAATATTTTAGATTGTACATGTTTATGTGGCCATTGGCAGTCAGAATATTTTCCTTTTGCGCATAATCTAACCAGCATAACGAAACTCAAAAAAGTCCATTTGACTTTGTGGAGACGTATTTTTATCCAACATTATATAAAGGTTGTCACACATTGCCAATCCATCCATATTCTACTTTTGGTCGAACTATTGTTATATATATGTTTCTCTAGCTGTTCAACTACCTATGTTAAAGAGACACCTTGGTAGGAAAGAAAGAAAACTATTCCATCACGAGGTGAATTTATTCTGCAAAAGGTCTTGCAAGGAGACAAATATTTGAGTATTATTGTTTTGTCAATCTATTACCAATTTGTAAGAAGACTAATTTTTGAGAATTTGTTTTCCATTGTTTTATCAATTTATGTGACTTCTAATATGATTAAATTTAGGTAATTTAGAAAAATGTCGTTGTTTTTATTTTCAAATTTTTGTGTATTAATATAGGAGTTATGTTTCACAAATTACTAGATTTATAAGTTGTTTTCTATTTCATAGGATTTGATTTACTTTCTCTTCTAGCAATCTACCTCTTTCTTCATCATCTTGTTGAGTCCTTTTACGTAGATTTTAGCTTTTAAAGCTTGAAGCTTTGCACGCGACAAATTAGATTTATTTTATTAATTTTCCCTATAAAAATGCACTATTATTTTCTTGAGATCCCAACTCCATTTGGAAAAAAACACATTATGTTTTATTTTTAATAGCCATTCCCAAAATAAAGATTTAAGATCGATTTTTATTTTATTTTTAGTTTATGCAAGTTTTTTTGTATTTTCAGATTCAGTTTTGTGAAGGATGAATATAGATGACCAATAAACTTAACCCGCAAATAAGACATCCATGATGAGTTGGAGTCTACCAGCATAAGAGAGGTGCTTGGAAGTCCAAGAATCAATCCTCAGGTTATTTTATGAAGGAAATGACGACAATTAGAATGGGTGAGGCGGCCGATGAGAAAGGGAACACCCAGGTATTTACCAGGAAATGTACCCTCATTAAACCCCAAAACAGAGAAGAGTTCACTACGAAGGGGATGAATGATTCCATAGAGGAAGATTTAACTTTTAGCAGGACTGATTTTGAAACCTGATAGAGAAAATAAGTCATCAAGGCCTTCTTTGATAATGAGAAGAGAGTTGGTATCACCGTGATAGAAAATCATAATATTGCCAACACAACAAAGGTTAATGATTTTGAGTTTGTGATATTTCCAATGAAATTAATAATTATGATCATTAGTTTTTTCCTTGAGGATGTTGGAAAGAACTTGCATGACCAAAACGAAGAGAAATTAAGCAAACAAATCACCTTACAGGAGACCTTTTCTGCCATGGAAGTTACCATGAGGGCCACCGTTGATGATGATATTGTAGGTAGGCGACAAAATGCATTGAATAATCCAATTACTCATCATTTCAGGGAAATTCATCACAACAGGAATATCAAGAATAAGGTGCAAACGAACATTATCAAAGGCTTTTATAAGGTCGATTTTGAAGGAGACCTTTTTTCCTTTATAATTGGTGTGATACCCCTTCAGGATTTCTTGGGAAATAAAGATATTATCAACGATGTTTCTACCAGCGATAAACGCAGATTGTGAATGGTCAATAAGATAATGAAATAATTTTTTATGCAATTACCGAGAATTTTAGAGATGTTTTTTAGACAACATTGCAGAGCACAATCGGTCTGAAGTCCGGAACCACAGAGAGGGAGGAAATTTTAGGGATGAGAGTGATAAAAATGGAGTTCTAAGATGGGCCAACAACTCCCGATTTTGGGAGAATTCAAGAACTTTATTGTAAATATCATTACCCATGATATATTATGAGACCTTGAAGAAACTAGAATTAAACCCATCAGGTTTAGAAGATTTATTACTGTCTCTATTGAATAAGGCAGACTTGATCTCCTCGCGAGTAACATCCTAGATCATGAGAACCTTATCTGAGTCGTTAACCTTTGATGTAAGGAGGGAGGTGACTTTCGCTAATCCAGGTTATCCTGGGGGTGGGGTGGTATGTATCGAGTACCAATCAAATCCTTGAAGTGATTGACAGTGACCTTGGAGACTGAAGCAGGAGTGGACACAGTGATTCCAAGGTCGTTGTTAATAGAGATAATTTTAATACAGTAAATACGAGATCTAATACAGTTATGGAAGAACTTAGTATTCATGTCACCAAGTTTGATTGAGTTTTCTCAAGATTTTTGCTTGATGAAAAATTCTTCAACACGAATTAGAAAGACGAAAGACGAAGAAACCTCAATCTTCTTGGAGATAAGACTGAGGTTGAGAGGGTAATGAGTGAGACAAGATTGGGCATGAAAAAGGTTTTCTTGAGCTTTAGAAACCCTTGAGCTAATATCACTATAATCCTTATGGTTAAGACAATTTAGCTCAAGTTGAAGACGGTTGAGTTTTTGGGAAACTAGATTCATCCACGAAGAATTGGTTGGGAGGTTTCAACTATCGGTGATGATATTTTTGAAAATGGGATGGATTGTTTCTTCCTTCTCTGGCGGGCTAAACCAAGGTCAAGGGTGATAGTGGTGTGGTCAAGAGAACGAAGGTAACATAAATGGGAAAATGACATAGGAAAATGGCTGTACCATTTAGGATTGACTAAGACACGATCAATTTTGGAAAGAATATGGCGGGTAGGTTATTTATTGATCAAAGTAAACTTGAACTCAGTAGACCGAAGGTCACTAAGTTCGCAATGATTGCAACAATGGTTGAAATCTTCTATCGCGGAGGTCCAGGAATCTGAGGAGCCCACACGCTCCTCAAGATTATGAATACCATTAAAGTCATTAAGGGCTTCCCAAAGGATATTCTGATCATGAGATGCAATATAAAAAAGTCGTTTCAAAGGGAAATACGATCCGATGAAAGCATAAATAGCAGTGAAACGAAAAGAAGAGGAAATGTTGTGACATTCAGCCATACAATGGATATATTACGGGGGGGGGAGGGGGATTGAGAAACCATGGAAATAATGTGACATTGTTTTTGCCTCACAGGATCATTTAGACCCCACACGTTCCAAGATTTAAAATTCATAAAGAAAGATACTTACACAACGTCAGGTGATGGTCGTGTCGGAGGATAAATTCATATTACCATAAGTGGAAGCTCAAGCAGAACGAAGCCTCTTAGGAGGTGAGTCCACTTCCTCATCACTAGTAAACTCCTTGACCTCTTCAAAAGATATCGGACGCGACTTGATGGCCGAATCAGGCTCACACTCGAAAGGATCAGATTCCTCGGAAGTCAGACTCGAAATGGTCGGGAGGATAGCCACATTAGAGTTTTTTTTTTCAAAGGCGAGTACTATGACAAAAAATCATATAGTTGGTGCACTGGGGAGGGAGACCTTGGTACACAAATTTGACGAGGGTGAATTTTTGAACCCCGAGATCATAATACAAATACGGAAAAAACAAAGTTTATCTTTTCTTTCCATTTTCTAATCAATGTACAAGGGAGTACCGATCACAGAACCAATATTATTAAAACCTTCCGTTGTCCAAAGCTCGAGAGAGATTAAAATTTTTAACGCAAATAGAATCTACCTTGTGGGACCTTTAATAAGAATGGCGAGTGAGAAGTTCTCAAATATTAAGATATTTTAGGATAATATGTTCAATAATTAAGAGAAAAACAATTTTGGTTGAAAAATAAACTACTCGAATGATAAAGTTCGAAAATGAAATTATATAAAAAGTGAAAAAAAATATTTCAGTCACTCAAAAGTTGGGGCGAAGGTTTGTTCAATAGCTAATTCTTATTTTTATATTGTTATTTAATTGAAAATATTTGAAATATTAAAATTTCGAATGTTAAACTGTAATTACAGAAATTAATAAATGATATTTGTAGCATTATAAATTTTATTTTAGGTAGATAAGGGTACGTCATCCATTAAAATTAGTTGTCTAGAAAGGAAATTATATAAATTTTTAATGTTAATTATTACATTATTATTGCTTTGAAATTGTTTTTGGAAACTAATCGGAAATTCCTAAAGTAAAATAATTTCTGTATTAAATGAAAAAAATTCAAAAAGAAAGTTTCAAAGTAAAAAACTAAATCAGAACTACTAATAATAGTGAAATTTGATTTAAAAGATGGTGTTGCATTTCAAATCTTCCGCATCAAAGACGAAGTTGTTAAAGAATTTAAATAACATAGGAATTTACAGAACAAAAAAGAGGAAACTTATAACAGTTTTACAGTCACTAAAACACATAAGCATGGGAATAGGTGAAACAAACTCTACACAATTTTTATTTCCATAGCCTATAAACAGAAAGGAATAAATAAAAACAAGTTAGCACAATTTGCCACCATTTGATATGGTTAATCTCTTTTCTCTTTAAGCTTCACTGCTTGAACATATTCAAAGCCAAAGATCATACAACCGAAGTTCAACGCTTCTCTTTTACATCTTATTACAGAATTTACAGGTTTCATTCCAAGAGAAGAACCATCAACCTACAAGAAACAAGAGGATCATATGGAGTTTCAAAAGATAACAACTCAAATCAGTAGATCGATGACTTTTTCAAATCGTACCCTGCAGATTATTTCTTCCAAGTGATGCAAGATAGAACCTTTTTCCCATATGGGTTGGTCCTCAGAGCATGGACATAAGGTCTTATGGCATCCACCAAAACAGCATGAACAGAACCCTAGTCACCAACACCGAAATAGGAGGACTCGGTTAATAATGCTCATCCTTTTTTTGTCCAAACAAACAAATACAATAAAGTTTGATGAAATGATTTAGATTTACTTTTGATTGACGCAGTGCTGCTTGGATAACATAGTTTCCATACGGGTCCTGCATGACTTGATCTAGACGAGCATCATTCACAAGTTCCCTGATTATACGGGCACGCCGATCCTCACTTACATTTCTCAGGCACTTCTCAACCACATTACTGCTACATTTTTGCATGGCCAAATCTGTAAAGTTACCTTCCAACTGATCTAGAATGTTGACCGTAGCCCAAGGAAGTTGGAGGTCGAAGACAAATTGTACAACGTAGTTGCTATATGTAAAATGGAACAAGTTTGTAAGTATAGTAAACACTTGTATGATTAGATAGTAGGAGTACGTACCCAAAGGGATCTTGGGAAAGGATGAGGGAGTTGGATGTGATCTCACTGACTAAGCGGTGACTTAGCTCACCCGGGCACTGGCTAAGGCATTTTTGAAGCACACAACACCCATGCCTATCTGTTGCAAGTTCAACACAGTGACTAGTTGCCGCATCAAAAAGGAACTGCACACGACATCCAATCAACATCACTTCACTCGCTATAAGTAATAACAAACAGCTATTATAAACAATTATTTGTTTCCTACCTTGCTGCATTCGTGTGTCAAACATTGCAAGCAGCGCTGGGCAACATGGTTACCGTTCATATTTTTAATCAACATCACTATACCAGACTTCAATGCAGAAACAACCATTGAAATCTGCTCTGGCGTTTTGAGAGTTTCGATAACTTTTTGAACGGCCCGGGTCCTGACCAAACCATTAATACTCAGAAACAAACATAACTGACTAACTATATGTATAATTGTATATAAACAAAACCTAAAAAGTAAAAAGTAAAAAGTTAAACGAGAGAGGGAGGGGGAGAACAAACCCATGCATGTCACATGATATCCGGACAAGGTCTCCTCCCGGTTTTCTGGTTATGGCACGAAGAATTTGCATTCGCTGATCCTCATTGCACACTTCGAGAAGCTTCTGAACGAGATAATTCCCAAAAGGGTCTGTCATAAGCTCAACAATGTGATTAATGATCTCTAGAAAGATCTTCTCAATATCTTCAGGTTTTTTTTCTGAAAATTTCTTCTGCAAGAAGCGACAGCCGTGTTGATCCTTGGCCATGAAATATATTTTACCACTGGCTTCTTCAAGAGAAGTATACTTCTGAGGCTGTTGTCTGAAATCTGCAGTGATTTTATCCCATGGAGCAAAAGCATCCAAGTGGTAGCAGTGGGCATTTGATAGTGATCTTCCAGTTGCAGTGCCGTTGAGATTGAGATGATTACACGTTTCATTTCCTCCAAGGAAGCCAAACTTAAGGGCCTTAACCGTATGCAAACCTTGTTGAGATCTAGTCAAGATCTTTTGGGGATAAGTGGGCTTTCTATCAATCCAGAAGGGGAAGGGTAAGGGTTCGGGTTCCTGTTCGAGTTGGTTTTCGAGTTGGAGTCTGGAGTCCAAAAAGTGTTGTTGTCTGAGAGTGTCAGCAGGAGTAGGAGTATGAGTAGGAGTATGAGTAGGAGTAGGAGGATGCTTGTGGCTATGCAGGTATAGGAATTGGTGGTTCATCCTATATAACTGCTCCTCCTCCATACTGGTAAATCTAAAATGGGGCTGGTGTCGGGAATTGAAATAGTTAAGGGAAGACTGGGAATCCAATAAGTACTGCTGGTGATCAGAGAGCATAGCGAACTCTAGACGAGGAAGCTGCATGTTGTTATTGTTGTGGTTGTGAAAGCCAGTTTGAGTTTGAGTTTGAGTTTGAGTTTGAGTTTGAGTTTGACTATGAGTATGGGAGGGAGCATAAGGGAGTTGTAGTTTTTTATCTTTTGTAGGGTCGAAAGAATAAGGGGGAAGGAACATGAGCTGCGAGGAGATAGGTTGTAGAGTGTTTTCCCTGAGGTCGGTGAGTGATGATGTGAAGGAGAGGTCGTCGGGCAAATTAGCTTCGTTTTCAGGCTTTTTGGGTAAACCGGAGTTTAGACGTACCATCTTATCTCCCCCTCCCACTCCCACTCCCGACTCCGACGTAACATTTGGGATTTCACCCAGAATTTTGTCAAACTCATCGAATTCTAATGCACTTCCCGTTCCCGTTGCCGTTCCACCTCCACTTCCACTTCCACTTCCACTTCGTATGCGTTGCATTTTGCTGCACTTAAACGGAGGTTGCAAATTGTTAAAGGAAAGCCTGATCCGTTTGTTTATTTATTTATTTACTAAATTACTCTTAGATTACAATCCATTTACTTGTAAGTAAATGGATGATGATGATGAGGATGGTGATCTAATGAGATATAAGAGAATGAGACCCATAAACACATTACAGTAATATATATATATAAACCTAATAGAGAAGCAATACGGATCTCAACAGGTGATTATAGTACAAAGAAAATGCAGATCATAATTGGTTTTGGTTTTTGTTTTAGTTTTGTTAATTAAATAGACAAAATCCGTAGCACTGAAAGCGTTTCCAGTGATGCACACCATCCAACCGAACAACCAATATTAATTATTAAATACTAAATGAAAGAAAGAAACAAACAAACAACCAAACGTACCGGTACCTCTCTCGCCGGTACT
Organism: Limnanthes douglasii subsp. nivea; assembly: GCA_036936605.1. NCBI lineage: Eukaryota > Viridiplantae > Streptophyta > Magnoliopsida > Brassicales > Limnanthaceae > Limnanthes > Limnanthes douglasii. Next base: position 165,421,050 of record JAUPFV010000002.1, read on the forward strand.
TCTTGATCAATACTAATTTATAAATTAAAAAATATGAAACCAAATAAAAAAGGAAGAGGAAATGCAAAGAAAGCGAAGTGTGTGATGGTATTGGTACAATGGTATTTGGAAATTCTTCTTTTGTTTCAGGTTTTGGTATTGATAGGCGGCGTGATGAAGAAGAAGGAGAAGGAGCCAGACGGTTCAAAGGAGTGTGAATGATAGAGTGACTTCTCAAACTCACAATTACACTTCCCCTCTTTCATTTTCTATTTTTCATTTTTTTTTATTTCCCATTTATAATTTTTTTTTACCAAAACAATATCCACATAACTAACGCCACACTACCCGGCCGGCTATATACAACAGCACTAACAAACCCCAAAACAATTAATATTATTATTATATTATTATTAATAATAATAATGGCCAAGTACCATCCAAAGGGATGCAGTGCAATGCTGCTTAAATTACCACTATCTCTATTTTATTTTCTTCTTTCTTATTTCTAAAACAACTCGACTCTAAGACCTATACCAACTGTTTATCTAATTTATAGTAATTTTCTATCCTCCTCTAATCCAATTAACACTTTAATTTTACAACATAATATATAAACTTTACACTTTAATTATGCTCTATCATGTTTTATTCCATCTTTCACCTACTTTCCTTTATTTTTGTAAGACATTTATTACCTTTCTTCTAATATTGACCAAAGCAACCTACTTTCTCTTGTATAATTATTTATAATAATAATAATAATAATAATAATAATAATAATAATAATAATAGAATTCGAAATTTGATAAATGATGAAATAAGGGGTTGACTTTTTTAAATAATATATTTAATACATAACTTTTTAGTTGAAAAAGAAAATGACATCAGGAAGTAAAAATGTGGATACAATGAGAACTGAAACAGCGGGGTCTTAGGATCACATTTAACTAACTGTTTCTAATTGTAACTGAAGCCTACTATCTTGGCACCCTATTGACTACCACCGGGTCCACCACCACACTACTATTCAATCAATTACTCAATTTTCGCTCGATTTATATTTATCAATTTCAAATAAAAAACATCCATTTTATTCTCATATATTTAATCTAATACTCCTAAACAATATTAATGTTTTCTCATACTCAACCTCCCAATTTCGATTTCCAATTCTTTTTTCATACAAAGATATGACACTTTGAAATATATGACTATCATAAGAATGTTAAAAATTATATTTTTTATTCGTATTTTTTTGAGCTTTAATTTACTTACCTTTACACTATATTTTTGAAACTCGATCCTTTCTTAAATATAAATTCACGTCTTTAAAATAAGGTGGATATCCAGATTTTTTCCGAAACTATTTTATGCTCTGAAAAGGAGATATTTCAGTCACGATTGGATATCAGGACCTCCCCATAATGTATTACGGGGAGGCACAACATCAGCCAATAATATAAACTTTTAGATAAAGTCTCTTATCATTTGAGCCATCACATCAGGTTTCCAAGGAGTTAAATCTCGTAATTAATCTCTCAATTTTTTTTTTTCTATTTTACACCAAAATGTCTAAGTTTGAATTTTTAGTTTGAATTTAAAAAAAAATGTTTTTTTATATGAAGTTTTTATTTGATTTTTTTAGCCTTAACTTAAAAAAATATCTTTTTATTTGTATCTTTTTATTTGTATTTTTTTAGTTTTAATTTAGTTACTCTTACACTTTTTAAATTTGATTTTTTTTAAAATGTAAATTTGTGTCTTTATTAGATTAAAGTGGATATGGAATTTATTTAAATTTTTTTGTTGTAGAAAAAACACCTCAATCAAGACTAAATATCAGTGTTTCCTCTCAAAGTGTATATCATATTACTTTTTAAAAAAAACATCGACCAATGTAAAGACCATTAAAAGGGATCTCACTTTTGTATCGCTGAGCTTGAGTTGTCACCTTGCGTTACTTAGAGTTAGTTTCGATTGATCTGGCCCCAAGGAGAAGATTTGCCACACTACTCTTTCGATGGAAATCGAAAAGAAGATAATGACGAGGATGGGAATTCCCCACCTAACGTGACCCACCCTATTAGCAAGTTCACACACGATATTCTGGTTTTACCTTCCGTCGTGACCACAAACTAATCCATTGTAAGTTTTAGTTTTTTTTTAATGTTTATTGCTTTTTAGAATGCCCGAGGGTTAAATAACTCTATTAGGAAAATTCATATAATTGAATTTATAGTCAGTTATGTATATATATAATGATTATAGTTGTAACTAAGGTACGCCTTCCAAATGTATATTCGATTATAAGATTTATCGCCCCATTTTAACACCACATCACTAATCATGCCTATCATCCTTTATGCAGGATTAGGATTCTTTGGTATCATAAATATCTCTATGTTATCATATTCCTCACAGTTCAATCACTATAAATCTAGAATTCTTAATCTCCCAATCTCATTTTCCTTCACTGAAAGTAGGATTTTGAGGATTAAATTGTAAATAATACAAATTTAAAGATTAAACTATAAATAATGTAAGTTTGGTCTTTAAATTACATGTAATATAAGTTTTAGAGAACATTTATGATTATGTATAATTATTAAGGACTAAATAGCAGTTTGTCATCTTTTATAACCTATTTCACTTTAAGACTAAGTCTTGGCTCCTTTATAAAGGGCAAGGCTACTATAATAAATGAGTTGAACACTTTTTCTATTGAACTCATTTGTACTTGAACTTTCTCTCTCTAAAAACTCTCTAACTCTTTCTCTCTCTAGACTTCTCCTAAAACAATTTACTAAGGTGAAATCTTAACTCATCAAATTGGCGACTTCACTAGGGACTGAATAAATGAAATCAATGACTTTATCTGTTCGAATTTGATACAATGAATCTCGAGAACAATCCTTCTCTTCGATCAACGACGGAGACTCTAAAAGATGATTTACAAAGAGACGGAAGTAGGCCTGATGGATCATCTCTGATCCAAACTCAATCTGATATTGGGGTACGAATGAATCAGCTTTTAGACAAGATTAATGCGTTAAATGAGAAGTATGAAAGAAGGGAACAAGAGATCCACTCGGCGAAGCTTAAATCTGAGGTTAGGCAAGAAACAGAAAAAAACTGAGATTTGCGATCAATCAGATCAATCTTTTGATGATCGACGAGCTAAAGTTGAGCACAAAAAAGCACGTTTTGTGTCTTCTAAAGAGAAATATTCATCTCGTAAAGGGAAAAAGATAAGCAAAAGTATGCAACCTCTAGTAACGAGAAGGTAGAAAGCTCAGCTTCGGGTTTTAAGAGATACATGGGTTCTTCGAAAGAGGAATCAGACAGAGATCAGTCGAGGAAACATAAAACAGAGAGTAAATCTAAAAGGGATAATGTTCCTCATTCTACATGGTGCGAAGGAAACACTTCGAATCAATATGGTGAATCTGATCGAAATCTATATGTTACAATGGGAACATATGATCAGTTTATTAAAGATGTCGACTGGAGAAACTCTCCGTCGTTCCATAACGCTTCCGAAGCGTTTTGACATTTCCAAGGTAGAGAAGTTCGATGGGATGCAGGATCCCGATGATCACATTGAACAGTTCAAGAACTATATAATGAATTTCAAAGATGACGACCGGCTGGTGTGTTGTGCATTTTCACAGACTTTTAAGGGAACAACTCTAAAGTGGTACAGTCGGATTATAAGGGGGTCCATTTCAAATTTTAGAGATTTGTATGCAGCATTTCGAAGGCGGTTTGTGGGAAGCAAAGAAATGAGAGCAAATAGTGATACCATTATTTAGTGCAAGCACGCACATGGAGAGAAGTTGAAGGATTATACGAAGATATTGACCAAATCTAGTTTGGACAACTGTGAAGAGAACGTGGCGATTGGAGCTTTTCGCCAAGGATTATTGCCAGGGGATCTGGCCAATGAGACTACGAAGAGAAGAGCCTTAACTTTTGGAACTTTGGTGGCTCAAGTTGAGAATCAGATCAAAGTCGATGAGTCAACTTGGGTCCAATGAGGACTGGTTAGTACTCCAAAGAATTCGGTCAGGCGGCCAATAACCAAGGGCAGCCCTCGAATGGAAATGGTAATCAGCAGTCAAAGAACAATAATTTTCCTCCTCAGAGTGGTAGATATTCAAATCACACTCCATCTAACACTTATAATAGGCCTAGATCAAATCAGTGGGTCAAACCAAAGTTATATGCTGATCTGACAGAGAACGTAGCTATGATCTAGGATAAGACCAAGAGCTTCGTAAATTTTAGGAAGCCAACCCCAATTAGTAGGCAAAGGGAGGAAAGAAATAACAAGTTTTGCATATATCATGAGGATATTGGGCATGATATAAATGACTGCATTGCTTTGAAGAAAGAGATTCAATTTTTGATTTAATATGGAAAGCTCATGACTTATGTAAAGTCGCACGGGAGCGGATCGACTAAATAATGTTGCACCAACTGAGAATTTGATGCTTTTAGATTCAAATCCTGAACCATTTGATGCTTCTTCCGAGTATGTGGAGAAAGATTCGAACAGATTGCTTCTGATGGCAGTCGATGAGCCCATAAAAAAAGGGCATGTGCGAGATTTATGCAACTTCTTTGAATCGTTGGCCATTTTTTGAGGTAATTCGATGACTGGTGATTCAGATAGTTCAAGGAAGAGGCATGTTGTCAGCTTGATAACTCAAATTGAAGGGAAAATACGCACACATTTTTATAGAAAGAAAGTTATTCCTTTCATTTTGTTTGATGAATATGATCTACGAGGTACTGCAGGACCACATGAAGATGTTGTGGTTATTGGAGCAGAGGTGGCTGGCGTCGAAATTCGATGTGTGCTGATTGACACTGGTAGTTCTTCTAATGTCCTTTTTAAATACACCTATGATAGAATGACAAATCCACATCGTATTTCTCAACCATATCAAATGATTATTTGATTCACGAGTGTAACAACTCGTAATGTTGGAGAATTCGAGGGTGAAGTGAGTTTGGGAAAATAACCATTTAAGAAAAAAGTCCATGTACTTTTTGTGGTGGTGGACTGTCCCACAAGTTACAATGCTATTTTTGGAAGATCATGTCTTTCAAGAATGTATGGGGTTGTGTCTACAGTTCATCAGTGTTTTAGGTATGTGGTTGAAGATCGAATTGGGGTCGTTCGAGGCGATCAGAAGGTTGCTAGGGAATTTTATGCCACTGCACTTCGGATCTGAGGATCCAGCAGTGGAGACTTAATGCATGAATAACAGTTAGAAGGAGTACCCTCAGATTTGGAAGAAAGGGTTGATGATCTGAGGGAAACCCCAGGGTTTTTAACGGCAAGTGAAGAGATTGAGGAGTTCACTTTTTCGGAATAGAATGTGCTTCGAATTGGAACCTTATTGACCCCACTTCTACGTCAACAACTGCTGGATTTTTTATCTTCTAATTTGGATGTCTTCTCTTGTAAGACAGAGGATGTAACAGAGTACCAATTGAGGTAATTAGTCACAGCTTGGCTATCGATTCGAAGGTTAAGCCGGTTATTAAAAAAAGATGAGCATTTTCTTCGGAGAAGGCAGAAGCGATTGTTTCCGAAGTGAATCGATTATCTAAGGTCAGACACATAAGGGAGTCACAATATCCATTGTGGATGGCAAATCCGGTTGTGGTAAAAAAAATGGAAAATGGAGAATGTGTGTGGATTTACAGATTTGAATCGAGCTTGTCCCAAAGATCAATTTCCTGTTCCTCTAATAGATTAGTTGATTGACTTTACTTCAGGAAATAAAATTTTAACTTTTATGGATGCTTTTGTAGGATATAATCAAATCCAAATGGATTCAAAAGATCAAGAATGCACAACTTTCAAAACTGATAGGGGCCTGCACTCTTATAGGGTAATGCCCTTTGGATTGAAAAATACTGGAGCCACTTATCAGAGGTTGATGAATAACGATTTGCTACTCAGATCGGAAGGAATATGGAGGTATATATAGATAACATGGTGGTAAAACGTTCAAAGGATGAAGTGCATATTGATGATTTAGATGAAGCTTTTTTGAATTTAAGGGCAATCGAGTTAAAGTTAAATCCTGAAAAGTGCACATTGGGAGTTCGATCGGGGAAGTTTTTGGGTTTTGTCATCAGTGAAAAAGGAATAGAGGCTGACCTAGTAAAATTGAAAGCCTTGATAACAATGAATTCACCTCGGTCTATCAAAGAAGCGCAAATTCTGACCGGAAGGTTAGCAACACTTAATCGATTTATTTCTAGATTTTCTGACAAATGCTTTCCTTTCTTTCAAGTGTTATGAGGACCAAGCAGATTTGAATAGACATTAGAATGTGAAGCAGCATTCACAAACATTAAAAATTTGTTGTTATCACTAGAGATTTTGTCAAAGCCTCGAAATGAGGAGAAGCTATTTTTGTACATCGCGATATCAGATTTTGCACTGAGCGCAGTATTAATTAGTGAGGATTCAGGAGTTCCGAAGACGACGTATTACATTAGTAAAAGTTTGGTGGCAGCAGAAAAGAGATATATGGAATTAGAAAAATTGGCATTAGCACTGGTAATTGCTTCTAGAAAGATGCGTCTATATTTTTAAGCACATACTATTGAAGTCCGAACTTCATTCGCTTGGAAAAATGGTTTACAACTTTTGATATTTCGGGGAAAATGACGAAATGGTCAGTGGAGTTGGGGGACTATGACATTTTGTTTACACCTCGAACAACAATAAAGGTACAAGCATTGTCAAATTTTTTCATTGAATTCCATTCGAGCCGATCAAATGAGAAAGAAAGAAAAGATGATATTCCAGTAAATTCGAGGTGGGTTGTCCGAACAGATGAAGGATCTAGTGTTTCAGGGTGCAGTGCTGTGGTTTAGTTAATAGCTCAAACTGGAGAGACAATGATTTAATCTATTAAATTTGGTTTTCATGCTTCAAACAATGAAGCTGAATACGAAGCTGCTTTGGTAGGTTTAAGATGGAAAAAATTTGTGGAGCAACTTTAGTACGCTTGGAAACAGATTCTCAATTGTTAGAAAGAATCGTTTGATTTTATATCTTCGGGAACTTCAGAATTTAATGCTTCTATTTGACAATGTTGTTGTCGAATATATTGGTCGAGGGAGTAACATGGTCGCTGATTCTTTGCCAAATATCGCTTACAAGGAAGAATATCATTGGATTTTGTTACAAGAAAATCCTTCAATTGTTATTCAATCTAACCAATATGTATCTATAGAGGAAGTTTTTGTTACATCTGATGTAATTCAAGGCAATTGAGGATCAGACATTCTCAGTTTTTTTGACTCAAGGAACATTACCAGATGATTCACGATTAGCCAAAAAATTGAGAAGTAAAGCCTTCAGATATATAGTATTGGATGAAATATTGTATAAAAATGCATTGAGCAGGCCATTGTTACGATGTTTAAAAATGCAAGAATCACAAGAAGTATTATCAGAATTGTATGATGGTGAAGGGTCAGCTTATTGTGGATTCAAAGCTCTGTCACGTCGAGTTTTACTTGCACGATTCTATTGGGCTACAATCATGAATGATGCTAAAAATTTAGTTCGAAGTTGTGATACTTGTCAGAGATTTGCTAATGCTATTCACAGGCCAGTACCCTTTGATAGATGAGGGATTGATCTGGTGGGACCTTTGCCGATGGATGCTGGAGGAAGACAAATGATAATTGTAGCGGTGGATTATTTTACAAAATGGGCAGAGGCAGAACCGTTATCAGGGACAAAAGCAAAGGACGTGATCAAGTTTATTCTGAACAGCATTTGTTGTCGTTTTGGATTTCCTCGACGGATTAAAACAGATAATGGCCCTCAGTTTAATAACAAAGAGATGGCTTCATTTTGTACTTCTAAAGGAATTCAACAATATTTTTCGACGCCTTTTCATCCTCAAGCTAATGGGCAAGTGGAGGTAACAAACAGAACGATTTTAGATGGCTTGAAGAAGAATTTGACAGGGGCAGCAGGAAAATGGCCAAATTATTTGCAAGAGGTACTTTGGGCTTATCAGATAACTCCTAGAGAGGCTACAAAGGAGACTCATTTTGCTTTGGCATATGGAATGGATGCAGTCAGCCCCATAGAATCTATGATGTCATCTTTTAGAATAACTCAATATTCTGAAAGATCTAAAGATGAAGTTCGAAGGGAGAATTTAGATTTGATTGAGGAGAAAAGAGTTCGAGCTTATTTGAATATAATCCACTATCAAACTCTTATGAGGAATAGATATGTTTCGAAAGTGAAAAGAAGGGATTTTAAAGAAGCTGATAAGGTGTTGAGAAAATTTTTCTTGCACACAAAGGAGAAGAACTTTTGAATGGCGCACTCTTTCCTATCCTGTTGGCCCATGTAGGTTTTAACGAGGCGTTGTGTACATATTCAATATTATCAATAAAGTTCGTTTTTGGCCAATGGTTGTTTACACATACTTGAATAAAACTATCTTAACAACATATCAAAGACTGATCATCTTTGAGGTTGGTTAAGAGTAGAATGTTCCGAAGTGTTTATAACACTTTTCAAAGAAATAACTATGCTTAATAATCACATTACAATTTTTTCAAAGTGAAAACTTAATAGCCAACTGAGATTTTTTCAAAGAGCTACCATGTTCACCAATTTCGTTAAGGTATTTAAAGTGGTAAGTTTACAATTTATAATTGTATGTTGAAAGTTGAAAGTACAAAGTCATATTCGTTTTTAAAATTTAGCATCAAATAATATGTGAAGAGAATAATAAAACAAGGAGACCGTTTGTCGATTAGATTTATTCTTTGAAGTATAATAAGTAATTTCTTAACATGACAAACACAAAAAAATGATAAAGTTAATCAGACGACTCGTCTTTCTCGGACGATTCCTCTTCTGAAGATGATGAATTAGGAATATGATCGAAAGCTTCACTTGGACGTTTCTCTATGGGAATATCGTTCCAGAAACTTGTGAGATTAATTTTCGGATAAGTAGCGTGAAGTTCTCGAAGAAGGAGAATGATTGTTTCTTCTTTACCGGTGTTAATAGCAGCTAGCATGTCTTTTGAAAGTTCAACTTCGACAGCAGCAACAACAACAGTTTTTTTCCACTTCAAAATCTTTCTTTAGTTTAGCTATTTCCTCGGTCAGTTCTTTATTTTTTGTCTCACAAAGGGTAAGAGAATTTTGTAGACTTTTGAAGTTGGATATTTCGGTAGCCAATTCAGTAGCATGGTCGGTCTTGAGCTTATTCATATCTTTTTCATGAGAAGCCTTCAACGCTTCTTTATCAGAAATATGTGTGATTCTCAAATGATTTTTCATGAAGAGAGAACCTTTTATAAGTTCAGACCTTGCTACTTCATACAAGTGAAATTAATCAACCACTTTGCTGTGTAAATCTTCTCTTAATTTTTTCTCAACTTTGTAAGATTCTTTGTAATAGACCATATCTTTAGCCAATTGCTTTAGATGGTTTTGAAAAGCTCCGACTTTAGAAGCAAGTACTTTTGCTGCAATGTCGAGATCGGTAAATGGTTGAAGTGCAACAACGATTGCAGGATTTGAAGGAGGAAGAGGAAATTCTGTTTCTGAAGAAGTAGGACGTTGAATCATATCTAAAGTTGTGGTGGGAGCAAGAGGACAGAAAATTTCTGGAGACGCCTCAGATGGTGTTGGTCTTCCAAAGTTAAGCATGTGATTTTGGATGCCTTGAAGAACAGGATCGTCTTCACCAGTAAGCGCTTCAGTGTTCTCAAAATTAATGAAAATATCAGGATCGATGTTTTCAGCAGCCTGATTTTCAGTAGTAGCATTGTCTTCGATGATGATCACAATGTTGTCTTTGGTTGTCTGTTCTTCAACCAAAGGGTTTTGTTGGTTTTCAACAGTGTTTTCATCTTCATCGACAGTGTATCAAAGTGATTCTCGCCTGTTTCTTTTTCTTCCCATGAGAAATGGAAGAAGCTTTCTTTTTCTTTGAAGACAGTTCTTGATCTTTTCCCTCTTCGATGGGTGAGAGAGTCTGTTCATCAATTTTTCTTTTTCGATGCTTGGGCTTGGATAGAATTGAAGGGCTAGCACCAGATGTGCTAGCTGTCTTTTTACCTTTCTTTTCTTTGATAGTTTTTTCTTTCTTTTTTTTGGTAAATAACTTTCTTATCTGTTGCGAATAGGAAAGAAGACTTTACAATCGGGATGAACTAACCTTTTGCAGACTATCTTCGGATCGGGCTCTGACATCAAATTTCAAGGTGGCAAGGCACCCTATGAGATTGGAAACATATAGCGGTTTAGGAAATTGATAGGCTGGAAGGCAGTGTGGAACACATTATTCCATTCTTTCTCAGCCCAAGCAGCAAGTTTTTGGAAAATATCCTTAGCAGCTGGTCGAGGTGTTAAATAACGTCTTCAAATTTCTGAAATAATCATGCAAGTAGAAAATTAAGGAAAGAGAAAGACAAAAAATATAATTTATTTAAGAATGTAAAAATTTCGAAGTGCTTACGATTGCTTCTCCAGATAAGATTTAGCTTTGAAGGGTTAGCATCAGAAATTTCTTTGCCATTCTCCCATGCTCTTGATATAAAAATGAATTTCTGCTTCCAAAATTTATTAGCTTCTAAGAGGTCATCGATGATTTTGAGGTCATCCACCAGGGTGAGGTAGTAAAAGGGAAGCTTCAGTCCTTTCGATAGTTGAGTCAGGAAGATGAAGTCTTTGATGCTGATTTGAATATGAGATAGTCGAGATGCCATAATCACTGACATAAGGGGGAACCATTGATTTAGTGTCACCTGAGTAGGACATAAGGGGGAACCATTGATTCAGTGTCACCGAGTGGAAACCGAAGACCCTAGTTGATAATTTCGGGGTAGACTATTAGCTTGTCATTTTTGCAGTCTAAGGGAGTTTCCCCTTCTTTAGGTAGTCGAAGAGTTATGCTATCTCCGATTCCCTATTGCTTTTTTAGAGCCGAAGCTTGGCTATCCTTGTAATATATATACAGAACGTGTTTCAGAGCAATGATATATTTAGCTTCGAGATTCCTTAAATTTCTTCCAATCGTAGCTCTTTCATTTTCGGAAACAAATCAATCATTTTCTTCTTCTTGAGGCTTATGGGTATTTTCTGAGTTCCCATCGTCGGATTCAGCTTCGAGATCGGTTTTGGTAGCTTCGGAGTCAGCTTCGTTAACCTTTGATTTCTCTTCTCTAGATTGTTGAGGTAATGGATTAATAACTTCTGATGAAGGGTTATTAGCTTGAGGAATTTCCTCAGTTACTTCTCTCTGAGGAGGAGCTTCAGTATCTAGATTCGAAGGGGGACGAGTTGGGATAATTTATGATTCATCTCCCATGGCAATAAAAGTTCTTCTTTTTCTGGTTATTGAAGAATGATTCGAAGAGGGAGTATTTATTTTTTTCCTTAAAGGAGATTCTTCAATAATCAAAAGAGAAATGTTACTTTGAGATGAAGAGGCTCGAGGTGTTTTAGGACGTAGGATTTTGGACGAGGAATGTTCTTCGATTATAGGAGAAGAAGAAAAAACAGGAGCTTTGGTTGGATCGAAATTACCGTAATAAATTGTTTTGGTGGTTGTTCCAACATGAGCGCTATTGATTAATTCTTCCGCTCTTTGAGTAATGCAGAAGTAGTCAGATGATCCGAAGACTAAGTTGTTATCAGGTTTTGGAGATTTTGGTTTCTTGGGTATGTTAGCCTTGGATTTTCTGGTTCTTTGATTTTTTTATATCATAAACCAGATGAAGTTTGACCGGGGAAGAGGAAGGTTGATCGGAGAGTTTGGTTTTTTCTGATGAAGATACTGGGAAAAAGGAGGAACACGATCAAGGTAGCCAAGTGCTTTGAATTTTCTCTGAAATGATTTGTGTTATGAGAATGAAACAATAAGGCTATTGATTGAATTTATAGAAAAAAAGGAGACATGCGAAGTTTAAAAGACTTTGATAATGATAGGGTAGAATAAAAAATGATGAAGGGATTAAGAGCTCGACATATGTCAGGCTACATATCTAGCTATGGGTCTAAAAGCTATAAAGTCATGATGGATTCGAACGGTTATATGAAACAGTTACTTTTCTATATTGTTTGGATAAAAATCGATTAGTACATTTTAAAGTTTTTCATCCACAATGATTCGAGGAGTTTTATTTTCATGGTGTTCCGAGGTGACTTATTGGCTTTGAGAATTTATCAAATTTTAGTTACTTCTCATTGGTATTTGTTTTTTACCCTGCTTCGAATGGTTGCTTCTAGTGGTCGCTTCGAATGGTTGCTTCGAATGGTTGCTTCTAATGGTTGCTTCGAATGATTGCTTTGAACGGTTACTTCGAGTTTATTTCGCAACAACTGACATGACATATGGAAGAATTCGAAGACATTTTAGTTCTCATTCATTTACTGACATGAGAACTAGGGGGGCTTCTGATATGGAAGTAGGATTTTGAGGATTAAATTATAAATAATATAAATTCAAAGATTAAACTGTAAATAATGTAAGTTTAGTCTTTAAATTACATGTAATATAAGTTTTAGAGAACATTTATGATTATGTATAATTATTAAGAACTAAATAGCAATTTGTCCTCTTTTGTAACAGATTTCACTTTAAGCCTAAGTCTTGGCTCCTCTATATAAAAGGGCAACATTTTTTCTATTGAACTCATTTGTACTTGAACTTTCTCTCTCTAAAAACTCTCTAACTCTTTCTCTCTCTAGACTTCTCCTATAAAAATTTACTAAGGTAAAATCTTAACTCATCAGCTATATATGCTTTCAACAAAGCAACTGATTGTTTCTCTTTTGGACTGATCTTGAGGCCATTGCGGCCCAAGACCATAAACCCTTTGTGTTTTCTTTGGGGACTTCAACATTATTTGTACGCCGTCGGAACGTATTGGCTTCACTAGAGCGGAAGAATCCTTACGGAAATATCTAGAGTGAATTGGCTCAAACTCGAAGACAGAACCACTAATTTTTTTCACAATAATATAAAGACTTGTATTCTACATAACAAGATTGTCTTTATCCCTAATATCAAATGTGATCCGATAACCAACCCTCTGGTGTTGCAATGTCCTGGTGACATCATCGACACTAGATAATTTATGGGCTATGGAGGTCTGGCTAGAGTATCAACCCTCATTATTTTGAGTGTCACCAATTTGGATAATTACTCTATGACTTATACGATTACGTGTGAAAAGTTAAAAATTCTTTATTCAACATTTACAATGATTAATTCTCGGGTCCATATAGCTTCAACTTGAGCTCCTTTAAAAAGTCATGGAAAATTATGGGCAAGGACATCGGTAATGAGGTCCTTCACTTCTTCAGTACAGGCCAAATGGAGCCATCACATAACTCTACTTCCATCTCTTATATCCTTAAAAAGGATACATACTTTTAATGTTGAATTCATGCCCATTGCATGCTACAACTTGGTGTATAAAATCATTTCCATTATTTCAGCTAATATAATCAAATACTCATTCCTTATTTAATCGATAAATCCCAATCGACTTTCTGTGAAGGGAAAATATTACAAATATGTGCCAAATAATAGTTTTATTTATCCAAGAAAAATATATACACTTTAAACAGTTGTGATAATATTTATACAATTCATCATGTATTTTTCTCTCTCCCACTAAGGCTATTACACCACTCAACTCTATCGTAGATTATCAACTATGACTCTTAACTCATTTACGGTCAGTTACATAGGTGTGTTGATTATTAACCCTCTTTAAATCTTTTTGACTATCTTTAATGCATCCTTTATCGCGTCATGGTAACGATTATGATATATGAAAACTGCTGCTCATATGTGGCCCTAGTAATAAATGGAATTTTCTTCAGTAGGCCTCGATCAGGTGACATCGGTTTCATCACACAGGTGCTGCTCGGTTGTGTCTCGTTGGCTTTGTCGTTCAGTTGACGCTTGGTCAAGACGCTTAGTTAAGAATGACTATGTTAATGATTAATGATGAGTTATAATAACAACTTCTCAATCTTAGCTCTCATGACCCATTCGGTCAGATGTCATGGGCAGACCTCGGTTAGGTATTACTTATAATGCTTATATACTTCTTATTTATAGGCGATCTCGGTATAGCGCGAGACCCCATTTTGTGTCATGCTTTTATACCGATTCCTTTTAATGTCCATACTACTCGATCTGTAGCCATATCGTCCTAATAACACTTTGCTCGATAATAGCCACCTCATCAACCCCCCCCCCCCCTCCCATAATCTATGGAGTAGCTTGAAAATATATAGGATGAAGTAAATATATTGGGCTAACTAGATATAACAATTTGAATGTTTCAAGGGTTACATGACATGATGTCACAACACGCCAGCTAACGATATGATGGAATGTCTGGCAAAATGTGATACGTGTCGCAATCAGGTGATGCTTCTTTATGGCGGCTCAGGCATAAATGTGACGTGCAGATGATTTATCAGTTTTCTACTTCGTTTCCTACAATGTGTGTAAATTTAATAAATCGTAATCATGACATAAATCGTGTCACATATTGACTGTTGTGCCAAATTTCAATCTAAACAAATTAAGAGTATTTGCATAACTCATTTTTAAGTTTATTTGTGGTGCAGTTGGAGAGCACAGAACACTTGTTACTTGTCAAAAGTAGAACCTCACCACAGTCGTTACTGTTGTTATACGAAATATATACCAAAGATTGTAACAAGTAATTTTTTTTATTTATTAGAGAGAAAAATACAATTCCTTGGACTTTGGTGCTTATTTATACGTCTTTTGGGTGATTTTGAATAACTAATTAATACATACATATTCCCACTAATTCATCACGTATACTGATATTTATGATATGGGTCATAATTTTACGATTATTACTTCAATATGCATGTGTTAAGTTGGTTGACCAGTTTGTTCAACGTGGCTTATAATAGTTTTCTTAATTATATGTCTTTAAAAGTAGGTCTCGGTCGGTCTCGTCTGCTCTGTTCATCCTAGTCGTCCATCCTTTCTCTCTTTGCTCGGTAAAGTTCTGAACATTAATTTATGGTTGATTCCTCCTCGGTTTTCCCAGCGAGGCATTTGTTTAGCTAAGTTATCAGAGAGAAAAATATAATTCCTTGGACTTTGGTGCTTATTTATACGTCTTTTGGGTGGTTTTGAATAACTAATTAATATATATTCCCACTAATTCATCACGTACACTGATATTTATGATAGGGATCCTAATTTAAGATTATTACTTTAATATGCATGTGTTAAGTTGGTTGACCAGTTTGTTGAACGTGGCTTATAATAGTTTTTTTAATTATATGTCATTAAAAGTAGGTCTCGGTCGGTCTCGTCTGCTCTGTTCATCCTAGTCGTCCATCCTTTCTCTCTTTGCTCGGTAAAGTTCTGAACATTACTTTATGGTTGATTCCTCCTCGGTTTGCCCAGCGAGGCATTTGTTTAGCCAAGTTCTGCTTTATATATGACGAGCTATCGTCATCTCTTGTACCCTCAGTTTTATTGCTAACTCTTTCTTGCTTCTTGGCTAGCCCTCAACAATATAGTTCTACTCTAAATTATTTCTCGATTGGGCATCAGTGACATCATACTTGCCCTTTTTCCATCATAGCCTTGGTTCACCGTCTTCTTATATGATAACCAGATCGGTTTGGAGTTATTTATATATTCTTACCATTCCCATATGCTCAGATATACAAGATGATGGGAATTGCCCCATCAGGGTACCCCCTAGTTAAGGGATTATGTGTGATAAACACAAAATCGACGAAGTATAATAAAACCATTATTATTTTAATTCTGATGTAGAAGATGGGTTTGTAGAATTGGAGATTATACAGATTCCATGAGGTATGGTGTGTAATGATGAATTGTTTAAATTTTCTACGGTATGGTGACACATGGTGGATTCCAAGCGGTGAGTCTCACAATCAATCCGTTTTTTTTCTAAGCGAAGCTCGGGTTTTAGGGAAAACGTGTGATTTTTTAATTCCGAATGACAACCGCTGTTCTATCACGTATGGAGTGAAAAGCCAAGTGGGATCCGAAGAGTCAGTCATAAATTACAAAGTGGTTAACAGTTTAACTAATAAATCATTTTACCTTTGGCGAAGGAAACTGAATTTTTTTGTAAGGGAAAAACTTCATCTCCATGGTTAACGCTTGTCTTCATCTAAAGATATATGTTTATATTTTAATTCACGATTTCTTTCTTAGTTAGTACTGGCGCATGAAACCCTAGTTCCTTATTTCTAAGTTTATGACCCCTTGTTCATTATCCTTGGGAAAAGACTTTCCTTTCTGGTAGTTGTGTTTGTTCATCAAGTGTCCGATCGATTTGTTTATAGTTATACGTCCATTTGGCTCAGTAAAGTCGCTCTTAGTGGATGTTATGGCCCCAAAAAAGGTTGTAATGAGGCAAGATCAGTTAAAGTTGTGAATACAAAATTTGAAGATCCTGCGTTTTTGAAAAGCTACTTTGATCAAATAGCCCCCAAGTATGGGTAGCTTGATGAGGCTGATCTGTTGAGTTTTCGGGCTAGATATGGTATACCCAATGATGTCATAATTAAAGCACCGGAGGTCGGAGAGCTTCCTTATGAAGCGAGGGATAACGAAACATGTCTATACACGACTATGTTTTACTAGAGCTTACAACTGCCATTACCTTCTCTAATACTAGATCTTTTTAGCTATATGTTCCACCCAATTAGTTGCAAATGGGTGGAGGTTTTTGCTCAGTGTTGTTTTAAGCGTGCGCCTATTAGGTGTCTCTATCTTTCTTGCAGGTTTACTGGCCGTTGTAGATGTCATTGAACTAGAAAAGTCGCCATTTTTTATACCCAATTGACCGGGGTGAGAAAAATAGTTGAACTTCATACCTCTTATAAAAACTAGAAGAATTCTTTCGTATTTGTATCAGGGAATTATAAGCATGAGAATGCTCCGATGAATCTTCACTTAGAATGTCGGTGGAAGGCCAAGTGTAAGAAGAAATATTTTTAGTGTATGAGTTGAAAGGCCCAGTAGCGAATACCTGACCCATATGTTTGGTTTGTGTAGGTGAGGGGAAACATCAAGAGTGGTGCAAAGCAGGTTTGTCCAAAGGTGCAATGAATTCCCTCATCCAGGCAGGTAACGTCAACCAACTCTACGTGGTTACAGGAGCCAGCTCAGCTCAGTTGACCAACCAATTAAATTTCTCGAGAGCTGTGCTTTGGCGAGTTTCCGAATTAGTTATCGCAAATGACAGGAGAGTGACAATAGCAGGTAGCAAAGAAGTGGCTACCACCGAACGGATATGCGTGTTGATGAAACAAATGTATAAATATCGCAATTGTACAAGAGTGTGGCTGTGAGTGCCCCAGGGTCAGAAATCGAGGAAGACATGAGCTCTTCGTCCTTGCAGTGTCAAAATGATAAAAAAAGGGGAATTGGGAGTTGTTCAGGAGTCAGGGGAGTTAAACCAGGTGAGAGAAGATGTCGCCCCACCAGGAAATGAAGTAGGTAACAATCATACTCGACAAGCTCAAGAAGAAGATGATAAAGTAGAAGACGAGGTGGCTCCTCTACAAAAGAGACCGCGTGTAATATTTGGTGCAATCCATATTTCAATGAGGAAGCTACATCTGGTGGATAAAGAATATGCTGATGGAGCTCAAGTGGCAAGTGATCCAGTTAGACCAGAATCAGGTATGAGTATGGAACAGAGTCGGAGGAAAACACCAGAGGTAATAGTGTTAGATGACGCTCGAGTGGAAGGCCACTCGAGCCGAGTTGCTGCAGATAATAAAGAAGAGAGGCAAAAAAGCACATTCTTGAGGAGATAACACATAGAATAGAACATCTTGTGAAGACTTCAACTATTCAACCTTCTGTCCCATTTATGCAGGAGGTTGGCTTAAGGTTCGCCTTTGTGAGTATGGTTAGACCGGAGTTGCCGCCAACAAAAAAAGAAGAAGTCGAGGTGAATAAAGGAAATAAGATAATGGAAGAGATCCCTCCACGAAGTGTTGTAATGCCACGTCCGTCGATGCTGATGTTTGAACTGCTCAAGCGGAGCCCGAATTTGTCCTTCTATGATAATATGCATATGAACGAGATATTATAGAGGCAAGTGGAGTTGGGTATCGAGGTACTGTGTGCTATATATTTTAGTTTTATTAAGTGAAAACAAACGTTATACTGACTTTATTGTGAATATATATGCACCATAACTTTGTGGTATTGTCATACCAACACATATCTAGTGCTTATTATCAAGTCATTGAGAAGTGGAAGCCCAAGCCCATCACTTTCTTAATAATCATTTACCAAAATCTCCTCGACAATAATTACCACCATCTCAAAATTCTTCTCCATCACTTTCTAACCACTCATCTGCTTCACCTCAAAATAATCGCAAAGTAACGCAAAGCACATCCATTTAAAAAATACCAAAAAATACTTCATCATATACCAGATCCAATCCACCTCGAGTTCAGTCAAAGGCTCATCTCTCCCAAAACCTTCATGTTAAAAAGAAAACATTAATAGCTCTGAGAGACCTCGAAGCTGATAACACTTAAAAAAATCCTTCCCAAAACACAATAAAAAATTCAACACCACTATTTCCTCCTCGAGGGAGATTGTTGAGACCAACGTGGAGTCACAACAAACTCCCTCAAATGCTCAACATGAAAATCTGGCCTCAAACGCCAATCCTCCTCGACTAATAGACGAAGTTTCTGAAGAAGAAGTTGATTTAGAGGAAAGAACAAAAACAAACTTTAATTTAGAAGCTGCAGAAAGTGGTGTTACTTCTGAAACCGAAGACGATGCTTCGAAAAAAGGAGGAGCAAAGAAAAAAGAAAAAAAAAGAAAATGCTAGTTGAACTTCCTGAAGATATTGCTACTAGTGTTAGTGTGAATTTAAAACGACTTATCCCAAAATATATCATGGCGCTGAAAAATATGGCATATAATTATTATAGTGAAGCTCAAGCCGGTCATTTTAAGAAGCAATGAGGAATTCCTAATAATATAATGCTTCGACTGCCAAAAGAAGGAGAGAATCCACTTGATTGTGGGAAAAATGAATTGGTGGTCTATCCTGAGATCATCAATTTGAGTCCTCAGTTCTCTCTGAATCCAATGATAGTGGAGTACTTCAAACTCTTGGATATTTTCTCTACACAAGCGACACCAAATTTATGGTTCACGCTCCTGTCAGTGATCATTGCTTCCAGACTAATCCAATCCTATCTCTCTATAAAAGATTTCATCGCCATGACTGGTCTTTCCAAAGGTCTGGTATTTCCTTTCTACTATGTAGCACTTGTTGATGATTTCAAAATTATCGATGATCTACTTGAGGCTGACAAACCGTAGAAGCAAAAGTTTGTCTTCATATATGGAGCATGAGAGAATGGGAAAGAAATATCCGAAGATAACCATTCCAAATAACCTTGTTTGGAGAATCAACAGTAAGTTTTCTCATATTTTCTTATAATCTTTATACCTTAAATTATTTTTTCACATGTATTGCTACTGTATGTAGGAATTACAAGGAGAGACAAAGCTCGCAAGAAAAATACGAAAGATATCTTTGCCAAGTTAGCGACTTGGGCAGAAAATAAATAAGGCAACGGGTTCCACTAAGATTTTATGCCCATAAACTTCATCAATAGTCATCTGTGGATGATCTCTTCGGATTTTGATCTCCCAGAAAATTTGATGGAACCACCCAATCGAGACATTATTGTGAAGAGATTGATAACACTGGATGATAAGGTTATTCTCCCGATTCGAAACAGGTATTTGTCTTCGAAAAAGAAGGCTAAAAAGAAAAAAACAGCTAGTAAGGCTGGTGCTAGCTCTTTAACAAATCTGATCCTAAAAATGAGAGAGAAAAAAACAAAAAGAAGGAAAACGAAGTTAGTCTTCCAACAGTTGAAGAAGTATTGGAAGCTAGACCTTTTTCAAAAACAAAGAAAACTACTGCCCAAAAGAAGAAAAAGAAAACTTCCAAAACTCATCCAACTAAGAGGGCATAAAAGATGTATGAAAAAGCTCCCTCAGAAGGGCCTTCTTTCGAGGCTGAAGAGACTGCAGTTGAAGATCATCGAGGATGTTAAAACTTTAATTTTGAAGAACCCATTGGTGCAGAAGAACTGTAAGACGTTTACCAAGATATTAATCTCTTAGTTTGACAGATCCAAGAGCAAATTGAACAGATTGGACATCAAGTTACTGTTCCTCTTCTGTCTAAGATCTTAGAATCAAACGTTCCACTAGTTGCCTCATCTTCTGGTCTCGTGTCTTACAATAATCAGAGGTTCATCCCTATCGAAGAGACATCTGAAGAAGTTTCAATTACATTGCAACCATCATATAAACTTGAAGCAGCAGCCAAAACATTGTGCGCAAAAATCGATTCCGCTCGAATTCACTTCGAAACTATGGCTAAGGATATGGTTCAATGGAAGAAAGAAGCTGCAAAATAAAAGAAGATGTGATAAATATTTGCAGACACATCACTGACCAGTTTTAGGCTGATAGGTCGGAATCATTAAAGGAGTCATTCAATTGAAATGTCATCTATGATTTGTGAATGATAAAAAGCAAAAGAGCTAAAGACTTCCCATCATCCTGAGATGGATGAACTTATAGCGAAACATGCTATAAAGAAAGTGGCTGACGAAATGGATTCACTCAAAACAACATTCGAAGAAGAAAAAAAGACGATGTGATAGCTGCTAAAACTGAATATGGACGAGAGACTCTTGCTACGATAAAACATGTTGAGGAACAGAAAACAATTGAATTGCTCCACGAATTCCATGTAGTATTCCCAAAAGAAAATCTGTCAAGCTTTTGGGAATTAATCCCCATGGAGAATTGTCCTAGTGACGCATTCGAAGCTGTGCCATCTGATTCCTTGGAAGAAACCGACTCAGAAAAAGATAAAAAAAATTCTTCTGAAGAGAACTCCAAAGAGAATGATTAACTGTTACTTCTTTTTGTTTTTGTGTTATGAAGTCATTATTTGTTGTCGATGACTCATTTTTATAAATGCTTAACTGCTTGGTATTCGAATCCATGTTTTGGTAAGATTGGACAATTAATTCAATTAACACATACTTTTCTCTTTCCATAATTATATGCCAAGTTTTACCTTATCATGAATTCTTTTTTTATTTCATGAAAAAGTCATTATTACCTTGAACTCAAATATATGTCACAAATGAATTTGTAATATCTTAAATAAGCATAGTGCATTTAAAGAATGCATAGCACTATGAATACAACCTGGGAATTTAGAAAACGTTAGCACCTTGAATACTACCCGTGCATTTAGAAAATATTAGCACATCGAATACAACCCGTGCACTTAGAGAAAATTAGCACTTCGAATACAAACAATGCGTTTAAAGAATGTTAGAAACTTGATTATAGCTAGTTACTCTTGGTCAACAGCTTCAAAGATAAATAGTCTTTGACCATTTACCAAGATAATATACATATTTGTATTTAAAAAAACATTGGCAAAAAATAAATTTTATTAATGTCCTCGAATATATACATGACGCCTCATTAAAACCTTCATGCGCCAACAAGATAAGAAAGAGTATGTCAATTATTCGAAAGAAAAAATTATTCTTATTACAACTTTAAATGTTCTATATTCCAAGGATGTTGAGGTAATCTTCCGTGCTCATCACAAAGGTGATATTACCCGTCTTAATCCGCTCCATTAACACACAAAGACCCTCCCAATTCGGGGCCATCTTTCCAAGTCGTTTATCCTTTGTATGGGAGAATACCTTCCTCAAGACTCTGTTACCTACTTTAAATCCCTCATTCTCACATTCAAATTATAATGACTCATCCTCAAAGTTTGATAATGATCATATTCAAATGTTCCCTAACTCTATGCCCTTCGATCAAGTCTAGGTCTGTGTTTGTTGCCTCTTTATTTAGCTCTTCTGAATAATGAAGTACTCTATAGGAAGGTAAATTTGACTCTACAGGGCTAACAATATCCATACCATACACCAAGGCAAAAAAAGTTTATTGTTGTGCCTTGTTAAGAATTGTACAATAAGCCGACAACACCTCTTGCAAATAGTTAGACCATTTCTATGCAGCACCAGTTAAATTATTTATTCAAACTCTCAAGAATATATCATTACTTACCTCCACTTGATAGTTTTCTTGGGGATGAAAAGGTGTTGAAAAACACTATATGGTACCCCTCGTAGTGAAAAAAGTCATTTATCTATGGTTAAATTGAGGACCATTATTATTGGTGATTTTTTGAGGAAGTCCAAAGCGATAACATATATTATTCACAATAAATTTAATAATATCCTTAGCTTTTGTACCAGATAACAGTTCAGATTCAGCCCAATTCGAAAAGTAATCTAACATCACTATAATCATCTGACTTCCTCTAGAGGCCATAGATAATGGACCTACCAAATTATATTCCCCATCTATCAAAACAGATAGCTTCAGATATGGAAGTGAGCGGTACTGTTAGCTTGTGAATAGAATTGGAAAAACGTTGACAAATATCACAACCTCAAAGTAAGACCTTAACATCATTCATAACAGAAGACCAATAATAACCTGCCAACAAAACCCTGCGCATCAAAGACTTAAACCTACACTGAGCTGAACCTTCACCATTAAGAAACTCATATTAAATCTCTTGAGATTCTTTCCTACCCAAACAACGTTGCAATGGTCTACTTATATATATTTTGTATGTGACTCCATGTAATACAACATAACCATGGGCCTTATACCTACACTATTTTAGCCAGCTATACATCTTGAGGTAACATACCTTTTAGTAAAAAATTAAGGAAATCAAACCTCCCATCACTTCGAATTATGTCTGGAATCATATTTAAATTGTTCTAAACGTGTTAAATCGAATGACTCTCCTATAGTAGTATCCATAGATATTATTCTGTAATAGCATTTGTTGCCAAAGAATCATCAAATGTATTATCTCATCGGTTAATATGCTCTACAATCACTTTGTCAAACAAAAGATAATATATTGAACGCGTAGATATAAAATTAATTGATATTTCTTGGCATCAGACACACACATGCCATATGATTTTCCACTAGCTGCAAGTCTGTTTCCAAACAAACTATTGTCGCTCCACTTATATTTGCAAGCCTTAAACTAGCTAACACCGCTTCATACTCATCCTCATTATTTGATGCATGAAAGCCAAACCGAATAGCCTGATATATTGCCTCCCCAAAGGAGAAACTAAATGAACCTCTGTAGTACATCATAATATGCTAAAACCACCATTAGTTTGAACCACCCACATTGAAGTTTCCGGTGAGACCTTTTTTCTATGCTCTCATCTGATCAACTAGAATGAAATTCGACCAAACAATCACCTAAAGCTTGAGCTTTAATAGCCGTTCGAGGAGTAAAAATGATGTCAAAATATCTTAATGCTACTGACCACTTGGTCATTCTTCTAGAAATGTCTGGTCGTTGTAACACATTCTTTAGTGGGAACGAAGTTCGAACCACAATGGTGTAAGCTTGGAAATAAGGGTGCATTTTCCTCGCAGCCACCACTAAAGGAAAAACCATTTTTTCAAGTTTCAAATACTTGATCACCGATGCTAACAAACTTTTACTAACATAATAGACTGACTTTCAAACTCTCTTATTTTCGCATATCAAAACAACGCTCATAACAAAATCAGACACTGCTAGATATATAAAAGTAGTTGTTTTTTAGTTCGAGGCTTCGACAAGATCTCTAGTGACAACAAAAGTTCTTTAATATTTGAAAAGGTTTCTTCAAAATATGATGTCCAAATGAACTCTTTAGGTCTGCGTAAAACTTGGAAAAAGGCAAAAAACTTTTCTAGAACATCTCAAAATAAATAGATTTAGAGCAGCTAACCTTCTTGTCAAGACTTGCACCTCCTTTATAGTTCGAGACGATTTCATTGAAACCAAAGCCTTCAACTGTTCCGGATCTACCTCTATCACTTTTTCACTAATGATATATCCTAAAAATTTCCCTGATCGGATACCAAAAGTTCATTTTTCCGGATTCAGCTTCAAATGAATGGCCTTTATATTTAAAAAGGCCTCCTCTAAATTTTTCAGGTATTCACAATCTATCGAGATTTTAGCCAAAGTATCATCAAAATATACCTTCATATTTCTTCCAATCTGAGGAGTAAAAGCCTTATTCACTAACCTTTGATATGTCGCTCCAGTATTCTTCAACCCAAACGATATCACTTTATAAAAAATTAGTCCTCGATCAATAATGAATATGGTACTTTCGTGATCTTTTGGATCAATTTGAATTCGATTATAACCCCCAAATGCATCTATAAAAGAGAAAACATTATTCCCTAAAGTAGAATCAACCAGCTGATCTATTCGAGGGATATGAAACAGATCTTTAGGGTATGCTCGATTCAAATATGTGAAGTCAACACACATGCACCATTTCCAATTCTTCTTCTTGACTATCACCGGGTTTGCTGTCCATAAATGATATTGTATCTTGAATAGGTCCGACGAGGGGGAGAAGAGCGACCCCTCTCATAATAGCCTCAAACTTTTATATAGAAAAGACTTATCTCTTCTGAACAACCTGTTTTATCCTCAGATTTATAGCTAGGTATGACATATTATTTCAGATGGAACTCCAATTACATTCTCTAGTTTTCCAAGCGAAAAGATCCAAATTATCATTTTTTTAACTATTGATAACGTAAAGGAGGAGATAACAATGGTCATGTTCATAAAGTCTTCCCATTAGAGAAAATATACTCTTCAATATCCTCACTCACTATTAAAGAACCCAAGATCTTTCTCGGAACATTTATTCCCTCTTCATCCGAGGTTAACCCCCTTGGTTGTTATTCAGCCTTCTGATCCTCAGAATTAAAACCTCAAACCCGGAGTGCTGTTGCATAATATTCTTTGGCTACTTTTTGGTCACTTCGAAGCACTCTAGCAAGATCTCCAATGATATATTTTAGACATTGATGAACAGTAGACACAAGAACATACATTCTTGAAAGCCAAGTTCTCCCAAAAATAGCCTTATAGATGGTTGGACATTTCAGCCCCAAGAACAACACTTGAACTTTCTTTTTAAACAGGCCTTTTCCTAAACACACTTCATTTTCAAATTCACCAATCACTTGAGCTGTTACTCCTGTAAGCCCAATTATAGTACGATCAAGCCGAAAATTTCGGAGAGGATTACGCATCCTATCATACGTAGACTTGAATAACACATTTGTAGAACTTCCTGTATCTATCAGAATACGTCAAATTTCAGTTGCAGATATATTTTCCCCTATAACCACTGAATTCTCATTAGGACCAGCTATTCTCTTCAAATCATCCTCATTGAACAAAATAAAAAGAGTATCATGCGTGCCATATAAGTGAGTAGACATCCTCCTTTCTACCTAGGTTACTAAACTGATAACGTGCCTTTTCTTCGAACTATCAGTAGTAGCAGACATAAAATCTCCCCCAAAGATTGCTAAATATTCAAAATACTCACATAGTCTTCGAACTCGTCCTTGCTCTACTGGTTCATCCACAACCATCAAAAGTAATTGATTTGGATCTGTGTCCAAATATTTTGATGCCGCATCAAACTCATCATGTTTAGAATCTAAAATCATCAATACACTTTCTTATTTCAAATTTGGGTTAACAGTTTGATGTGTCGATGAGCTTGGAGTTTTCATTCCAGTACTTTGCCCTTTGGCAAAAGCTATCAATTTTCCATTATATATTAAAACCTGTAACTCCTTCTTTAAAGATATACAATATGAAATGTCATGCCCAATATCATTATGATATTTGTAAAACTTGTTATTGCGTTCTTCTCTTGGTATGTTTATTGAAGCTGTCTTTTAAAGCTTACATGACCTTTAAACTTCTTGTAAATAGCAACAACATTCTCAGTCAAGTCAACATAATAATCTGGCCTTATCCATTGATTTGGTCTTGGCCTATAATGTTGATTGTTTGTTATGACATGAAAAGGAACCCCTCCTGTTCGAGGAGTTAAATTGTTATTTGTCCTCAGATATGAAGGTGCGTGATAGATTGAATTAGTAGATCCTTGCCCCAAATTTTTCTGTATAGAATCAGTTCCACCTCAAACTCTTGTGAACTCCTTCACTTTATTATGATTTCCACTTCAGGCATTAAACCCCAAAAGTTAATGCTCTCATTTTTGTCATTTCATTTTCCAAATCTCCTGGTAACAACCCTTGTCGAAACACATCCATAGAAACCAGATCTTCACAATTATCTAACCCTGATTTTGTTAACACAAAATGCTTCGTAGAATCCTTCAATTTATCTCCCAAAACTTACTTACATTGTATTATAGTATCTCCATTTTCTCGCATCTCTTTGCTTTCTAAAATCCGTCGTCAGAAAGCTTTGTTAAAATCCTAAAGTTGGTAATATATCCCCTCTGAATCGTATTATACCACTTCAATGCAGTGCCCTTAAAGGTCTGAGAAAAAGCTCTGCATACCAACCTATCATCATCTTCAAAGTTTATTATATAGTTTTTGAATTGTTCATTATGATTATCGGGACCTGCATCCCATATATTTTTTTCGAACTTAGAGATATCAAAACGCTTCAGAAGAGTAATGGACCTAATCTTAGTTGTTAAAGGAGACTTTCTCTAGTTTAATCCTTATACGTACTGGTCATCTCCTCTTGTCCCCATAATAGCATACAAATTCTGATAAGCTACACATGTGTATTTATTAGATGTATTCCCTTCACACCATTCAGTATCCCTCATATAACGAGGTGCATTGTCTCTTTTTGTCTTATATTCCTTGCATGATTTTTGATGTTGGATTCTTTCTCCTTCCCAAGAACCCTGATAGTTTATCTGCTTAAACAAGCCTCTCTCAGATTCCGAGATTTCAAATTCATCATCACTAGATGTGACATACCTATGCTTATCTTTCTTTTCTTTTTTAGAAGTTTGATGTTCTTTGTCAGACTCAAAATAAGCTTTGTTTCAATTGTTTCGAACTTGATGAGTTGCTTACGACTGATCAGATTGAGTTTATTTCATATTTCTGTTCAACTTGTCTTACCTCAGATTTTAGTCTACATGACTAGATATGTTGTTCTCTTTTAACATACTTATCATTCAATGCTGTTATTTTTTCCAACAACTGATTCATCCCAACTTCGATGTCAGAATGACCTTTTTGTACCGGAATTTGATCGTTATTTTTACTTTTTTCCTTATGTAAACTAGATCTCAAAGTTTCAATAGCTTTTCAAACTATTGGATCAGATTCGTTTCATGGTTCCATATCGATCAAGAATGATATTACTGTATAGAAATCCAATACTTTATGGTTTTTGACAAGAAATCAAGGTATTAATCAAAAATTTCTCCCACGGTGGTCGCCAATTTGTTGATTTAAAATTTCGTTTTTAGTGAGAGAAAGTAAAAGAGAGAACTCAATTGTAGAGAGAAAGTAGTTTTAGAAATCAGAATTTATTTAATAAAAAGTATCGTGCTTTATTCATCACTTCACTCCTTATTTATAAGAGCGTCAGATTTCTATAACTGAATCAGCTATATAAATAGGTAAATTACATTGCAACCCCTTATATTTATAAGTAGTCTAGATTTCATCTTATAACTATACAATTCATCATACATACCCTTATCATTATTACATTAAGCCCCCCAATATGTCATATCCTTATCAACCACCAATAGATACTTCCACCTCCGAAGCTTTTGGAGTTGGTCCAACAATATCTAGACCACAAGGAATTAATTCAGATATGGAGTGCATTAGTACTTCCAAGATTTGAATTCCATTTGCAAAATTGTTCACAAGTATCACAATATTTGATGAGTCCGGATAAATCCACCAATGCCTACTGCGACTTTCGGACAAGGGCAATTCGGACATAAATTGCCCATTGAACTATCTGGACAAGACAAAAGTATAAAATAACTAAACACCTTTTGACTAAGCTATGTGCTAATCAGCTTACTAAGTAAATAGGTCCTTAAACTTGGCTCGGTTCCATAATTTTGACCCGAAAGCCCATGGGTCCATAATTAAGGGTATAAATACCCCAACTACTTTCATTAATAAGGGTAATGAACATTTAATACAACCAGGCAGCTCAAATCTCTCACTACTAAACACTCAAACATTTAATACTCTCGAAACTTTCCAAAACACTTGACAAAATTACCCTCAGTTTAGAATAAACCTCACCAAATTGGCGACCACAGTGGGAGGAGAAGGTACCTGAATCTAGCATTCAAAACCAATAGAAAGACGTTTGGATGGATCCGAACGAGCGAGCAATTCCACCACATGTGGTGGAAGTGGTTGGAGAAAATAATGAATACACCCCCGAGGAACGAGATAAGTTGAAAGCTGAAATAGAAGCGTTAAGGGCTATTAAAAAGACAGAGATGGGTTTAAAAGAAAAGTCCAAGGCGTCAGCCGTTCACCATACTAACAATCCAAGGCAGAATGACCCATCAGCAAGACTCATTTAAGCACAAAAAATACCCATGTCAGTTCCAAGAAGTCTCACCGGTCTAAGCCGGTGGAGAGCTCAGAATCTGAGTCCTCCAGTAGCTCTTCAAACGAGGATGAGCTTGAGGAGTCCTTGTCATCAAGTAGTGATGAGGGGAGGTCCAGGAAGAAGCAAAAGCTAGTTAAAAAATATTAAAAAGAGAGAGATAGGCATGGAAGACTAAAGAGGCATCTGGGAAAAGGGTCGTCTCACAGCCACAACCATAGTCACAGGCATGTGGACTTACTACTGATTGATCCCTTTGCTTTCCATGATGAGCCAGGTATTTTTACAACACCTAATGAAGACACAGTTTTTAGACATAGTCGGAATTGGAGGCAATCGCCATTGTCTGCCAAGATACTGTACAGAAACGTTCCTAAGAGGTTTGATAGTACTAAAATGGAGAAATATGATGGGAGCAAAGATCCGGACAACCATCTGGAACATTTTAAAAATTTTATGATGAATTTTGATGATGATGATGACAAACTTTTGTGTAGAGCCTTCTCTCAATCCTTTACGAGAAGTGCTCTGAAATGGTAAAAAATCCTGCCACAGGGTTGTATCATAAAATTTGATACATTTGGGTGGCCTTCCAAAGGTAGATTGTGGGGAGTAAAGAGGTTAAGGGCAATAGAGATACTATTATTCATTGTGCCCAAGAGCCAAATGAGTCACTAAAAGATTATATGAGCCGGTTCGAAAATACAAAGAATGGGTTAGCTGATTGCTTTGAGCAAGTAGCAATAGCCGCTTTGAGACAAGGATTAAACCTTGAGAATCTAGCTGATTCAGTGACAAGGAAGAAGGCCACGACTTGGGGTAGTTTGCTAAATCAGGTGGAAAAACAAATCAATGTGGATGAAACAAAGAAGACTAGGGTTACACAGACAAGTGAGGTCTGCCCCAGCTGCTCCAAATAAGAATCAGTCCTGATACAAGGCTAAAGAAACTGGACAAGGGTCCAACATGGCCAAACAGACTCAATCCCACCCAAATCCAGCTTAGAGCCAACAATCCATAAATAAACGAGGACCTTGGGTCCAACCGGAGTGGTTTGCTGAGCTAAAGGAGAATGTGGCAACCATTTATGGAAAAACTAAAGAGGAGGTGCATTTCAGGAAGCCATGAGCACTTCAATCTCCCAAGGAAAGTCGTAATACTTGTTTTTGCCAGTATCATCATGATATTGGCCACAACACCAAAGACTGTATCGCTTTGAAACAAGAAGTACATAATCTTATTGAAAGGGGAAAACTGGGAGCTTATGTTAGGAGGAGGAGTGGAAACAGGCCTGGCAATGCTCCCCGGACAAGCCCTACACACAACGCAGGAACATCAGCTCCGGATGGGGCAATAGTGATCTATGAAAGATTTGGTATCGATTCAGAGTATTTGGAGCCTGACCCAACTCGTAATAAGGTGGGCGTTATAACAGAGCAAGTCAAGACGGTGTCCGGATTCATTAGCTTCTTTGAGTCACTTACCATTTTCAAAGGGGATACCATGACATCACCCACTCCTTCATCAAGGAAGAGGCATGTTCATAATCTAACTACTCGGTTGGAAGGGGGCATATCTTCATACCAGTCCCAAATTCCTTTTCCATTTATAGTCTTTGATGAGGATGATCTAAAGGACATTTTTGGGCGTCATGAGGATGCTGTTGTGATAGGAGCATCTATAGGGGGCAACGACATCAAACGAATTATAATTGACACTTGCAGCTCAGCGAACATTTTTTTAAGCTCTTACAAGCAAATGAAAAATCTAGTAGTAATTCAACATTCGAACAGATCCATAGTGGGCTTCACAGGGAGTTATGCGAATGTAATCGGAGAATTTGAGGAAGAGGTAGTGTTGGGAAAAGGCCCCTTCAAGAAGATGGTCAGGGTGCTATTCGTTGTGGTAGATTGCCCCACATGCTATAATCCGATCTTTGGGAGGTCCTAGCTCTCTAGGATTCATGTTGTGGGTTCACCAGTCCATCAATGTTTAAAGTATGCAGTTTAAGGACAAGTGGGAGTTGTCCGGAGTAGCCAAAAGATAGCAACAGAATGTTTTGCAATTGCACTTGCTCCTAGAACTCTGGGGGCAGTCCAGATTAATGAAGATAGCAGTTTTTGGGGCCCTTTGGGGCAAGGGTGAAATCGATGAACCCAGAGAGACCTCCGATGTTTTGATACCGATTGAAGAAGTTGAAACCCACTCTCTGGTTAAAGGAAGGAGTGTTAAAGTTGGCTCCAAGATGCACCAGAATTGAAGAAAAAGTTGTTATCCTTTTTGGCAGGTCACCAACATGTTTTTTCTTGGTGTAATGCTGATGTGACCGGAGTACCAGCAAGTGTTATATCACACAAGCTATCCATTCGGAGAGATATTGCACCTATTGTGCAAAAAATGAGAGCTTTTTCTAAGGAGAAAGCTGATGTAATAGTCCAAGAAGTTGACCAGCTTACTAAGATGGGGCACATAAATGAGTGTCAGTATCCTTTATGGACAGCCAACCCAGTGTTAGTCAAGAAAAAGAATGGGAAATGGCGTATGTGTATCGACTTTACTAACCTCAACAGAGCTTGCCCAAAAGATCTTTATCCAGTCCCCCGTATAGATTAGTTAGTGGACTCCACATCTAGAAACAAGCTATTATTGTTCATGGATGCCTTCTCCGGTTATAACCAGATACAGGTGGATCCGAAGGACCAAGAACACACTACCATTGTTACAGATATGGGTCTCCATTGTTGTAAGGTGATGCCTTTTGGGTTGAAAAAATGCTGGGGCTACTTATCAGAGGTTGGTAAATAAAGTATTTACTGATTAAATTGGAAGAAATATGGAAGTATATATCGATGATATGATGGTTAAGGGCTTAGAAGAAGAGTTTCACCTAATTGATCTTCAAAAAACTTTTGTCAACTTAACAAAGGTGAATTTAAAACTCAATCCTGAAAAGTGTGTGTTTAGGGTGCGATCTAGTAAGTTTTTGGGTTATGTGATTAGTGAAAAAGGGATACAGCCTGATCCGGATCAACTTGATGCTCTGTTAAAAATGGACCCTCCTCGAAATATTAAAGAAGGGCAGAGGTTGACAGGAAGGTTGTCTGCTTTGAATCGTTTTATTTCAAGGTCTTCGGACAAATGTACTCCATTCTTTCAAACCTTGAAAGGTGCTAAAGACTTAAATTTGTCTCCACGGTGCAACAAGGCTTTTGATGAAATAAAGAAACACTTGTCTTCTCCTAAAACCCTTTCTAAGCCAGTTGAAGGAGAAACACCTATGTATACTTGGTTGTGTCAGAATGTGCTATAAGTGCAGTGCTGGTTAGAGAGGTGGACAATTATCCTCATCCGGTGTACTACATCAACAAGAGTCTGATAGATGCTAAGAAGAGGTTCCTAAAGCTTGAAAAGCTGGCACTAGCCTTAGTAATTGCTGCCAGAAAAATGAGACCGTATTTTCAATCTCATTCCATTATCGTCCGAACATCTTTTCCACTAAAGAATGTTCTTCAGAAAGCGGACATATCAAGCAAGATGACCAAGTGGTCTGAAGTTGGGTGATTATGACATTTATTTTGCTCCACGGACTGCAATCAAAGCTCAATATGTCGCTGACTTCTTGGTGGAATTTCATTCGAACAGATGTTCTAAACAAGCTTCAGAAGAAAAAACCAAAAAAGAATGGATTGTCCGGACAGATGGTGGATCAAGCATAATGGGTTGTGGGGCTGGGATTTGTTTAACCTCTCCATATGAAGATAAGTTATACCAGACTATATGTTTTGCTTTTAAGGATTCTAACAATGAGTCTGAATATGAGGCAGCTATAACTGGTCTAAAATTAGCTTTTTTGTGTGGGGCTAAAAGAATTAGATTAATGAGTGATTCTTAGCTTCTTATCCAACATGCTCAAGGTCAGTCCGAAGCCAAGAAGGAGCAGTTGATCAAATACTTATTCATTCTTAAAGAAGTAGCAGCCAACTTCAAAAATATTTGCTATGAACATATTCCTAGATCAGAAAACACACTAGCAGATATCTTAACAACCATAGCATACTCTGAGTCCTACCCATGAATTCATGTACAAGAATTCCTATCCATACAATCAAATTAGAGCAAGGAAGAAGAGGAGAGCTTAAGTGTACAAGTGGTTCAATCCAAAGATTAGAGATTTCCCCTTCTTTAGTATATCTCTAATAGAATTTTGCCTCCGAGAAGGCTATGGCAAGGAAAATGAAACATAAGGCTCGTGGTTTCTTGATGATAAGATATAAAAAGTCGTGCAACAGACCTCTCTTGCATTGTTTGGGGCTGAAGAATCCCAAATTGTTTTATCCGAACTACATGATGGAGAAGGGTCAACACACTATAGCTACAGAGCTCTAACCCAGAGGGTCTTATTGGCTGGGTACTATTGGTCATCCATAATGGAAGATGCTAAGGAATTGGTGAAAAAATGTGACCCATGCCAAAGATATGGTAACGAAATTCATATCACAGTAGTTCATATGGAGTCAATTTCTGAGCTAGTGCCTTTCGCTCGTTGGGGACTGGATTTAGTTGGGCCTCTACCAATGGCGTCCAGAGGGTGCAGGACTATTATTGTAGCCATTGATTACTTCTCCAAGTGGATTGAAGCAGCTCCCCTGGCAGGAACTACTTCAAAGGCTGTTATAAAATTTATTTTGTCTAATATTTGTTGCAGATTTGGGGTTCAACAAAAGATAACCATGGATAACGGGCCACAATTTGATAACAAGGATATGGAGAGTTTCTATGCCTCCAGGGGCATTTATCATTGCTTCTCTTCTCCTTTCCACCCACAAGAAAATGGCCAAGTTGAAGTGGCAAATGAAACCATTATGTCCGGTCTGAAAAATAATTTAGAAGGGGCTGTAGGGAAGTGGCCAAGCTATTTGCAAGAAGTATCATGGGCATACCGAACTACTCCTAGGGCAGCTACTCAAGAATCTCCTTTTGCCTTGGTGTATATGATGAATGAAATTACTCTTATAGAAGCAACCCTACAATCATATAGAGTCCACAACTATTCCGAACAAGGAATTGGCAATTAGGAGCCAGTTGGACTTAATTGAAGAAAGAAGGGTTAAAGCTCATCTTAGAACAACCCACTATCAAGGATTGATGAAGAGCAGATTTTCTTCCAAGATCAAGAGAAGGGATTTTCAACAGGAGATAAAGTATTAAAAAGGTTTTCTTGCATACTAAGGAAAAACAGTTCGGCAAACTGGCTCCGAACTGGGAAGGCCCTTATGAGGTCTCCGAAAAGCTTAAGCCTGTGACATATAGGATTCATGACAAATATGGAAGAATCCTGAAGCACCCATGGAATATTGAACACCTCCGGTTATATCTGGAATAAAAGTTGTGTAAATATTTACTTGTTTAATGTCAATGTAAATATTAGGGGGCATACTCTTTCCTACCCTAGTGGCACGGGGAGATTTTAATGAGGTGTCTGGTTTTTTCAATGAAATATGATGCCTTCTTAAAATATTCGGTGTGATTTGATTGCAATTCCTTTCAAGTCTTCAGTTTAATACTAAGGGTCTTTGACAGATCAGATTAATCTGGTTGAATGATGATCATTAAATACATGTCATCGGAGATTTTAAATACGCTCACCTTAAATATTTGTAAAGTAAAGACGGGCTCTTTAAACATTAGCCATTAAAATTGAAAGCAAGAATGGAACAAAGAAAAATTGGATAAGATAAGCATGTCCGGGTAAGAACCGGATAACAATATTAAAACACAAAATATGCCTTGGCCATCCAAGGACTTTAAGTATTGTGAAAAGCTTAATCGGACTCAAACCGGATATAATTACAAAAATGCCTTGGCCATCCAAGGACTTTAATAGTTCACAAAATAAAGAAAACACAAAAGATAGTTAAAAACCTCAGGGCGTATTCCCTTCCGATGTTCCTGCGTCATGTCCTTTCTTAGGGCCTTTGAGTTCAGCGCTTGAACTCTCACAGGTTCCTTCTTCTTCATTGGTGGTAGAATTAATCCTACTTGAGTAGTTCTTTTTGTCACCATCAGCCATAGTATGGAACGGGATGTCTTCATACTCCACATAATGCCACAAGGTACCAAACTTCCTTTTCAGAAACGTTTTATGGAAAAGCAGTACCATGTCAGACTTCACTTCGGCATACCTTTTTTCTAAGGAATCTATTACCTCGTTGGTGTATTTATCGATGCTGGTTTGAATTTTCTGTTCTTGTTCTTTCTCCAAATCTTCTTTCTCCTTGGTTGCCTTATATACAACCTCTTCAAAGGAAGTCTTTTCGCCGGACAAGGTCTGAATGAAACCATCCTTGGTCTCCATGTCTTCCTTTAAGGTTGAGAGATCTTTATCCAAACCGGAGCACTTAGCTTGGAGCTCAGTGTTAGCATTCTCCGAGGTGGCCAGCTTGGTTGACAAATCTTCCTTGTCCTTCTTCAATTCTTCAAGATCTTTCTTCGGTGCTTCAATACTCTGGTTAGCATTGAGGAGGTTGGTTGACAGCGTCTCCTTGTCTGCGTTAAGGGTGTTGATAAGGGTGGATTGGTTTTTCACCAGCCTCTCCACGTCGAGCAATGGTTGGATATGACCTAAAAGAGAATGGGCCATCGTATCCTGGTCTTCAGAAATAGAGAAAGACTTACCATTGTAGGTTACCATGTTGGAAGAACCTGAAGGACTGAAAAGACGAGCGAAGTCATCTTTCTCTGAATCGGTGAAGTAAAGACCGATGTCATGAAGGGCTCTGATGTTAGGCCCTCCTCCGGTGCCCTCTCCCAGTTACAAGTTTGTTGGAATTTTCTCTGCCAAAGTAGGGTCAACAGGAGTTGGTGGAGGAGGAAGCTCCGAAGGGAGAAGAGTTATTTCTCCCCCTAAAGTGACCTTCTTCTTCTTGGCAGCCCTTTCATCGCTACTGGCTCCCCGTTTTTGGTCCTTCTTCGGAGGCCTTAGTGGATTTGGTTTTTCTCCTGCCTCATTGACAGTTTCATCTTCAACCACTTGGAGCAAGGAGGCATGGATCCCTTCTTGGTGTCCTCCACCTTGGTTCTCCGGGCCGGTCTCTTCTGTAGCAACCCGAACTGCCTCTGTTGCCGCCTTCTTTTTCTTTTTCTTTCCCTTTATCTTGCTAGGGGCCTTGGCTCTAGTGGGCAAGGCCAGTTTACCATCTTTTTCCTTTGTTCGTTTGAGGATGACAGCTGGGGGAAGGGTGTGGTCAATTCTTCCCATGTGAGATCTCTCCGGCCTGTGGTATTCCACAGATGAGATCTCACCAAATTTCCAGAAGTGAAACAGTTGTGGAAGGTATTTCCCCAATGTTTTGCGGCCCATGCATTTAACTTGGCACATGTAGTCTGCCCCTCCTCTAGATATCCGGTATACTCCTTCGGTAATATTGAAAATGAAGTAATGGATGATTTAGAAGTGGAATATTTGTAAAGTGAAAAGGAGAAAATGAAAAAAATTTGAAGAACTTACTTGTACTCTTCCACCTACTAGTAAGCATAATAGGGTTAGTCTTGGATTCGATCTTTCTCCCATTCTCCCATGATCCACTGATGAATGATTCAGAAGTGGGATATTTGTAAAGTGAAAAGGAGAATATAAAAAACAAAATTGAAGAACTTACTTGTACTCTTCCACCTACTAGTAAGCATGCTAGGGTTAGTCTTGGTTTTGATCTTTCTCCTATTCTCCCATGACCCACTGATGAATAAAAATTTAGTTTTCCAATTCTTCTACGACTCCAACAAATCATCTACCACTGTAAAATTGTCTCTCATGTCGTGGTGATAGAATGGGATGTGATGATTTTGGCACAGGTTTGCCACAACGGCAAACTACTCCATAGGGAGAGGGATTCGTACAGCCTTGATGCCATTATGCAAGCAAGGAGGGAGTACCAAGTATTTGGACTTAATTGGCTTGGGCAAAGCTTAATCAGGTAGAAAATACCTAATGATCTCTGGGTCTAAGGGAATCTGAGCCCCCAGTTGAACAGTTTTGTGTAGATGACCACTTCATTAAGTTTCAATCTATTGGAGTCTCTGGAATGACAAGTATTCTCACCTTCACTGACTCTGGAATCTCCCACTTTGTCCAGATCTGGGCCAGTTCGGCTGTATGAGTATAAACATAATTTATGTTCTGCATGGCCAACAAGTACTTCATATTGACTTTCTGAAAGCAAGGTCCTACCTTTCCCTCCAAGCACTCCGGGAGATCCGGATGAGCCACTCCAAACTTCACTTTTCCTTTCGCTTTCCTATCAGAAGGAGCATCCCCAGTTTACCCTGAGGCTTCAGTCTCGAAGGGGTCCTCTTCGATACTATCTTCCCTCACTTCTTCCATCACGGTGGATGGTTTATCAGTTGTTGTGGATGGAAGGGTGTCAGCTTCTGGCTCTACGGTATGTCCGGATGATTGAGCGCCAGTTTTTTCCAAAGGTCTGGTGTCCAGTTGAGGCTCAATTCTGGGGGATTTTGTTTGAGAAGCTACTTTCGCTGCCTCCAATCCGGAGGGCTTATCTCGTTGGGCTCTTATAGATATCTCCGATCCGGAGTGTTTATCTTTGGATGCTGATTTAGAGGCCTCCGGTTTGGAGGGCTTTAACTATGAGGCAGTCACTTGGGATTTTACTAAACGAGTTGTCCGACGTGGATTGGACTTCTCTGGAGACTTTTCAATATCAAATCCTATGGCTATGAAATGGGAGGGTTTTCTAATGCTCGATACTGCCTTTTTTGGGTAGTAGAAGGTTGGGACTCCAGAACAAAGGAGTCTGATGGGATTGGTGAAAGATTTGATTTGAATAGCCGTTTGGATTTTGGATTTCTGGTAGAAGATGATCCTTGATCAGCTTCTTGGGATGGTTTATCGGACTTGTCGCCTGGGGAGACCGGGAGACCAGCAGCGATGCGCCTCTCTCGTTCAACTTCCCTTGCCTTCTCTAATTCGGACAGATTCAACCAGCCGCCTTTTTATAAGAGCGTTTCTAGCCGTGAACATAAAACCAACCAAGAATTTTTTTGAAAGAAAGGGTGAAAAGCTCTGTAAAATATTTGTAGAGTGATGAAGATAATGAAACAGTGAAAAAGGATTTATATATTAGTAAAAAATGTAACTGATACCTAAGAGAAGACAAAGAGATTCGTGCAATGATTCAAGACGGCGCTGACGTGAGAAATATTAAATGTATAGGTTACTTTTTAGGTTTAGTGAAAGCGCCGATCTAGGTAAAAACGGCTGGTAGGTCAAATCAGATTGTGACACCTGTCCCACGATCCAATAAAGAAAATCTCTTAGAATTCGGAAAGAAGTCAGTCCGGACAAAACTCAAACCAGATACACAAGTGGGTCGGAAAATATCGTTACTGACTAAGAGAATTTTTTAGTCATGCCAAAGATTTTTGACAAAGCCTAAAAAAGGTGCTACTAATGAGTCCGGATAAATCCACCACCAGCTAGTGAGAATTCCAAACAAGGGCAATTCAGATAAAAACTGCCCACTGAACTATCCGGACTATACAAAAGTATAAAATAACTAAACACGTTTTGACTAAGCTATGTGCTAATCAGCTTACTAAGTAAATGGGTCCTTAAAGTTGACCCGGTTCCATAATTTGACCCGAAAGCCCATGAATCCATAATTAAGGGTATAAATACCCCAACTACTTTTATTAATGAGGGTAATGAGCATTTAATACAACCAGGCAGCTCAAATCTCTCACTACTAAACACTCAAACATTTAATACTCTCTAAACTTTCATAAACACTTGACACAATTACCCTCAGTTTAAAATAAACCTCACCAATATTAAGAAAATGTTTTGACATATGTATGGATCAGTGGCCATAATTAACTTGTAAGAAAAATTCATACGTGGAGGGCTTTATATCTGTAATAAGCCCCTCATTCTATCTCACGGAGTTCTACTAACACACATGTAAATTCATTAAGGTAATATAAGAAAATACATAGTTAAAGTTTAATGATATAATGTTTCAACGACTCACACATAGCAAGAGATCTGATCTTGGTGCTCTGAAATTAGTTTTTGTTTTCTAAGACTATTACTTTTGTAAGGTATACCCTAATTAGGGCTCGCCAGTCCAGAGACTCATCAATAAAATTATATTTGAAGTTGATTTAGAAAGCTCCAATGATTTTGGTTGGAAGATGACATATTTTTTCTTGAATAATTGCCTAAAATGTTGATTATGTTGTTCATAAAGTGGCCACTAAATCTACCACTGAATTTTCTGTCATTAGTAGTTGTTCATTTTCAATTTGATCAAATTTTGAATCTTTGAATCTAGTATTTGCACGTAAAGGATTATATTCTCTTTCTTTCGTTCGTCTTGTCCTAACGTTTGGTTGAGAACTAGTTGTGAATCGTTGATTAACCTAACATGTCGGGCACTATAAATATTGGCTAATAAGAATTCTACCATAGTTGCTTCATATATTGTCTCATTGTTCGAAATAGATAAATTGAACTTAGTGTATTAAAATTGTGGTTCTCGTGCGGGGGTGTAAATGGTATACCAGCTCCATAACTGTTAGAGACTCTATCGGTTGATTAGTCAAAATGACTCTATATTATCTTCGAAAGCGATCTACTTTGTTGTTTAGAATTCCGTGAGCAAATCAATAAATATTGTGCTTTGAATGCATTTTTAATTCGAAATTTGATATTAAAATGTATGTGCTTGACTTAACATATTAGTAATATATGTTTTATGTAGGATAATGTGCAAAGAAAATAAGGTTTAGACATTGATTGTGTGAGCTTAAAAATAATAAAACATTTTTTCTTGCAGCCACTATCAGATCCAATACCAATTTTTGTTGTTGTCGTAAGTATCTCGATTTAGTATCCAAAAGAGATTTGTTAACATAGTATATGTCTTGGAAGTTAGCTCCATCTTCTTTTACGAGAATTGCACATACTATATAATTAGAAATTGCTAAGCATAAACGGGTAACGTCACATGGATTGTATCGTGTTAGAATTTCAAAAGACACAAAATATTCTTTAATTTTTCTAATGCTTTATCGTCTTCTAGATTTCATATAAAACTTCCTACCCCTTTTTAATACTTGGAAGAATTGAGTTAATTTGTCCAATCCTATTTAAATGAATCGATTCAAGTTACGAGTCTTCATATTAGTATTATATCTTTGAAACTTCTTGGTAGTTTCATGGTTCCCATATTTAATAATTTCTTCAGATTGCCTTTGATATCATTTTCACTAACTAGATATCCTACAGATATATATGACCGAACGTTTCCAGGTTTATACTTGTTCTTTACAACTCCGCGACAGGGTTACTGACGACGCCTACGGGCTACGCAATCAGACCATAATGAGCCATAAAAATACATGATCTAAAGATTTATGATGAATGAGCTAATTGGCCATGCATTATTTGGCTATCTCACGGGCCATACTGTATCCAATACCACATTATAGTATTATTTATGTGAGTCACTCCAAGCCCACTGGGTTACGCAATCGGTCGAACCTGTCGCTCCGCGAATCTAACTAAGACTAATTTAACTCATTTTAGTCACGTAATGATCCCTATTGTGATCGATCTTATACAGAAAGTTTGAATACAACGATCAAAAGTATAAACGCGCATATCACCAAAACAACAAAACATTGTACTGCCAAAAAAGTATCAAGCTCAAAATGAAATATTACAAGTCATAAAAAGTCTGAAAATGTCTGTTATAAAATAGAAAAAAATAGCTATAGATCCGCAGGCTCCTCTGAGGCCTTCACAAAGGAAACATCGACCATACCTACCTTCTCGGTTTTTCCTTCATCCAAACTAGCAATAACTTCTGGAGCGGTCCAAGGTTCATCTATGGATTCAACGCCACTAGATCCGTCATAAGCTTCATCTTGTCCCTATGAATCATGCCCATTGTTATCTGCATCACTTGACGTTTCTTTTTATCCAGTTTCGCAGAAGCCTGTCGCTTCATAGTTGCTCGCTCATTCCCCCTTTCTTCCTAAGGGTTCGCCAGCTGTATCTTTAGCTCTGTCATTTTCACTGTTCAATTTTCTATATTATGAGCTTGTTCCTCCACCCTACCAGCCTGACTTACATTTTAATCAAGCAACTTTGAATTCTAAGCTATCAAAGTTTTATTTTTCTTCAGTAACACGTTATTCTAAGCAGATAGCAAAGTTGTACTGCTTACAATTTCTAGGCCACATTTGTGTATAACATCTATATCTTAACGAGCCCCGGTGAGCTGGTTATGAAGATCATCGTTATCCTTCAAGGTCTTATCCAAGCGTTGCTTCGCCAAGGCATAGGAATTCCTAAATAGCGCCAACTCTGTTGTCAAACCCTGAACCGAGCTGAAACTTAATGGTTATGGTTTCCACTTCTCCATCAATGCACAATCAACGGGGACATCTGACGATAAGCGAGCGCATGCGAATTATATTGTATATGCTGCAAAAACATAAACTGACCAACTCATTACATTCGCCAGTTCATAAAAACAAACAAAAAAAAAGAAAAAGAGAAAAAAAACACATAATACAAAGGAAGCACAAGCTCAAACTACCTCCATCGCAAACTCTAGCTGCCGTTGCAGAAACTCACTGGCATCATGTCATAAAAAGACAAGTCCGAGCCATGGCGGAGCTGGTCAATCATCATATGGGAAGCCCTCGGCATCACCAGCTGAAGCAAATGAACACCATCGGGCACTTGGACCTCTTCCCCATCTCTACCACTTTGTCCCTACACGGGTGGGTTCTTAGGAACCACCACATTCACTAATGTCGAACCTGACCTTAAACCATGAAAAATGTTCTTCACCCGCTGCTCCACTGTAGGGGGTATCTCCTTATTCTTTTCTTTCTCATCCACGTTTTTAGCAGGTCCCTTTGGATCCTGCACCTTGTCACCCCCCTAAATCACTACCACTTCCAGATTGCTAATCGCGGGGTTAACTTGGTCTATGGACTTGGGCACATTACTTTCATCACCGCCAGCTTACCATCAATCTCCACCTCATCGACCAGCACCATCTTCCGTTGAGAAAATGGCATAAAATTGATCAATACTTTTCTTTTCTTCGTTAGTGGACAATCGTCCACATAAACCTCTTCTTCGCGAGGGCGATCACTACACTCTCCACCCTCTGTTTCCTTTAAAATGTTGGGAAATTCCCCTCTTCGATCTTGAGTATCCACATCGTCACCTTTATTAGCACACTCTAAGGTAAAAAACGGCCCATTTGACTCTCCGGCGCTTCACCCTTGTGGTACCACCAGCCCAAGGCCAATATTGTTCTCTTCCTCATACCTCTTATCCATAAGGGCACTCAGCCTCTCCAACGTCGTCGTCTCGTCACTCCCACTCATGATCATCGTATCGTCCTTTAAAATATGCAACTAAGAAATCCACCGCAACCTGGACTTCAAATAATATATTGCACAAAACACTTGTGTTGGCTTCAATTCTCAGACGACGTTAGCAGCTGCGGCTAGCTTTGACAGAAGATTCACCATAAATGAACCTATGTTTCAAGTTTATGTCTAAGGCTGGTAGTTCTACTATATGGTTTACCTCGATTAATTGTTTATAAAAGAATGACGATCACGCTAGATTCGAAACTTCTACAGATGCTACCAGATCAGCTAGGCAGATAGGTATCCTAAAAAATTGAGAGCTCATCATTATGCTTAATAAAGTTCTCCATCCGTTTGCCGTAAGCTGAGTCGGGCATATCCAGATAAAACTGAAAAAAATCCCTAATTAATCGGGGCAAAGGGAGACGTAAACCCCAGTCAAAGATAGTTGTGTATAAACATGTTTCACCTTCTTCAGTAGTATAGAGTTGATCTCTCGCACAAGGTGCCCTAATCGTCATATCAGCGGGCAAACCATACCTAGCTTTAAATTCTAGTACGTAACCTTTAGTTAAATACCCATATTTGTGGGTAATTTTTGCAAAAGATTCATCCAGAAATTGGGCACTCTTATACTACGATTTAAAAACTTCCACAACTTTCTTCCTCACACCTTTCTTGGGCGCCATGGTTTAACCAACTACAATTACCCATTAGCGGTTATCAGAATTTCAGATTATCCTAATCTATGAGGGTTCAGTTTCATTGACAAGGCAACCCTTCTACAACATAATATCAAAATATTAGAATCTCCTACACACAGGAGGGATAAAAACTGGAAAAACAAGGAGCATACCTGTAAACGATTTTTTTTTCTCTTCGCCGATAAACAAAAAGCAAATACAAAACCCGGAAAGCAACCAACGCTGATCTCCAACAATACGAAAGGGACTTGTAATATATGGACTCTTTTTTGGGTTAATATATGGACTCGTAACTCAACCGCCACGAGACGCTAATTCATATCAAATCATTTATTAAAAGACTAAACCCCCAAATTACTTTTTCAAATCCACTTGTCAGTATATAAAATCTATCTTCACATGTCACAGGCACGCAGTATCACATCAACACGTTGCCACGTCACTCAAACACTTTCTTCACATCTAACAAAATTCAAGATTTTATTCCATCCAGTAACTGTGAAAATGAGGTCTTAGATACCCATAACAGCACAATAATAGATGTGAAGAAAAGATTATGACAGACATACTTTGCAAGAGCAAGCTGAACGATCTCACTAAGCTTGAACCGAGCGGATCATATATAAATAAAATAAATAATGAGCAGAGGAAGGGTGCAAGCTTCAACTAGAGCTCGCTCGGATCACAACACAGATATGTAGCAGAGGCAAGGCGAGCAAGAAGAAACCGAGCGCGCTCCAGAAGATCGAGCACGCGTGAGTAAAGTAGAAGAAACCAAGAAACGGCCAATATTGTTAACAATCAAGCGCATTAATTGAGTCAGCCCACGAAGACCATAACTCTCATAACAATGGCCACAAATTTGGGACCATTAATAATATTTATGGTCTACGTGCAAAATAAATGAGTTCA
Source organism: Limnanthes douglasii subsp. nivea (assembly GCA_036936605.1). Lineage (NCBI taxonomy): Eukaryota > Viridiplantae > Streptophyta > Magnoliopsida > Brassicales > Limnanthaceae > Limnanthes > Limnanthes douglasii. Next base: position 165,464,740 of record JAUPFV010000002.1, read on the forward strand.
CGTAATAAATGCGGTTGTAACTGCCAAAAGTAGTATATGTATGGATCTAGAGTAGTGTAATAGGATTCATCTTCTTATTCTTGAATCAATAAAAGTTTACTAGTTTAGCATATAAGTGCTAGAGTTTTCTACTTAGCGTATATGATTGTACATTTCTCTCAATTTGAAATAGAAACTATTTTTTTATCATCATTTAATATATTACTCTGCATGTTTTAGACAAAATGAAACTCCGTTGTAACAATGTTATTTTTTTTAAGTCATAAAATCCGCATGTTCTTATCGTATGAATTCATAAATATTTAATTGTATCTAGAAAAATAATACTCCCTCTGTTTTTTTTATTAGTCGTTTTAAAAAATGTTTAAAATTTTAAATTAGTAGTCGTTTTCATCTTGAATGAATCAAGGTAACATTAACTATTACTTAATTAAAACAATAAAATATGACCAATAGTTTGTTTTTATTTTTTACTTTTTAAAAAACATAAAACACATTCATTAAAACTGGCCAATTAAGTTTCTTTACTTTTTAATCTTTCAAAAAAAATCATTATAAAGTTTATCAATACCCGTATCCATACTTTAAACGTCCAATATTTTTGGGACAGATTAGTGACATGCGTCACTAATCACTTACTAGCTTTCTCCACGTCATTAATCAATTACTAGCTTTCTTCTCGACCAAAATCAAGTTTATTGTCCACGTTGGATAGTGTGCTTCCATTATATGTCGAATTTGGTTTAATTTTGTATTTTTTTAAAACGATGTCTTATATTCTCTCATGAGATAAAGCTATTGGTATTTGTTTTATTGAAATGCATTTGTTATTATTAGAAAACAAATGACATGCTAATGTAGTTGGGACACCAATTACATCTCGGGGAAGATGGAGCGAATATTTATAAGTTAGTTGCAAGTTAAGACCAATACACGAAATGTTTTTTTTTCTATAGTGAATCTTTCTACGGCCTACAATGATTCCATAATTCGATGGACTCCCAGGACCGTTTCTTTTTTCTACAGTGAATCTTTATACGGCCTACAATGATTCCACAATTCGATGGCACTCCCTAGAATCGTCTATGCCGTGTAAGGAAATTGGAGGTCCTAATGGTTGTTATTTTGATGGAACTAGAGAAACAAGCTAAACATTTGTCGTTGGGCAAGTTAAGACCAATACAAGAAATGTTTCTTTTTTCTATAGTGAATCTTTCTACGGCCTACAATGATTCCACAATTCGATGGACTCCCTAGGATCGTTTCTTTTTTCTACAGTGAATCTTTCTACGGCCTACAGTGATTCCACAATTCGATGGCACTCCCTAGAATCGTCCATGCCGTGTAAGGAAATTGGAGGTCTTAATGGTTGTTATTTTGATGGAACTAGAGAAACAAGCTAAACATTTGTTGTTGGGAATATGGGGTCCGGTCCGCATATTCCGCCTCCGTATATAAGTAAGAATACAACTGATCTCAACACTAGCGTCTGCATTTGGTCTACTACCAAAAGGCCTCATACTAGTTGAGGTATGTTCTTACTTATATATCGCTGATCCTTCCCATGTTTAACCGATGTGGGATGTGGGACTTTGGTCGCCACCCTAACAAATCCTCCTCTCGAACAAAGTACCACTTAGCCTCCTCTCAATTGAGTTTCATCCGCTCACTCTAATCAGAGATTGCTCCATCTGAGCAATAGAGCTTTTTACAGCGGATCTATCTACTCATTCGACCATCTTGTGCTTGTTCCTTAGCTCCACTATCCACTCCAATCAAGTACCACCGCTTGATGAGTCATGGACGCTCTAGCTCCACTATCCACTCCAATCAAGTACCACCGCTTGATGAGTCATGGACGCTCTAGCTCCACTATCCACTCCAATCAAGTATTATCGCTTGATGAGTCATTGAGGCTTTGAACTAGGATGTATAGAGTAGATCATTCACACCTTGAGCATGACTACTGGTTCATCATGTTCGACCTCCGAGAATATCACCACCATTGCGTTCGGTCTGGGCCTGACGCTCTGATACCACGTATTGGGAATATGGGGGTCCGGTCCGCATATTCCGCCTCCGTATATAAGTAAGAACACAACCGATCTCAACACTAGTATGATATTGTCCGCTTTGGCACCCGAAGGCCCTCACGGCTTTGCATTTGGTCCACTACCAAAAGGCCTCATTAACCGATGTGGGATGTAGGACTTTGGTCGCCACCCTAACATTTGTTGATAAAAAAAATGAAATTCCTATTTTTTTAAAATATCTAAAATATTATATTTTTTTATCGAAACATATAACATTATAGGATAATTTGTATCAAGATGAATGTGAGCATTAAAAGGATATGAATTATAAAAAATATAATATTTTAAAATAAATATGTTCAGATGGATGAAGATGAGCGATCAAATAGTGAATAGTGAGTTGCATTAAATAATATATATATATATATATATAAATAAAAAAGAGGAAAAATAAGAAATACTAAAAGATATAAATCACGATATATATATATATATATATATATATATATATATATATAATTCAAGATGATGAGATCAGATATTTGCGTTACTGTGTCTTGACTTAATCCGAAGGACAGTTCGGACCATGATCACTATTATAAAATTCTGAACAGGACAAATGTAATAAATGTTGACTAAGCTAGTTGCTGGTCACTTCAAACCAGATTACTAATGGGTCTTTAAACTTGACCCGACTTCACGATCCAACCAAATAAGTCCATGACTCAGTAATTAAGTATAAATACCCAAACTACTTTCATTAATGAGGGTAATCAAAATTTATTACTAGCACACAACTTAATTATCTCACCACTCTAAACATTAAATTCCACAAAACATCCAAAACACCTTACAAAATTATCCTCAGACAAAAATAAACCACCTCAGATTGACGACCACAGTAGGAGCACGATGGTGCCTGAATTTCACGATTCAAAACCAGCAAGAAACGTTGTTCGGATAGATCCGAATGAAAAGAATGTTCCACCTCATGAGGTGGAAAGTGAAAGGGAAAACAAGGAGTATACTATCGAGGAGCAAGACCAATTGAGAGGTGAAATAAAGGCGTTGAGAGCAATAAAACAAGCAGAATAAAGAGTTAAGGAAAAGTCTCGAGCGTCAGTATTTCACCATACTGACAATCCTAGAGAAAATGAGAAATCTTTGAAAACTCATCCCAACTCCAAAAAGACACACCGATCCAAGCCTGTGAGAGTTCTGTATCTGAGTCTTCCAGCAGCTCATCAAATGAGGCAGAACTTGAAGAATCATTATCTTCAAGTAGTGATGAGGGAAGATCTAAAAAGAAGATGAGGTTGACTAAAAACATTCAAGAAGGAGAGATAGACATGGCAGGCTTAAGAAGAACCGTGGTAAGGGAAATGGGTCATCCAGTAAGCATATTGATCAGTTGTTGATTGATCCCTTTGCCTTTCAGTCCGAACGAGTTATTTTTTCAACCCCCAATGAAGATACTGTTTTTAGTCACAGCAAAAATTAGAAGCAATCGCCTTTGTCCGCAAAAATACTCTCCGGACATCTTCATAATAGGTTTGACAGCTCTAAGATGGAGAAATATGATGGGAGTCGAGATCCAAACAACCATTTGGAATAGTTCAAGAACTTTATGATGAATTTTGACGACAATGACAAATTATTGTATAGGGCCTTCTCCCAAACTTTCACAGGAAGTGCCCTCAAATGGTACAACAGTCTCCCTCAGGGGTGTATAAGAAATTATGATACGTTCTGGTTTGCCTTCCAGAGGAAATTTGTTGGGAGTAAGGAACTCAAGGGTAATGGGGACACCATTATCCATTATGCTCAAGAATCAAAAGGGTCTCTGAAGGAGTAGATTAATCATTTTGTAAATACAAATAATGGGCTAGCAGATTGCTTTGAACAAGTTGCAATTACTTCCTTTATACTTTAAATCGAGGAAATCTAGCCGATTCAGTAACTCGGAAGAAGGCTATGACCTGTGGTGGTTTTGGTGAATCAAGTGGGAAAGCAAAACAACGTAGAAGAGACCAAGAAAACCATAGTACACCGTTAAGTGAGATCTACTACTACAACAACAACTCTTCCAGCTACTAACCAATCTAGTTATAGGGCAAAGGAGACTGGACAAGGGTCCAACCGGTCAAGGTAGAATCAGACAAACCAAACTTAGAGCCAACAAACCAGAAGTAAAAGGGGGCCCTGGGTTCAGCCTGAGTGGTTTGCTGAGTTGGGGGAGAGTGTGGCTACAATTTATAACAAGACTAAGAATGAGGTGCATTTTAGAAAGCCAACAGCCTTGCAGTCCTCTAGAGAAAACCGGAGCACTTGCTTCTGCCAATACCACGATGATATAGGCCATGATACTCGTGATTGTATAGATTTGAAGTAAGAGGTCCAGAACCTCATCGAAATGTGCAAGTTGGAGGCCTGCGTAAACAAACAAGAGGGAAGCAGACCATATAATGCGCAAACCAATACTCCCCGGACATGTCTTTCGAACAATCTTGGGACATCTATAGAAGAGGGTGCTATGGTAATTGTTGAATGATTTGATGTAGACTCTGAGTATCTAGATCCAGATCCGAGTTGAAATCAGGTGGGGGTGATAACAGAGAAAACCAAAACGGTTTCCGGACTAATCAGGTTTTTTGAATCACTAACTATTTTTCAAGGGGATGCAATGACTGCGCCTTTTACTTCATCAATGAAGAGGCATGCTCACAATTTGTCCACCCATTTAGATGGTGGAATGTATACCTATCAGTGTCAATCCCCATCCCATTTATATATTTTGATGAGGATGACCTGAGGGACATTGCAAGACCTCATGAAGATGCGGTGGTAATAGGGGCTTCAACAGGGGAAACAATATACGCTATATTCTAATTGATATATGTAGTTCGCCAAACATCCTGTTTTTAAGCTCCTACAAGCAAATGAGAAACCCTTCGGTTATACAATGTTCAAACAGAATCATTATAGGCTTCACAGGAAGTTCTGCAGATGTGATTGAGGAGTTCGAAAATGAAATGTTGTTGAGCAAGGGACCTTTTAAAATGATGGTAAGAGTGATGTTTGTTGTGGTGGATTGCGCAACATCATACAATGAAATATTTGGGAGGTCTTGGCTCTCTAGAATGCATGTTGTGGCCTCTACGGTCCACCAATGTTTGAAGTATGTTGTCCAGGGACAAGTAGGTGTTTTCCAAAGCAGTCAAAAGATAGCTAGGGAATACTATGCAACATCCCTTGCCCCTAAAACTCTAGGGGTAGTTAGAATTAATAAAGATTAACAGTTATTAGAGCCTCCTGCTAAGGAAAATGAAATTGATAATCCCAGGGAGGCTACGAGTGGCATAATACCTATTGAGGAGGTTGAAACCCACTCTCTCGCAGAGGGAAAGAATGTTAAGATTGGTTCCAAGTTGGCACCAAAATTAAAGCACCGGTTATTATCCTTTTTGATGAATAATCAACATGTTTTTGCATGATGTAACACTGATGTTACCGGAGTGCTAGCAGATATTATTTCATGAAATTTTTAATACAGAGTGATATTGCACTGGTTGTACAGAAGAGGAGGTCTTTTTCTAAGGAAAACGTAGATGTGATTGTCCGAGAAGTTGGCCGTTTAACCAAGATGAGTCACATTAAAGAATCTCAGTACCCTTTGTGGACTGTTAACCCCGTGTTAGTCAAGAAAACGAATGGCAAGTGGCGTATGTGCATAGATTTCACTGACCTCAATAGGGCATGCCCTAAGGATCTTTATCATGTTCCTCAGATAGATCAGTTGGTGGATTCTACCTCTGGAAACAAACTGTTATCCTTTATAGATGCCTTCTCAAGGTACAAACAGATACAAGTAGATCCGTAGGATCAAGATCACACTACTTTCATCACAGACAGAGGTCTTCATTGTTATAGGGTGATGCCACTCGGATTGAAAAATACTGGGGCCACTTATAAGAGGTTAGTGAATAAAGCTTTTGTTAATCAGATTGGCAGAAACATGGAGGTTTACATAGATGATAATGGTTCAAAGCTTGGAGGAAGATTCACATATATATGATCTTCAAGAGACATTCTCCAATATAGAAGTTGAGAAATTAAAATTGAACACTGAGAAGTGTTTGTTTGGGGTCCAATCTAGAAAGTTCTTGGGCTACATAATAAGTGAAAATGGAATTTAGCATGATCCGGGTCAACTTAATGCCTTACTAGCAATTGACCCTCCTCAGAATATTAAAGAAGTTCAAAGGCTAACAGGACGATTGGCTGTGTTGAATAGGTTTATCTCAAGATTATTAAACAAGTGCGCTCCATTCTTCCAAATATTGACGAATGCCAAAGACTTCAATTGGTCTCCACAGTGTGACCAGGATTTTATTGAAATAAAAAAGCATTTATCCTCACCCAAACCTCTTTTCAAACCTGTTCAGGGGAAAAACTCTATGTGTATCTAGTTGTATCAGAATATGCAATAAGTGTTGTGCTAGTGGGAGAGGTGGACAATTAACCTCGTCTGATGTAGTACATCAGTATGAGCCTGTCGGATGCTGAAAGAAGATATTTGAAATTGGAAAAATTGGCATTAGCTTTAGTAATTTCAGCGAGAAAAATGAGACCATAATTCCAAGATCATTCCATTATTGTTCGAACATCTCCTTAAAAAACGTTCTTCAGAAAGGTGATGTATCAAACAGAATGACCAAGTAGTCAGTGGAGCTGGGTGATTATGATATTGACTTTTCCCCTCGAACAACGATTAGACCAGTCAGTAGCTGACTTTTTGGTAGAATTTCATGCTGATAGATCCTCCAGACGTGAATCAGAAAATAGATCTAAGAAATAATGGGTAGTTCGAACTGATGGTGGATCAAGTACTATGGGTTGTGGAGTTGGGATTTTCCTAACATTTCCATATCGTGACAAGATGTATCAGGCCATATATTTTGGGCTCATAGCTTCTAACAATGAGTCTGAATATGAAGCAACCATAGTTGGTCTTACGCTGACTTTTCTATGTGGGGCTAAGAGAGTCCGGTTAATGAGTGATTCTCAATTGCTCATTCACTATGGCCAGGGGCAATCTGAAGCAAAAAAACAATTGATTAAATACTTGCTTATGTTGAAAGAAGTTGTCACAAACTTTAAGAATATTTACTATGAGCACATTCATAGATCGGAAAACACTCTGACAGATTCTTTGGCAACTATAGCCTATTCTGAATCCTACCCATGGATTCTTGTGCAGGAATGTCCATTTATAGAAACAGAACGGGAAAAAAAGAGTGAAGAAAATATGAATATACACGTAATTCAACCTAAAGATTGGAGATATGCTCTTCTCCAATACATCTCCGATGGGATGTTGCCTCCGGATAAAGTTGTGGTAAAGAAGATCAAGTAGAAGGCTCGTGGTTTCTTGATACTAAGAGAAATTCTTTACAAAAAATCCTTCAGCATACCTCTCATACGTTGTTTAGGATTTAAAGAATCCCAAGTTGTATTATCTGAACTACATGATGTCGAAGGTTCTTCACACTGTGGCTATAGGGGCTTAACCATAACGGTCCTATTAGCAGGATACCACTGGCCAACCATAATGGTCGATGCTAAAGTGATAGTGAAAAAATGTGATCCTATTAAAACATATGGGAATGCAATTCATGTGCCAGCAGTTCCTATGAAGTCCATATCTGAAGGAGTGCCCTTTTTCAGATAGGGTATAAATCTAGTTGGGCCTCTTCCTACGGCGTCTGGTGGATCTAGAACAATCATAGTCGCTATTGACTATTTCTCTAAGTGGATAGAGGCAGATTCTTTGGCTGGAACCACCTCGAAGGCAGTTATTAAATTTATCTTATCTAACATATATTGTAGATATGGGGTTCCTCGGAAGATTACTACAGACAATGGGCCATAGTTTGATAATAAAGACATGGAAGCTTTTTGTACCTCTAGAAGAATTCAAGATTGTTTTTCTTCTCCTTCCACCCTCAAGCGAATGGTGAGGTTGAAGTTGCAACTAAAACCATTTTGTCAGGATTAAAGAAAAATTTGGAAGGAGCTGCAAGAAAGTGGCCAAGTTACTTACAATAAGTATTATGGGTCTATCAAACTACTCCTCGGGCTGCCACACAAGAGTCTCCTTTTGCTTTGGTGTAAGGGATGAATGCAATTACTCCCATAGAAGCTACTTTACCATCTCACAGAGTCCAAAACTATTCCGAACAGGCTAATGATGTAGAAGTTAGGAATCGGTTGGACTTGATAGAAGAAAAGAAAGTTAAAGCACATCTGAGAACGGCGGATTACCAAGGCTTGATGAGGATCAGATTTACTTCCAAAGGTAAAAGAAAGGATTTTCGAAAAAGAAACAAAGTCTTAAGAAAAATCTTTTTACACACCAAGGAAAAGGAGTTCGGTAAGATGGCTCCGAACAGGGAAGGCCCTTATGTGATATGTGAAAATATTAAACGAGGAACATACAGGCTTCAAGACAAAGAAAGGAGAGCTCTAAAGCACCCATGGAACATTGAGCATCGCATGCTATACTCAGAATAAAACTCTTTTATAAATATTTACTTTTCAAATATCAATGTAAATATTAGCGGGCATACTCTTTCCTACCCCGGTGGGGCGGGGAGGTTTTAATGAGGTGTTCGGGTTTTTCAATAAGATACGATGCCTTCTTCAAAAGTCTGGTAAAATTTTGTTTCAGTTCGAATATTAAATACTTATTCAACACCTCGGCGATCAAGTATTCTTGAGTTGATCGGATATGTGAAGCACTTGATCACATTTATTAAACACATGTGGTCGAAGATGTTGGATACTTTTGTTCAACGCATTTGAAATATTAAAGGCTATTTAAACATTGGCCATAAAAGAGTTAAACAGAATTTAAACAAAGGGGAATATGATAATTAGGATCCGATCGGACTTAAACCGATCATTGGTACACAAAAAATGCCTTGGATGTTCAAGGACTTTAAAGATTTACAACATAGAGGTTAAACAAACATTGCAACAAAATGCATTGGCCATCCATGGTCGGAGATGTTGGATAATTTTGTTCAACGCATTTGAAATATTTAAGGCTTTATAAACATTGACCATAAAAGAGTTAAACACAATTTTAACAAAGGGGAATATGATAAAAAATGCCTTCGTTGTTCAAGGACTTTAAAGTTTTACATCATAGAGGTTAAAAAAACATTGCAACAAAATTCCTTGGCCATCCAAGGACTGTAGTATTTCAAAACAAAAAGTACATAATATAACCTTAGGGTTTGTTCCCTTCAAATTTTTCTTCACCACCATCTTTTTTGGGACTTTTGAGTTCAGCACTTGAACTCTCACCCACTTCTTCATCGTCATCAAAATCTAACCCACTGGAGTAGTTGCACTTGTCACCATCAGCCATCGTGTGAAAAGGAAGATCATCATAGTCCACATATTTCCACAAAAGACCAAGAGTCCTCTTAGGAAAAGTCTCATGGAACCAGAAGACCATATCAGACTTAATTAAATCATCCCTCTTCTCTATAGAATCCACTACTCCACTAGCATAAGTCTCTATCGTTGCGGCTATTACTTGAGCTTGTTGGCGTTCTAGGGAAGTTTTCTCTTCGGTCTTCTCTCGAACAATATTCTTCAGTTTGACTTTGCTATCGGATAAAGTCTGGATAGTACTGTCCTTAGTTTGTAGTTACTCCTTCAAAGCTGTGATATCATTTGAGAAAGAAATCTCCAGATTAGAGTACTTTGTTTGAAGCTCTTTGCTGACCGTTTCTAACTTAAGATGTTTGGCAGCTAAATTCTATTTTTCCTTCCTCAGTAATTTTATGCTTTGCTGAGCACTGAGAAGATCGTTTGAAAAGTTTGCTTCTATGTAGTTAGGGTATTGATGGTAACAGTTTGATCCCTTACCCATCTCTCCAGATCAAGCACTGGTCGAATATAACCCAAGAGGGCGTGGCTCAATGTATCTTGCTTACTGGATATCACGTAAGTCTCACAATGTTGGAAGAACTAAGAGGACGGTAAGGTCCTGCGAAATCATCCTTTTCTAAGTCATTGAAATATATATTGATGTTATGAAAAGCGTCAAAATCTACCTCTTCCTTACCATCACCAGTAACCTATTCGGAATGGAGATTGGTTGAAATTTCCTCTTGCAAGGTACGATCGGCAGGAGCTGAAGGACGGATTTTAGAAGGAAGAAGAATTATCTATGATCCTTCTTGTTTTTGGTAGCCTTCTCATCACTGCTGGCCTTACGTTTCTTATCTTTCTTTAAAATCTTCGATGAATTTTCTGACCAACCAGCCTCCTTCACAGTGACTTCTACTGCTTCTAGTAAAGCAGTATTGATACCTCCTTGGTTCAGCAAACCGGTCCCTTCAGTGGTTGGTTGAGGTGGGCATGTTGTGGTTTTCTTCTTTTTTTTATTTTTCATCTTGTTCAGATGACTGTGGATTTAGCTATGACAGGTAGGTAAAGTTTAGCGTCTTTAGCCTCTGTCCTCCTGAGGATGACATCTGTAGGAGGACGGGTGGTCATCTCTTCCCAGGTGAGGTCCCTTTTTCATATGGTGTTCCACAAGTGAGACCTCACATAATTCCCTGATGTGAAGTAGTTATTGAAAACGTTATCCCACTTCTCTAAGGCCCAAGCGTTCAGTTTGGTGCAAGTATCATGGCATGCCTTCATATAGTCTGAAAACTCCTTCAGAAACAGTGGGAAGAAGTATAAGTCAGTTCGGATTAAAAACTTAATGCTTAAAAGATTAAAAAAGAAGTAAGAGAAACTAACCAATGCTCTTCCAACGATTGGTCAACTGGCTTGGATTTGAGTCAACCTTGATCTTTTTCACATTCTCCCAAGCCTCACTGATGAATAAGAACTGCGTCCTCCAAGACTTTTCTGACTCCAAGAGATCGTTGACTACCTTCTAGTCATTCCCCATGTTGTTGTGGTGTTAAGGGATGTGATGATTTTTGCACAAGTTTGCCACAACAGAAAACTGTTCCATCAGTAGTGGGATCTTAGACAACCTAGATGCCATGATGCAGGACAGTAGGGTATACCAAGCGTTAGGGCAGTTGGCTGGGAGATAGCTTGTCAGATGGAAGTATCTGACTATCTCTGAACCCAAAGGAAACTGAAGTCCCCAGTTCAACACTTCTGTATAAACCACCAGCTCATTTGGCTTGCAGTCCCTCGAGATTGTAGGGGTGACTGGAATTGTCACCTTCACGGACTCTGGGATTCCATATCTAGTACGAATACGACCCATTTCAACAGTATGGGTGTATACGTAAGCTATGTTTTGGAAGGACAGCAAATACTTCACACTGACCTTCTTGAAACATGGCCCTACTCAACCTTCGAGACTCCCCGGAAGCACGTCTGGATGAGTCATACCAACTTTGGTCTTGCTCTTCCGATCTATAGTTGTGTCCCCTATTTGACTGGATGCCTCAAAATGGGCTTAATCTAAACTGTCCTGCATATTTTCTTCAATTACTGTGTAAGGGTGTTCAGATGGTTGTACAGATGGCTGTTTAGGAGGCGGTTCAGATGGCTGTTTGGATATTCTGGTTTCTGCTAGGGGCTCTTGCCCAGATGGCTTAGAATTTGGCATAAGTTTTATTGCCTCTGAACTTGAGGGCTTTGAAGAAGTAGGGGTAGATTTTGACTTGGATTGACAAGTGACTCGACGTGGGGTTAATGTTTCAGAGATTTCTCTGCATCTGACCCCATTGCGCAATAAAAGGTGAGGGTTTTCTAATGCTAGATACTGCTTTCTCCTCAAGGAGAGTATTTTGGGACTTTTGAACAGAGGAACCTAATGGAAGAGGTGAAAGACTTGGACAAAAGGCAATTTTCTAACCTTAGAAGTTTTTGAAGACGATGAACCCTCGTCTGTATTCACTTGTGGTTGATTGTTTCCTTCACCAAGGGAAACTTGAAGGCCAACATCAATGGGTTTGTCTCTTGCAATATTTTTTGCTTTCTCTAACTCAGATAAGTTCAACCAACCTCCTTTTACTAAGGAGTTTCTGGCTGTGAACATATATGATTCAAACACAAATTTGAAGATGAAGTAAGCTTTCTATGACTATGAATGTTTGTGATTTTGAAGATAATAAAACAGTAAGAAGGTGTATATATAACCATGAAAAATAACAGTCACATAGGATAAGGTAAATCGATTTGGGTAATGATTAAAAGTTGTAAGGAATGGAAGTTAAAGCCTAGGTAAAATTCTAGCCTAGTACGTACGAGAATCTAGGAGAAAAACGACTAATAGGTCGAACCAGAATCTAACATGTGTCCCACGATTGAAAAAAGACTCTTAGAATTCTGAATTGAGAAATCAGTTCACCCAAAATTCGAACAAGGTCACTCTTGAAAAAAACATTAAGCTGTTCGAACGAAACAACAGATTGGAGAATGTTGGTATTGATTTTTAAGAATTAGCTCTTCCAAAGATTCTTTGCAAGACCTAAAGGGGCTACTGATGAGATCAAATATTTCCGCTAATGTGTCTTGACTTAACCCGATGGGCAATTCAGACCATGATCACTATTATAAAACTCTGAACATGACAAATGAATGTTAACTAAGCTATTTGTTGTTCAGTTCAAACCAGATTACTAATGAGTCCTTAAACTTGACCCGACTTCAGGATCCGACCCAATTAGCCAATGGGTCAGTAATTAAGTATGCATACCCAACCACTTTCATTAATGAGGGTAATCAGAATTTATTACTAGCACACAACTTAATTACGCCAACCACTATCTAGGGTTATCTCCAGCATTCAACATATAATGGTTACTTGATAAGATATACGTTACCTGAGTAATATTGAAGAAGATGATAACAATGGTCTTGGTTGAAGATGGAGAGAGTTTTCCAGCAACGACGAAGAATTGTTTTTTGAAACTTGTGATTTTTAGCCAAAGGATACAATAAGTGTTTAAGTAACTAAATGATTTTCAAAAAGGTGTGTGAATCTTGATGTCATTAGTTGTTTGAAAGCTTTACCAGAAAACTGAATCGCCAAATGGTATTTCCAAAAAACAGCGATGTCAGAAACCGTCAGTTGCATCAACGACATGTGTCAGAAAGAGACAGGAGTGAGACGGTTTGAATTGCCACGCGGATAAGTAAGGAATTAAATTAAATATTTTAATTTACACGCTTATTACTATTTTAATAAACCTATAAACTAGGGGGAGTCCTGATAAGGGGGGATTCCCCCAAACAAGTATGAGCACGAGTAGGAGCACCGCGAACTTGGATTATGACAAGCAATGAAGAAAAGGACGGGCTATACAGCGTTGACAAACTCAAAGGGATATCGAGATCGAGGATAAATATGCCGTTGATGAGCTCAAAGGCATATCGAGCTCATCAGAAGACCGAGCTCGAAGACAAATACAACGTTGATGAACTCAAGAATAGGTTGAGCTCGAAGACATCAGGGAACGAGTTAATTGACTGGATTGGGAACGCGATAAACAGATGATTAAGATTGAGTGATGACCTAAAGAGGATAGGTTGAGCCTGTGACCAGTGAGCTCGAGCTCTACAAACCAGAGCAAACCTGATTGCGTTTAAGGTTTAGCTCAAGTCGACTTAAAGTATGAATTAGACTTAGTGTTTTCTTACTTGTTATATAAATGCATGTTTTGACCCTTAAGTCAAACCGTGTTAGTTATTTGTTCCACGATTATAGGGATAGTGATGTTAGTGGGATAATGGCGCTTAAAGCGCAAACATGTATAACCGCCCACTAATTTTTGTATTATAAATAAGGAAGACCTATCTACGAATAAAGTGATCTTTTTTGGCTTATCTCTTTCTTAACTAAAATACTGAAGGCTTTACTGTGGTAGAACTTGTAAAACCCATAACAAATTTGGCACCGTCTGTGGGAAGTCTTTAATCAATTTCCATTGTAGTCACTAGGTGAGGAATCGAGAGAGACAATCAGGAAACTAGCAAAAAAACAACACACCAGAGGAGAACCGTAAGTCAACCAACAAGGCGAGGTATCCTAATTCCGGTCCCATAGCTCCTCAAGAGGTCAATCCCATGATAACCCAAGCAACGGTGGTGACAGAGGGACCGTCAATTCAGCCAAGTGTCGTTTCAAGAGAAAAGGTGCATCTCCACCAGCCAGTGAATGCGTCAAGGGCTCGCAGAACCTCTAAGAGGAATAGTTGAAAATAGATTTTGAACGAGACGCAAGAGAACAGGCTATGCACGCCACGATGGTAGGTATGAACGATGTTATTCATGCTCTGACTACTAGGATCAAAGGAACGAGCAAGACCCATCAACCGTCAGAACCAGAGGCGAGTAAAGTCAACAGGACAAATAGTTCTTCCAAACGAGATGACAAGCAGGAACGTGAAGGCGAGACCGGGGGAAAGAATTATAGCAGAGAACCGTGCGACGAAGTGAAACAGACGTCGACCAACCAAGCTCGGGAGAATGAGGACCTCGGTTACAACTAGATCTGCCCAAAGTTTTTTGGCCTACATACTGAAGGAGTCGCCATTCTCTCAGAAGATCTTGGAAAACTCTCTCCCAAGGAAGTTCGACCCATTCAAGATGAAAGCCTATGATGGAACGGGGGATCCGAAGAGGCATTTGGAGCAGTTTAGAAACACGATGATGGCTTTCAACCCCAATGTTGCGATGTTATGCCGAGCACTATCCATGACCCTCAAAGGTAACACCATGGATTGGTTCAGCGGCTTGCCAAAGGGGTCCATCTGTGATTTTACAAGAGTGCCGAAAGCATTTAGGGAAAGGTTCGTTGGTAACAAGGAGCTTAAGCGCGAGCGGGATTCGATCATGGATCTTTATCAATGCCGAGGTGAGTCTCTTAAAAGTTATGTTAGAAGATTTGTTCATGCTATGAATGATTTGCCAGATTTAGCCGAAAACATGGCGGTGGCTTCCTTGAAATGGGGGCTCGACCAAAGAGGGGAACGGTATGCAGATCTAATCAAGTTCCCAACTGAGAACATGGGAGACCTACTTGAAAGAGAAGATACCTTTATTAGGGTCGATGATGCAGAAGAGGAGGGTCACCTGAGCGGTGCGAGTCAGATTTCAAAGATGGTGGATCATAACGAAAAAAGACTGGGGAGCAAACAAGGAGGGATTATAACTGAAGATCCCAACATATCGATCAACTAAATAGGCGCTTCACCTCGTTGACTGAGGCTATTTCAGTGATTTATGATAGCACAAAGGGTTGTACGAGGTACCAAGCTCGACGCACAATGAGCGCGCTTGGATTTAAGCGATCTAATCGGTATTACTGCGCATATCATCACGATCATGGACATTTAACAGATGAGTTCTCGCAATTAAGAGAAGAGATTCAACGTCTGATAGACAATGTCGAGCTGATCCAATATATCAAACGATCTCAACTGGATCGACATGAGGAAGTTCGTTCTCCGAACACTGACAAATCAACGACTGGAGAAGAGCCAGAAGCAAGCAAGCAACAGTGGCTACTGACCATATTTGGGGGGAATTCAGTTGCAGGTCAAGGGTTTACTCAAAACAAATGGGCTAAATATGAGTTCGACATTTATGAAATAGATGGAAATTATTATCGAAACTACAAGGACCCAGTAGCCGACCTCACATTTAATGATGTTGACCTCAGAGATGTCAGTTTACCACATGAAGACACTTTAACTATTCACTTGGATATTGGAGGGGTAATGGTAACACAAGTACTGGTTGATGGAGGAAGCTCGGCATATATTATTTTCAAAAACAGCTTTGATCGTATGCAAAACATGCGACCATACTGACCTACTCAGTTGACATTGGTTGGCTACGAAGGAAAATCCTCTCAATGTGCTGGGGAGGTGGAGCTGTTAGTCAAGGTCAGTCACTGGACTACGAATAAAGACCTAAAAACTTTATTCTTAATTTTCGACACGCCGAGCCGGTACCATGCAATTATTGGACGATCAGGCTGCATAGGATGGAAGCAATGTCGTGCACATTTCAAAAATTTGATAAATATTCAGTAGGTAGCTCGACAAGAAAAATACAGGGCAACCAAATGACTACACGAACTTGCTATGCAATCTCGTCAGATCCATCCAAACATATTCAATAACAATTCAATGGCGAGGGAGGCATTACACCAATAACTTTAGATCTCACCTCGCCAAATCTAGTAGATGGTCCACGAGAAAACGAGTATTCAGCTACTACAGATGCTACAACAATGGATATAGTTATAGCTGACAGTAGAATGCTTTGATTGGGAAACGAGCTATCTCCGGACTCAAAGGTACGTTTTGTAGATTTATTAGCAAAAACTTTCGATGTGTTTGTTTGGGAGGCAACTGATGTTTTGGGAGTAATCCCTTCGATCATAAGCCATGAATTGGCTATCAACTCATGTGCCAAACCCGTACGGCAGAAACGTAGGCCATTTTCAGCTAAGAAGCATGCTGCTATATTAGCAGAGGTAAACAAGTTAAATCGTTTGGAGCATATCCGAAAAGCAAGGTACCCAGTCTCGATAGCCAACCCAGTTCTGGTAAAAAAGAAGAACGGACAGTGGATAATGTGCGTGAACTATACTGATTTTAACCAAGCATGCCCCAATGCTGCTTTCCCGTTACCAATGGTAGATCAGCTGGCTGATTCGGCGTCAGGTTGCAAATTTCTATCCTTCATGGATGCGTACTCAGGGTACAATCAGATCTGCATGCACCTGTCTGATCAGGAGCACACAGCCTGTCAAACCGAACGGGGTCTCTATTGCTATACAGTTATGCCTTTTGGGCTGAAGAATGCAGGATCGACATATCAAAGGCTGATAAATCACATCTTCCAAGATCATCTGGGGCAACATCTAGAGGCATATATTTACTATATGATCCTTAAAACCCATGAAGAAGCGCTGCACCTCAACACATTATCGGTCATTTTCGATTTATTACGCAAGTTTAATCTTACGCTTAACCCAGATAAGTGTTCTCTTGGTGTTGCTAAAGGAAAGTTTCTGGGTTATGTGGTAAGTCAACAAGGTATTGAGGCAGATGCAGTTCAACTAAACACAATTCTACAGATGGAACCACCAAAGAATGTTAAAGAAGTGTAGTGTCTTAAAGGAAGCTTAGCAGCTCTTTCGAGGTTTATCTCCCGTGCATCAGACAAGAGTCATCACTTTTTTGAAGTATTACGGGGTGCTAAGAAGTTCACGTGAACAAAAGAATGTGACAAAGCTTTTGTCGAGCTCAAGCAGTTCATTACATCCCCTGAGATTTTATCTGCTCCTACTCTTGAAGAGCCGTTCTTTATGTATATGGCAGTATTACCCTTTGCGGTTAGTTCGGTTCTCGTGCGCGAAAGGAAAATATCGCCTAATATATTACACGAGAAAAACACTAACAAATGCGGAGACGAGATATCTAACCCTTGAAAAACTTGTTTTGAGCTTGGTTGTGGCAGCTCGACGAATGAGGCCGTACTTTCAAGGGCATATAATTACGGTACGAACAACGTATCCTTTATGAACAAGTATTGCAAAAGCTCGGTGTTTTTGGCAGGTTAACCAAATGGAGCATCGAGCTCGGCAAGTATGACATTCATTTCGAACCACGCATACCTATAAAAGGACAAGCAGTTACAGATTTCTTAGCAGAGTTCAGCTCATCCAGAGAAGAACAAGTTGAGATAAACAACGGATAAGCGGTTGAGCTCGACCAATGGATCATTGAGGTCGATGGTGCATCTTCTACAACAGGAGGAGGTGCAGGCATTATACTCAGAACTCAAAGTGGGGAGGAGGTCAAACAAGCTGTACGCTTTAATTTTCCGGCGACAAATAATGTTGCCGAATATGAGGCTGTCCTTTGTGGCATGAAACTGGCTTTGATATGTGGAGCTCGAAGTATCAATATCATATCTGACTCTCAGTTGGTGGTCAATCAGGCACATGGTATTTATGATGTCAGGCAAGACGACATCAAGGAGTATCTTGTGATACTCAAGGAGTATGAGTCTAAGTTCACTAACGTATTTTATGAGCAGATTCCATGAAGGGATAACTCGACAACCGACACTTTAGCTAAGGCCGCAGCCTCAGGAGAGCATCCAAAAATTTTACTGCAACAGATCCCCGCGACAGAGCTAATATCAGCAGCTGCAACAATCAATTCAATCACTAATGACGACGACTGGCGGACTCTATACGTCCAATACTTGAATCAATGAACATTGCATATAAGTAAAAGTGAAGCTCGCGCGTTGCAGATCAGAGCAACCAAATACTGTGTCCTTGATAATATTCTGTATAGGAAAAGCTCAACCAGACCTCTACTCAACTGCCTTGACTGCACGGAAGCTAGGTCTGTATTGGTTGATTTGCACTCGGGAGAAGCAGGGGCTCATTGTGGACACATAACAGGATTTGTCGTTTTCTTCTTGTGGGTTACTATTGGCCTGAGCTAGCAAGTGATGCTGAGAATCTGGTATTGCAATTTTACAAATGTCAATAATATTCGAACATGCAGCATAGACCCAACGACCCCATTCAGAACATCCCTGTCCCATGTCCGTTTGATAAATAGGGAATAGATCTGGTGGGTCCTTTGCCAATGGCCACATGCAAACGACAGTTCCATATTGTGGCAGTGGATTACTTCAAAATGGGTTGAGGCTAAAGCCCTCTTCAGAACATGCGCTCAGGAGGTATGTAATTTCACCCATAATCAAATTCTAACCCGATATGGAATTCCATGGATTATAATGACAGATAACGACCCTCAATTCCAAAATTCAATCCTTACCAACTTCTACAAACGATATGGGATTCTCCAGCACTTTTCCACACCTTACTACCCTCAAGCAAACAGACAGGTCAAAGTGACTAACAGAACACTATTAGAAGGGCTTAACAAAAAACTGGAGCGAGCTAAAGGTAAATGGCCTCACAAATTGGCAGAGGTCCTATGGGCGTACAGAACAACCCCTCATTCCACAAGAGGCGATACACCATTTGCTTTGGTATACGTTGCAGAGGCAGTTATTCCAGTAGAGGTCATAATACCGAGTCATAGGGTTGAGTACTACGAAGAGAAGGAAAATCTTCTAGCTAGATCAACATCTCTGGATCTGATAGATGAGCGACAAGATCAGGCTAGAGTCCGAGGAGAGCACTATCCAAGTTTTTTGAGAGGACGCTTTAGTGCGCGTCTGAAGCCGCACGCTTTCAAGGTGGGAGATTTAATCTTAAAGAAGGTGTTTCAGGGCTCCGGTAGCGGAACAAGTGGCAAGCTAGGGCCAAATTGGGAAGGCCCATACTCAGTTATTTTAGCACGGCACCATGGCGCATACAGATTAGCAGATCAAGATGGTCGAGCACTCAAGAATCCTTGGAATGTTAATCACCTAAATTTGTATCGCCAAAATGTTTAAGATGTAAAGATGCGTTTTTTTTCCTCTCTGATGGCGCGGGGAGATTTTTTACTAAGGCATCTAAGAACAACTCTTTGATTTTTTTAATATAAGTCATGCTTTTGCCAATGTGTGTTTGTGTAAGTTTTATCCTTATAGCTAGCGAATGGGTCAATGAACACGCCATCTTTGGCTATGCAACGGATGACACTGAGTTTAGACTAAGCGTCTATAAACACGAACGAGCTGATCGGCCATGCCTACGGGCTACGAATGGCCATACTGTGCCTATACTTTGTACTGGATATATTAGCGAACTCGTCAAAGATCAAGTCTGAACAAACTACAAATAGGGTCCGTAAGACCTCGCCGCGATTATGCTATTATGACACAAGCTGTCTAAGCTACGCAATGAACCCTACTGAGCTTAGGGTTATAAGGATCTCGAAAATCTCAGCAAACACATATTCCACAATTGACAACAAACATTTATAGAAATAAATAGGGTAAATCATGCATCAATTCAAACATGTTTTAAATAAATAAACCCAAGAGTTGCGAGCCATACGACAAATTTTAATTTTAAACAACAACAAAGGGGAAATTAGTCCAACAGAACAATGCAAGTTAATATTTATTACTTAGCACTACTAAGTTGCAGTCGTTTTGAAGGATCAACAGATGTATTGGTTTTGGTGTTCGTCTGAGGGTCCACGAGCGAGGTGTTCCCGACTTTGCTAGATGGGCAATGGTGCCAGGATTCAAGGCTACTAGTTCTGCAATAACATTCTTATTTTCCTTGGTAATCATCTCTGTTGCAACTGTAAACACTTGCATTTCCCTTTCTTCAGGATCTTCTTCCACCTTTGCCTGCCACTGTGCACGCTCCTCCACTTGTTTGCTCAACTTGCTCACTTCAGCAGTCAGAGCTGCAATTCGATCTGCTGGTTCCTCTACCTTTTTTTCTGATCCAGCAAGTTTGCATTTTTTGCTTGTAGATCATTATTCCTCTTTAATAAATTTTCGTTCTGGTTTAGCACTAATTTGTGGCTTTCAGATATAGTCGCTAGCCTCTGATCGCTGTATTTTACGGTCTCCTGCAGGGAGGCAACTACCTTCTCTAGATTGGCTTTTGCTTCTAAGGCCTCATGCTTGAAGGTCTTGACTGAGGTATAAGCATGCCTCAAGCGGATGACCTCAGAGGTACTGTGCTTAGCTGAGCCAAAAAACATGGCTTCAGGTTTCTATTGCTCGATGGGAATTATGTCGGCAAGGGACATATTTCGATAACTCAGTATAAACGAGTTATGATGCATCTATATACGAACAAGAAAGTTAGAAGTAAATTTTTGAATCCTTAACTTAACATGTGCGTAACTTAGCGATTCTTACCTCGATCAACAAATTGGTTTGTCTTTGCAAGATCTCTGCATTAGTCATTTTATCATAGTACGACAAGTCAGGGATCTTACGAAGCTGGTCGAACATATAAGAGGAAGGGCGGGGAACTTGCACTTTTGAAAGCTCTCCTACAGGCACCCTTTGCTCGCTGGACTCAGCTACTTTTTCTCTATTATTGTTCTTTTTAGTGGTTTCCACTGATGGTGCTCGATTATCCACAAAAGAACTCAGCACCAGCTGTTGAGTTTTCTTTGTCTGAACTGGGGGCACCATTTCCTTTTTTTGAGCATCATTGTCATTTCCTGCTCTAGTCTCCACTAGGTCAATTATCTCCTCAGCAGCCTGTGGATTTTGTTCTTCACCAACTCCTGTTGTTGTTGGATTGGGAGGATGAGCTCCTTCCTTGGAAGTAGCTTGAGCACCATCCTCCTCATATATGAGTTAATATATCCTCGTACAATCACCTTTTGCTTTTTATTTCTCCGAGTATCAAGAGCGCCATAAAGGGTCTCTTTATCATTATCCTCTCTTTCTGCTCGAACTTTAGTAGGCTGAGCAGCTTTAGGCACTTTCGGTGCTTCTTTTACATATGGTAACCATTTTTTCTAGTTGAAGGTTTAAGGTGGGGGTTTTATGTTCCCAATTACCGGACATAAAGACGAAAGAGTTTTTCCAATTCTTATTAGATGAAGGGAGTTCAACAATTTTCTTAATCCCTTTAAAGTTGGTGCAGAAGAAAAGGGTTTTGGCCAGTTTTGTTAAATCAGTGCCAGATAGTAGGTCTGCTAAACATATTTCGGTATTAAGACGGCGTGAGCTGAGGACTACACTAAGCAATAGCCTCCAACCATTCGTAGACATTTGCGTATGGTAGATACCGAGCACACTGAAGTAATCACGAATGAGCCCAGGCAGTGGTAACCTCAGCCCCCAGTCACATAAAGTGGTAAAAAGGAAGGTCTCCGTTTCCTGTGTATGATAGGGATGATCGCCTAGACTGGGAGCCCTAATAGTCACATCCTCAGAGATGCTACATCTGTCCTTGAGGATGGTGATTCCACCGTCGTCTAAGTTAGTGTACTTAGCGGCTATTTTAGAGAAATAGTTTTCTAAATTGTCAATGTCTTCTTATAAGGGCTCCGTAATTTTGTCGACTTTACTCTTCGTTGCCCTTTTTGGTGCCATGCTTTTTCTACAAACTGCAATTAGGTAAGGATATGAATCAGAATGATTGTGATAGAAAGACCAAGCGACTTGATTTTGGGAAACGCCTACTGATAGAAGTTTGAAACCTTAAATCTAGGTTTAGCTCCAACATTCAACACAAAATGGTTACTTGATAAGAAATACGTTACCTGAGTAATATTGAAGAAGATGATAGCAAGTGCCTTGGTTGAAGATGGAGAGAGTTTTCCAGCAACGACGAAGATTTTTTTTTTTGAAAGTTGTGACTTTTAGCCAAAGGATACAGTAAGTGTTTAAGTGATTAAACACTTTTCACGAAGGTGTGTGAATTGTGATGTCATCACTTGTTTGAAAGCTGTACCAGAAATCTGAATCGCCAAATCGTATTTCCAAGGAACAGAGATGTCAGAAACCATCACTTGCATCAATGACACGTGTCAGAAAGAGACAGACGTGAGACGGTTTGAATTACCACTAGGATAAGTAAGGAATTTAATTAAATATTTTAATTTACAGGCTTATTACTAGTTTAATAAACCTATAAACTAAGGAGATCCTTGATAAGGGGGGATTACCCCAAATAAGTTTGAGCACGAGCAGGAGCGGCACGAACTTGGATTATGACAAGCAATGAAGAAAATGACGGGCTATACAGCGTTGACGAGCTCAAAGACAACGTTTACGAACTCAAAGGGAGATCGGGATCGAGGATACATACTCCGTTGATGAGCTCAAAGGCATATCGAGCTCATCAGAAGACCAAGCTAGAAGACAAATACAACGTTGATAAACTCAAGAACAGGTTTAGCTCAAAAACATTAGGGAAATAGTTGATCGACTGGATTAGGAACGTGATGAACAGATGATCAAGATTGAGTTGAGCATGTTATATAAATGCACGTTTTGACCCTTGAGTTAAACCGTGTTAGTTATTTGTTCCACGATTATAGGGATAGTGATGTTAGTGGGATAGTGGCGCTTAAAGAGCAAACATCTGTAACTGCCCACTAATTTTTGTATTATAAATAGGGAAGACCTATATACGAATAAACTGATCTTTTTTGGCTTATCTCTTTCTTGACTAAAATACTGAAGGCTTTACTATGGAAGAAATTGTTATTCCCATAACAAATTTAGCGCCGTCTGTGGGAAGTTTTTAACCAATTTCCATGGTAGTCACTAGGTGAGGAATCAAGAGAGACAATCAGGAAACTAGCGCACCAACAACACACCGGAGGAGAACGGTAAGTCAACCATCAGGGGAGGCATCCTACATTCCGGTCCCATAGCTCCTCAAGAGGTCAATCCCATGATACCCCCAAGCAACGGTTGTGACAGAGGGACCGCCTAATTCAGCCAACTGTCGTTTCAAGGGAAGAGGTGCATCTCCATCAGCCAGTGAATGCATCAGGGGCTCGAAGGACTGTGGAAGCTATACCGGCGGATGACTCGGTGGTTCCCCAACTAGAACAAATAATCCAGAACCTCCAGGTGGAATAGTTGAAAATAGCGTTTGAATGAGACACAAGAGAACAAGCTATGCACGCCACGATGGCAGGTATGAATGACGCTATTCATGCTCTGGCTGCTAGGATCAAAGGAACGAGCAAGACCCATCAACCGTTAGGACCAAGGGCGAGAAAAGTCAACAGGACAAATCATTTTTCCAAACGAGATGACAAGCAGGAAGTTGAAGGCGAGAGCGGTGGAAAAATTCATAGCAGAAAACCATGCGACGAGGTGAAACAGATGTCGACCAAGCAAGCTTGGGAGAATGAGGACCTCCGTTACAACTAGATCCGCCCGAAATTGTCGGCCTACATACTGAAAGAATCGCCATTCTCTGAGATGATCATGGAAAAATCTCTCCTAAGGAAGTTCGACCCATTCAAGATGGAAGCCTATGATGGAACGGGGGATCCGGAGAGGCATTTGAAGCACTTCAAAAACATGATGATGGCTTTCAACCTCGATCATGCGATGTTATGCTGAGCACTATCCATGAACCTCAAAGGAAACACCATGGATTGGTTCAGCAGCTTGCCAAAGGGGTCCATCTATGATTTTACACGACTGTGGAAAACATTCAGGGAAAGGTTCGTTGGTAACAAGGAGCTTAAGCGCGAGCGGGATTCGATTATGGATATTTATCAACGCTGAGGTGAGTCTCTTAAAAGTTATGTTAAAATATTTGTTCATGCTATGAATGCTTTGCCAGATTTAGCCGAAAACATGACGGTGGCTTCCTTGAAACGGGGGCTCGACAGAAGAGGGGAACCATATGCAGATCTCATCAAGTTCCCAACTGAGAACATGAGGGACCTACTCGAAAGAGCAAATACCTTTATCGGGGTCGATGATGCCAGAAGAGGAGGGTCACCTAAGCGGCGCGAGTCAGATTTCAAAGATGGTGGATCAGAACGAAAAAATACTGAGGAGCAACCAAAGAATATGAGAGACGAGGGCACATGAGGATAACCAGACCACTATTGAGGCAAAGAAAGAGCTGAACAAGAAACATACCGAGCAAAGGGGAGTCAACTAGAAAGATGCTCAGTCTATGATGCGGATGAAACCAACCGAGGTCCGTTTACAACGAGGGATAGTCAAAGTAGCGTTTCAAAGACACATTAAATGAACCAGTCAAACCACTAACATAATGGCCATTAATTCGGATCCCATGATGTAAATACAATTCTACGTATAGCAGTGGCGGATCCAAAACTGAAATATAGGGTATGCCCAAAAGTATTATGGAAAGAAATTTCAATAAAAGATAAATATCCGAGTATTGCATAATACAAATATGTAAATATTCTAGTTACAACTCAAAATGAATATATTCTAGTCCAAAAGTAAATGCATTATCCTCTTACTCATGCTTTTAAAATCATTTGATAATATCTAGATCATCAACCGTAGAAAACACTTTTTTCTCCACAAATCTCACCAAACAATAATTAAGCCATGAATTGACCATTCTATTTCTCAACTCATTCTTCACATATTTTATACGAGAAAATACTCGCTCAACACTTGCGGTAGCAACATGTAAGGACAAAGCTAGCTTCAAAAATGTGTACATAAATCCAAATATCTTGTGCTTTTTTATACATACATGAGTCTTACATAGATCTAAGATACTCCTAAAATTGGAAAAGTTACCATCCATCTTGTCACATGCAATATATGTCTCAAGTTGGCTAGAGAATTCCTTATCACTAATATATCCAAAGTCATTTAGGTAGAATCTTGCCAACCTCACAAGTGATTAGTGTCAAAGTATTGAAATGAACAACATAATTTACGGTCCATAAATTATAAATCAATGAATAAAAATTAAAAGGAAATTCAAAGTCTTGAAATGATGAATAATATGGCGTTAGTAAAAAAAGTAGCAAATAGTTAATAACCACAATTCATGGTCCATAAATTATAAATCAATGAATAAATATATAATATATAAAATATTAAAAATTCATCAATACAAAATATGCTAAAGAATAAGCCATTTTCAAATACATCAATATAAAATATGATAAAGAATCAGTAATTTGTTTAATCATTTACATATGCAAAATATAATTTCTATTGGAATATTTCGTACAAAATATTCATTAAGAAAAAATGATTAGTAGAATAATTTGCATAAATACATTTAAGATATTCAGTTTCTTAAAACGAATCAATACAATAATTAAGAAAACTACGATTTGAAAATCCTCAATTTTTCTATCATTTGTTGAATCAAAGGTGAAGTAAAACCCAATGGCAATTTTTACTACTTTGTTGAATCAAAATCAAAGTAAACTCAAATGGAAAATTAATTAACTAAATCGACTTACTCTTTTATTTCGATAGTTCTATGTTTCTTTTGTTTGAGAGGAGTTGGAAATTTTACTACTTTGTTGAATCAAAATCAAAGTAAACTCCAATGGAAAATTAATTAACTAAATCGACTTATTCTATGTTGCTTTTGTTTGAGAGGAGTACGATTAAGGGAATATATATTAAAAATAAAAATAGAGAATAAGTGAAATAAGAAAGTAAAATAAAAAAGTAAAATAAAAGAATGTAAAGAAGAAGTGAAATAAATAAAAATATTTAGATATCAAGTAGGAATTGAACTCAAGACCTCAAGTATACTATTAGGGAACTTAACCAGTATACTAAATTTATTTTTCTGACTTAGGGTTGTCCTGGGTATACCTATCTCCCCTCTAAATACGCCCTTGACGTATAGTTAGTTGAGTCAAATTTGATAGTAATGACTTGTAAACGGTAACAAGAGGTATAAATAAGCGGATAAACCCTAAAGGGTGGAATTTCTCCTCCTTTATAATAAATTTTTTCTATTTGGCCTTTTCATTTCTTATTTTCCCATAACAAAAAGAACAGTTATGAGAATATAACAAAGATAATGCAAAGTATAAAATATTATTAATTAGAGAAGAGAAGTTTCATTATTGGTAGAGTGCCTGCCTATTAATACAATCTTGTAGGAGTTTAAAATTACCACTTAATACATAACTCCACTAACTTCACACGTAGACTAATATATATCATATGGAGCCTAAAGTCTTCATGCATTTAGGGGGTTGACCAATTATTTAATGTTTCTTTCAACCGCTTCTTTAACCGTCCGTTTTGATAGTAGACCTCGGTTGGTCTCGCTCATGCTGGTTGCACGCACCGCTTGATTTTTTATCTTTCTTCTCGATTATAACCTTCACTCAACTCTCTCCTCACTTGGTGATGGTTGGAACATTTATCTTTAACGTTGGCTCTTGTTTGTACTGCTCGGTGATTTCGACTCTTGTTTGTCTTGCTTGGTGAAGTGTATGCCTAGCCGGATTTCATTTCCTTGTCCTTGTTGCTAGTGCTTCCCTCATATGGTGACCTTCAACTACCTTTAGAATCCATTAATCTCCCTCGGTTAGGCTTCAACGAGATTATACTTTTAACTATCCTCTTGCATAACTTTAATCCACTTATGATTTACAACATAAATAGTTATGTTCGTATTGTTCACGTCTTTCTACTATTTCCATCTGCTCGGATATTGCGTAGTCTATTAGTTGATGTAAACCTCCTTCTCAGAGAACCCTCCTAGTTCATGAATCATATGTTGAGAACGTAAAATCGATGAAGTAAATAATTACACGAAGCCGATGAGATAGTAGAACTGGTGTACTAGTCTAATTATTTGAGTGTTTTGACGTATTTCATTCAATGATGAAGTTTTTGAATTTTTAACGGTTGCATGCCATGTATTAGTTATCAATCGGCAGTTCTGACACCAACACCATTATAGTGTAAATGACGGTGGGGTTGTGCTAATCTGTATTTATTATTGAAAACTGCTCACGTCATGCATGTTGTGGAAAGTGAATTGGAATCTCCATAACCTCTAAAATTTGTGAAATACTATATTATTTGTTTGAAAGTCACTTTACCTTTGCAAAAGTTAAGGACTGGTTTTACAAGAGAAAATACCCATCGCCACTACTGTCACTCATTATCTATAGCATAATAATGTATGTAAATACATCCAAATTCATAAATGTTTCTTATAATTGAAACTGGCCGAGTCGAACCCTATTCGCTCGGTCATAGGTTTTGAACCCATCTCTATTTTACTGTGGGAAATAAAAAAAACATTACTGGTAGGAGTTCTCGTTCGTGAGTTATCCCCCGATTTACTTACTCTTGTATGTCTTGTTGACTCATTGCAGTCATTCTAGTAATCTTGATGGCTCTAAAAAAAGGTGGGAAAAAGAAGGAGAAATTAATGAAAGTAGTAGCGTCAGAGTATGAAGATCCACCCTTTCTAAAGAGCTATTTTTCTCGATTAACCCCAAAATATGGGTATCTTGATGAGAACGATCTGCTAAGTTTTATGGCTAGGTACGGGATACCCAATGGAGTAATAGTAAGGGTACCGACGGTCGGGGAGCACCCTTATCATGCAAAGGAAAACGAAACCTGCATATATACCACTGTATTCGATTGAGGTCTACGATTGCATTTACTCTCTCTTATACAAGACTTCTTTAGCTTTACTCGTATATGTCCTACACAACTGGTTGCAAATAGATGAAGGGTATTGCTTAGTATTATATTGAGCTCCCGCATATTAGGTATTTTAGTCCAGATTTGTTTGCTGTCGTTGGCGTAACTAAACTTGAAAAGTCCCCATTTTTTACACCCAACCAAACAAAGTGAGAAGATAGTTGAAATTCTATCTTCAGACAAAAATTGGAAGCACTCGTTTGTATTTGTGTCAGGAAATTGGGAGCATGAAAATGTTATCATGAATCTTTAGTTTGAACGATATTGGAAATCCAAGTGTAAGAAATTTTTTGTGTAACTCGTAGCCCTAACAACCAAATGCTAACGTAACTGTTTGATTGTGCAAGTGAAGGGAAGCACCAGGAGTGGTGTAAAGAAGGGTTGTCAAAAGACTCTGTAAAACCACTGATTTAAGTATCAAATTACAAAGGTTGGAAAGTTATAATGGCTGATAGTGGAGAAGTGGCTACCACAGAACGAATACGGGCATTGATGGAGCCGAGGTATCTTGACCGTAATAGTACAAAGGTATGGTTGGCAGTGCCCCATGATGAGTCTGAATTTTCTCACCACTCACTGTGGGAACCGGACATGGGAAATTTGGACAAAAACCACCCACTGAACCATCCGAACAAGACTAATGTATTAAAAACTAAATCAGTTCATGACTAAGCTAATTACCTACTTGCTTCAAAACTAATGGGTAATTGAACTCGACCCGACTTCATAAGTGTGACCCCAAAGCCCATGTGGCCCATAATTAAAGGTATAAATACCCAACCACTTTCATTAATGAGGGTAATGAACATTTAATACAACCAGGAAACTCAAATCTCTCACTACAAACTACTTAAGCATTAGATACCCTTGAAACATCACAAAACTCTAGACAAAATTACCCTCAGTTGAAAATAATCCACACCACCTCAGAGTCGAAGAACATAAGGGATAGAAGGGTCTTCTTCCTAACAAGGTCAAAATGAGAAGGAAGGGCAGGTCCTAGTCATTTAGGATGCTGGATAGGTGAACTAGTAGGAAGATAATGCTTCCCTACTAGGGAATAAGGTAATAAAGAAGCATACTCGGTACGCTCGAGAAGAGGATGAAGAGACATATGATGAATAAATCCCTCTACATAAGAAGTTTTGCATGATCGTTGATGCAGTGCCCTTCACAACGAGGAAGTTGCAGTTGGTGGATGAAGAAATTAATGGTGAGATTCAGGTACCATAGAAACAGGGTGCCAATGTATCAGGCTCTGAGGCATAACAGAATTAGAGGAAGGCCCTCGAGGTGATAGTATTTGATGAAGCTCGAGTGGATGGTCAACCGATCCGAGTAGAAGAAAATGATGAGGGAGATAAACAGAGAAAACATATTATCTATGAGATAGCTCAAAGGATGGAGCATTTTGTGAAGACATCAGGGTGTACAACCTTCTTTTCCCTTTGTGCAAGGGGTACGCATAAGGTCTTCATTTGTAAAATAGTACTACAAGAGTTGTTTTTAACAAATAATAAAGAAGTAGAGGCCATATCGTGGTAGAAAAGTGGCTGAGGAGCTCCCCCATTCGAATGAAGTGATACCATCTCCATCGATGCTGATGTTCAAGCAGCTCAAGTGGTGCCCGGAGTTATCATTTTACGACAACATACCCATAAGCGAAATACTACAGAGCCAGCTGGAGCTTGCCATACATATATTTTCCTATTGAAATCTATATATTGATAAATAAATGAAAATAGTAGACAAACCTTAAAGTGAATACAGATTCATCATAACTATGTGGTGGTATCCTACCAGCGCATGTTAAGCACTAATTATCAAGTCATGGAGAAGTGGAAACCGGATGCAATGTTCTTTGGTTTGGTGAAGGGCTTGACCACCGAGCTTGGTCGGTTAAAAAATGCCTATGGGTTGGCTAAAACATAAAATTACAAAACAACTCAAGAAAATGATGGGCTCCGGCAGGATGTGGCCACACTCAAGGATGCTCAAGACTCTTACGAGGATAAATTTAAATAGATGACCATGGGAAATACTACCCTTATAGAGCATAATAATGTGCTGATTAAGAGGATTATAAATTAATGTCATGGAGTGCTGGTCTTCTCGCATAAAATGTAGGCTAAGCGCAAAAGATAGAGGAGCAATCTGAACACATCATTGATCTAAAGTCGGAGAATGAGAAGCTAACAATTATGATGGATGACCTTAAAAGTAGAATAGACCAACAGCGTAAGAAGCTCATGAAGTAAGAAGAGGCCAACTTGGAAGAACGCGAGAGGAATTTGGAAGTTGCCATGGGAATATGGAAAAAAATCAACATAAGACGCTGGCTGAGCCTTTAGCGCTTAAGCCGGACATGGAGTTGGGGTTACTAGAAAAATTTATATATGTGGAATAAGGACCATAAGTGGGTGGCACATCCACTTTTGGTTTGGCTCTTTTAAATAAGGATGTGGGCGAGGTAGCTACCCAGGTTGCAAAGGGTGTGGAGCACGAAACCGAGGTTTATCCTTTGGCAGCAAAGGTCAATGACCCTCCTCTGACACCTGATGTTTCATTTTATTTGTATGTGTAAGACTTTGGAACATATATTCTTTGGTGATGTAATCACGAAAAAACCTTGATGTGATATCTAAGTAAAGCTTATGAAATTTTTGTTGGAATACTGTTTTAATGTTTTATATTGGAGATCTAGATTGGTTGCGAAGATATGTGTTTGTTAATTAGCATAACGTTTGGAAAGATCCGTACAAGGTCGAGCTCAGTTGGGCTCATTGCGTAGCTATGAGTGAGACTTTCTCCTCAACATATTCACAGCAAGGTCATCTCGACCTTATTGCGTGGCCCAACAAGGGTTTGATACTAGATCAGTTCGTTTATTGATACCATGTATACGGTATTAGGCTGAGTATGACATTTACGTAGCCCGTAGGCGTGGCCAATTAGCCCATTCGTTTTAATAGACTATGTGGTATGGGCTCAGTATTGCCCACTGCATAGCCCATAGTCATGTTCATTGATCCGTTCGCGATTATAAGCGTGGAGATAACTTAACAAACAAACATAAGGGGAGAAAAAGAGCCTATTAGGGGATGTAAAATTTTATTAAATTAATAAACAAGAGTCAGATGCCTCATTAAAAAACCCTCCCGCGCCATCAGAGGAGAAAAAGAGCCCATCCTCTAAGTTATACTGCATGGACATACAACTTTAAGTGATTTATGTTCCAAGGATTCTTGACGGCATGGCCCTCCGCATTGGCAAGGCAATATGTTTCACTATGTCCCATGGAGATGTGGTTGTATGGCCCTTCGCAATTTCGTCCTAACTGACCGGCTGCTCTCTCACCGGTCCCATGAGAATTTTTCTTCCTAACCACATCCTCTACTAGGAAGCTATGTGACTTAATTTGAGTGTTAAAGCGTTCCCGCATCAGGTTCCTCTAATGTTATGCCTGAACACGAGCTTGATCATATAATTTCTCTATGAGATCCACATTCACCGCTCGATCAGTAATATTATTGTATTCATCATAGCTGGCGATCTGGTGGCTTGTTATAACTATTTCTGCTGGTACCACAACCTCATTGCCATAGATGAGGGTGAAAGGAGTGTCACCGGTCGTAGTCCATGGGGTTGTTCGATATGCCAATAAGACCTCGATTAGTTTGTCTGGTCATTTTTGTCTTGGCTCCTTCAAGCTTGTTTTTAATCCATTCCAGGATGGTATGGTTGGTGACCTCGACCTGGCCATTTGGCTGAGGATAGTATGGTGGGGAGAAGTGTTGGCTGATCCCATAACGTTTGTAGAAGGCCATAACCATGGTGTTTGAAATTAAGGGTTATTGTCTGTCATCAAGATGCAAGGTATTCCAAACCTAGCTAAAATTTGATGGTGAATGAAGTCGCATATATTCTGAGCTTGAGTGCAAAATAAAGCTTCAGATTTTACCCATTTTGAGAAGTTATCCACCGTGACTATAAAAAACTATTGCTTGCCAGTTTCCATAGGAAGTGGCCCTACTAGGTTGATGCCCTATTTGTTGTAAGGGAAAATGATAGCCACGGGATACATCAGCTTTCCTAGAAGGCAACCTATTTTGGAGAATTTGACATTGATCGCATTGTTAGACGAGTCACTCTGTATCGCTGGCCAATTCTTGCCAGTAATATCCAACTAACAAAAAATGTCGAATAAGGCTACGATATCCACAATGTGCCCTAACTTCTCTAGTATATAGATCGTGCAGAACTAAAGAAGCTTGTTCTTTATCAAGACATCCAAGAAGGGGACATTAATGAGGGGGTATTCTCAGTCGAGCAGTAAAAGACCGAGCAGATGCAAAAAATGAGAAAGACAAAGGACGAGCTCGGACAGTAGAAAGTTAAATAAACGATGAAAGGAAGAAAGTTCATAGCAACACAACATATAACACCGACTAATTCTGACGAAAGAGTTGTCCGACTGAGCTGGTCATGCAAGAGTCGAAGGTTGAACGAGATAACAGAGGACCCAATGATCTAAAAAACATAGGGACTGAGTGACCTTAAACAACTGAGCTTAGCTCGGACTATATCGTGTTTCGAACCGAAAAACGGAGATAAGTAAGGAGGTCATTAAGCCTTGCTCGAGTTAGCACGCATCTCAAGCCGAGGCAACATATTTGAAAGGAGAAATGGTTTCTAAATCACTGATTAAAGGTGTTATATGTTTAGTCAGCCGTAATTATAGGCTATGTGATGTAAGTGAAGTAGCGGACACATTAAGTGGGAATTAATGTATCTATAACCGCCCACTAACGAGGAGAACTATAAGTAGGGGAATTCTCTAATGATAAAGATAACTTCTCTTTTCAAACTAATTGAGTGTTTGTACTTTGGGAAAGTTTTGTTCTTTTCCCGTAAACAATTTGGCGCCATCTGTGGGAGATCGTAATCAGTCGTTAACCACGATATTCACTATATCAGGAATCGAGAGAGAGAACCCAGAATCGAGTGAATCAGCAATCAGCAATAAGGTGGCAACAAATCCCCAACCGAGGCAAAGTAACCTGTTTCTAGTCCCTATTGTTACCCAAGAGGCCGATATTGTAGCACTGGTCGGTACAGGACAGTCGGTGGGTCAGCGGTTGCCGCCTACAGTCGTCACCGTTGTTGATATCCAACCTCGTCGGCCCGCAGAAGCTCCCGTGACCCAAGAGGTGATGGGAGCCAACCTTACAACTAATCCGACTGTCCAACAACTAGAGCAGCAAATCCAGTACCTTCAATAGGAGCACCTAAGGGTTGCATGTGAGCGCGATGTGAGAGAACATCTTATGCACACCACCATAACCGGAATGAACGACGCTATTCACTCCCTCACGGCTAAGTTCAAAGGAACAAGTCGGGCCAATCATCAATCTGGTCCGGAGGCCAACAAGGTTAATAGGCTGAAGCAATCGTCTAGACACGACGACAAGCAAGATGACGAAGGAGAAAGCGGGGACAAGACTCCAGCTAAGGAGCCAGGGTCTAGAAAGGAGGCGGCCCCCACATCTTTCAAGCGAGAAAGAGAGGATGATGATCGCCGCTACAACCAAGTTCGCCCGAGGCTATCAATTCACTTACTAAAGGAATCACCATTCTCTGAAAGAATTCTCGAGGCTTAGCTCCCAAGGAAGTTTGATCCCTTTCGAATGGAGGCATACGATGGAACAGAAGACCCAGAAAGACATCTGGAACAATTCTGCAACATGATGATGACGTTCAACCCAGATGACGCGATGTTGTGCCGAGCGCTATCCTTGACCCTCAAAGGAAATGCCATGGATTGGTTCAGTAGCCTACCAAAAGGATCCATTTATGAATTCATTAGTCTATGGAAAGCGTGAGCGATATTCAATCATGGATCTTTATGAGCGACGAGGTGAGTCCCTTAAAGGTTTTGTTGGATGATGTGTTCATGCTATGAATGTCTTGCCAGATTTAACGGAAAACATGGCGGTGGCATCACTTAAAGAAGGGCTTGACCTAAAGGGTGAGCTATATGCGGATCTAATCAAATTCTCAACAAAAATATGGGAGACCTGCTCGCCCGAGCAGATACCTTTATCAGAGTCGATGATGCCCGCATCGGTGGCTCGCCAGAGCGACATGGGTCGGAATTCAAGGAAGGAGTCTTGGAACAAAAGAGGGTTAAAGAGGAGCCCCAAATAGATACCAATCAACGTCCTCATCAATTCGAGCAACCAAGGTGAAACACCCCCTTAACCAAAGCCATTTCTGTAATATATGATCGAACGAGGGGGAGAACGAAGTACCAGATGCCCCGTGTAATGAGCGCTCCCAGATTCAAGCGATCCGACATATGTTTCTGTGCATATCATAGGGACCATGGGCATTCAACGGACGAATGTTGGCAACTCAAGGAGGAGGTTCGATCACCCACTGAAAAAACCCTAAAATTGAGGGAGGAGAGGCTAACCAAAAATAGTGCCTCCTTATGATTGCGGGAGGAAGCTCGGGAGTCTTAGATATGACAGATTGGCCATAACACAACAGTAGAATTGGCCAGAATTCTGAGGTCACTGACAACTTCATAACCACATACAGTGCACCTCCGTCCCTATACACAATAGCAGGGGGTAATTCTACAGCATCCCAGGGAACCACATCTAACAAGCTAACAAAAATCGAATTTGATGTATACGAAATAAATGCGAACTCCTACCGTAGTTACATGGACCTAGTGGTCGACCTCACCTTTAATGATGACGATCTCAGAGGTGTCACTCTACCTTATGAGGATGCGTTAACTATTGATATGGACATTGGAGGGGTTATGGTGACCCGCAGTCTAGTCGATGGAGGCAGCTCTACTAACATAATCTCTAAAGACAGTTTAAACCGCATGCTAAATGTGCCCCCATATCACCCTACTCATCTTATACTAGTCGGCTATGAGGGAAGAACTTTGCAGTGCTTTGGGGAAGTAGAGTTGCTGGTAAAGGTTGGGCATGGAGCGAAAAAAAAGAGCTAAAAACATTATTCATAATTTCCGATTTACCAAGCCCATACCATGCCATCATTGGGAGACCATGACTGCACAGAATGGAGGAGACACCATGTACATTCCGAAAATTCCTGAAATATCCAGTGGGGAACTCAGTGGGTATAATTCGAGGAAGACAGAGAATAACAAGAACTTGTTATGCAGTTACGGTGGACCCATTCAAGTCGCTCCGATAGCAATTAAATGGCAAGGGGGTCCCTGAAGCGGAGGCCTTGGATTCACCCTTGCCAAAACCGGTCGATGATCCTCGTGAACTCGATCAATCTATTGATACAATTTCAGAAACAATGGAGGAACCAATAGCTGTAGGCCGCCTGATCCGGATGGGGGGGGGGGGTACTTTATCTCTAAACTTTAAAAAACATTTAATTACATTTTTAGCCAAGAACTTGGATGTGTTCGCATAGGAAGCAGGTGATGTATCCGGGGTAAAACCTTCAATTATATGTCACGAATTGGCCATTAACCCGTATGCCAAACCGGTATGCTGAAGAGCGCATATCGTTTTTGGTGGAAAAACAAGAGGCCATACTAGAAGAGGTGGCTAAATTATCTCGCCTCGGCACATCCGAAAAGCACGATACCCGGTCTGGATAGCCAATCCTGTATTAGTAAAGAAGAGAGCTGGTTAACGGCGGATGTGTGTGGACTTTACCGACTTAAACCAAGCATGTCCTGAGGATGTATTTCCCTTGCTGCGTATCGATCAACTTGTAGATTCAACATATGGTTGCAAATACCTTTCATTTATGGATGTTTACTCCGGGTACAATCATATTCGACTCCATCTGCCCGATTAAGAGCACACCTATTTCCAAACAGAGAGAGGCTTATATTTTTATAAAGTCATGCCTTTCGGATTAAAGAACGCAGGATCTATATAACAGCGATTGATAAACTATATATTTCAGGATCATTTGGGAAAACGTTTAGAGGCATATATTGACGATATGATTGTCAAACCCCATACTGAAGAACAACATCTAGAGACATTGCAGGTAGTTTTTTTACTTACTCCGACAATTCAATCTCAAGCTCAACCCGGTTAAATGCTCATTCAGGGTCGCTAGGGGAAATTTCCTTGGTTATGTAGTGAGTAAACGAGGTATCGAAGCTGATCTTGTCCAATTATACATGATCTTAGAAATGGAACCCCCCAAGAATATCAAGGAGGCGAAAATCCTTACAGGACACTTAGCGGCGCTATCAAGGTTTATTTCTCGGGCATCGGACAAGAGTCACCAGTTTTTTGAAATTCTAAGAAGGGCCAAGAAGTTCACCTGGACGGAAGACTGCACGACTTACATTCAAGTGAAGAGTCACCGTTCTCGTTACTTTGATGCTAGAATTTCACCTGGACAAGAGTCACCGTTACTTTGATACTTCAATCATATGGAGGCAAATTCAATCCTGCCCGACTTACGTTCAGAAGAACCCGACGCTCATTGTGGGCACCGAAGTCTGATACGACGATTTCGGTTGGCAGGATACTATTGGCCAGATGCAGAAAATTTAGTCCAGCAGTGTTATCAATGCCAAGAATATGCTAATACACAACATATACCTAGTGAACCAATACAAACCGTTCCCGTTACCTGCCCTTTCGATAAATGGGGGATAAACCTCGTTCGATCCTTGCCGATGGCCACCGGGAAGAGATAGTTCTTGATCGTAGTGGTGGACTATTTCTCCAAATGTGTTGAGGCTAAAGCTTTATTCCGAACCAGAGCACAAGAGGTTTTTGATTTCATTCATAATCAAATTTTGACTCGATATGGTATACCACGAGTCCTGATGACCGATAATGGCCCACAGTTCCAGAATTCAGTACTCACTAAGTTCTATAAATGATATGGGCTCATCCTACATTTTTCCACGCCATATTACCCCCAAACCAATGGTCAAGTAGAGGTAATAAACATAACATTACTCGTGGGAATTAAGATGAAGCTTGAAGGAGCCAAGGGAAAATAGCCAGAAAAACTACTGAGGTCTTATGGGCATATAGAACTACTCCACATGCAACAACAGGGGATATACCTTTTGCTATAGTTTATGGTAACGAGGCAGTCATACTAGTATAGATCATAGTGCTAAGCCACCATATAGAAAACTACGAGGAAGAAGTAGACTTGGTGGCCAGAACGACGAGTGTGCACCTTTTGAACAAATGATGCGATCAAACACGAGTCTGAGCGGAGCATTAAATAAGTCTGATGAGGGGATGATTCAATGCTCGGTTGAAGGCCCATATTTTTAAGGTGGGTGATCTAGTGTTAAAAAAGACGTTCCAAGGATCAGGCACTAGAGGAAGCGACAAATTAGGACCTAATTAGGAGGGTCCGTACACAATTCTCTCTAGACGTCTCGTTAGGTACTAGAACTCTTTGATGTTCCTTTGTGGCGCTATTTGGTGGTTACCGCGGCTAGTTCCTCGAATTTTGGTCGTTAACACGTGCAATGTGTCATTCATCCCGGCTATAATAACGCGCATGGCCTTCTCCCTGGCATCCCACTCACATACTACCATTAGCCGCTCTTGCTGCAAGTGTTACAAATGTTGCTCCAATCGCTGGACGGTCGGCGCTGTCCTCATGTTGTAGCCCCCAGTTCTAACTCTTGGTTGTCTTAATTGGGGTATTTCCTCAACATGGGTTACTTCCACCCCATATGGGTTGGCGGGAGGGATAGAAAGAAGCTGGTCTTGTCCCACCGGTGGATTCGTAGCCATTCTCCAGTGTCTCGTCTCCCCGCTCTTCTCGAGAACACCCCTCCCAATCCTAAATCTAGTTACTACCATGGTTAAAAAATCTTACAACCAAATTATTTTAGTTTAGTTCCCACTGACGGTGCCAAATTTGTTATGGGAATATAAGGAAAATAATGCCAAGAAGAAAATCTTATTAATCCGAAAAGAGAAGTTCAACTTTTTGTAGATTTTCGACCTATTTATACAATCCTCTAACAGTTTAGAATTACCACTTAATACATAACTCCACTAACATCGGACGTAGACTAACATTTATGATATGAGGCCTAAATTTACGTCCATTAATTTAGTTTTCATGCGTTTAGTAGGTTGACCCATGATTTAATGTTGCTTTCAACCGCTTCCTTAACCGTTCGTTTTGACAGTAGTTCTCGGTTGGTCTCGCCCATTCTCTTTGCGAAAACCGTCAGTTTTTATCCTTCTGCTAGATTATAACTTTCACTAAAATCTCTTCTCACTCGGTGATGGTCAGAACATTTGTTGTTGATGTGGGATCTTGTTTGTCCCGGTTGGATGATGCGACGAAAAGATGTTCCTCTAAAATAGCCATACCATATTCCAAAAGACGGATTTTTTATCTAAGAAATCCAGAATAGGGTCCCCGTTGAGAGGTACCATATGTCATCCTTAATCAATGACTATCGGCCTATGAGAGCTCAGCCCAACGATTTACTCCACTGACGGAAACTGTATCTGCCATCTATGATAGGACTAAGAATTGGATACGATACCAGTCCCCACGTATCATGTCATCCCCAACTCCAAACGATTGACCATGCATTTTTGCTCTAAGCATAACGATCATGGTCACGCTATTGATGATTGCTAGTAGCTGTAAGAGGAAATTTAGAGGTTAATGGATAACAGAGAGCTCATTTAGTTTGTTAAGCAACATAAGTGACATCGCCAAAGCGAAAAACAGGAAGAGTCGTGCCAAAAGATGAAGGAGCTTACTAGGAAGACAAAAAGATCGATACGAGAAAGCAACAATGGTTTTTTACGATCTCCAAAGAAGGAACCCTGCCAGGGGGAGATCGGCAATCCAGAAAACAGTTGAAAGCTGACCAAGAGATTCAATCAGTAAAATACTCCTCCTAAAGCACCTAGAAAGAACCAGTAAGAGAATTCACCTTCCATGATGATGACCTAAGAGGGATCATCACTCCTCATAAGGACACCTTAACAATTCACCTAATATTATTTTCAAAGCAAGTTACGATTAAATATTAAACGAACAACCTTACAAATCCACACAGCGCACCTTGATGGGGTATGAAGGAAAAAACTTACAATGTGTTAGGGAAGTTGAGCTGATGGTGAAAGTAGGGAATGACATCACAAAAAGAGAGATCAAAACGCTCTTCATGATTTCCGACGCCTCGAGCTTTTATCATTCCATGATTGGGCGAACGTGGCTACATAGAATGGAGGCTACTCCTTGCACGAGTTGAAAATTCATAGATACGCCAAGCCTGTTAGACAAAAGCGTCAATCAATTTCTGTAAAAAAACAGGAGCTCACTGTGGCCACCGAAGCCTCATCTGCCGGGTTTTCCTTGCACGGTATTATTGGCATGAGATGGCTTCAAATGCAGTGAAAATCGTTCAACAATGACATGCATGTCAAAACATTTGCTAATAACAGTCATCTTCTGAGCGAGCCCATGGTCGCCAATCTGATTCCCTATTCGAGCCCATGGTGGTTGGAGTGGATTATTTCACTAGATGGTTCGAGCTCAAGATATTATCATGCACCACCAGATAGTGGCACGATTTTGCATTCCACGTATATTGATAACAGACAATGGCCATGAATTGCAAAATTTTGTGGTCAGTACATTTTGAAAACGCTACGGCATCCTACAACAATTTTCCACCCTTATTATCCTAAAAAAATGCACAAGTTGAAGTCACCAACTGTACTATCCTTGATGGGTTCATGAAA
Source organism: Limnanthes douglasii subsp. nivea (assembly GCA_036936605.1). Taxonomy (NCBI): domain Eukaryota; kingdom Viridiplantae; phylum Streptophyta; class Magnoliopsida; order Brassicales; family Limnanthaceae; genus Limnanthes; species Limnanthes douglasii. The sequence continues at coordinate 165,504,683 of JAUPFV010000002.1, forward strand.
AACCGGAAGGAGCAAAAGGAAAGTTGCAGGATAAACTCTCAGGGGTGTTGTGAGGATATTGTACCACCCCGCGTGTAGAAATATGGGAGACCTCATTCGGCCTCGTTTACGGTATAGAATATATGGTGCCAATATATAATATCATCCCAAGCCATCAGATCACTATTTACTCTGAAGACTCGAATAACAAAGACCAAGCCATCAATGTTGATCTCATTGAAGAACAATTGGATCAAGCACGCATACAAGCTGAACACTACATAAGTCTGATGAGGGGATGCTTCAATTCCAAGTTAGGTTGGAAACATTGGGAATACTCTAGTACGCATGCGATGACACACTAGGACTGTCATTAGGTCTGACAACTAACACGTGTCATGTTATCAATTTATAAGTAACCATTTGACATTCCCTCTTTCTATCCAATAGTCATCATCATCTCTCTAACTTCTCTGACCACTTTCTCTTTTATATCTCCTTTATAACTACTCCCTCACTTATTATTTGTGTTTCAAAAATACCTTCTATTGAAAGAAAGTAACCTTTTCCTAGGAGAATCCTTAGCTAACTTCACTTGATAACCCAGTTTCATAGGTTTCTTCATTTAAAAACCAATTTTTTTGCTACCTTCACCGCAAAACTCATATTTTCCAGCTATCCTTCAAATGTTATGAACTAATTTGAAGATTCTTCTTCATCTTAGTTTATGAAAAACTCCCCAGCTACTGAAAGTCAATTTTTGGGTTTTACAGTTACTTGTGAATCAGTGAGAGAGTTGTTAAATATAAAACCGCGGGGGTAATAGACAATTCTCCTCAATGTTCAATAAAAACTATTGTTTACAGTAATTTCAACCCCAATCATAGTTCCTCTAATTTTCATATTTCATCCAACTCAGAAAGAAACCATTCACCAAAATCTCCTCGATAATTGCTTTCACCACCACAACTTCTTACCACAAAATTTCTCACAATCAGTGCCTCAAAATTCTTTTCCGGTATTTAATGGTTCTACATCTGTTTCTCCTTAAAAGAACTGCAAAGTAACACAAAGCACATAAACTCACAGAAGATCATAAAAAACTTCATCACTTATCAACTCTGATCCACCTCGAATATTACACAAGGAAACTCCTCAAGTTCAGTCAAACGTTCATCTCTCCCAAAGTCTTCTTGTTAAAAATAAAACATTCATAGTTATGCGAGACCTCAAAGAAAATAACACTTCACAAAACACTACCCTAAACACCACAAATAACCCTACACCACCACCTCCTCCGTGAGGGAGATTGTTAAGACCAACTTGGAGTCACAATAAACTCCCTCGAATGCTCAAGAAGAAAATCTAGTATCGGCCCCAAATCCTCCTCAACTAATAGACGAAGCTTCTGAGGATGAAGCTTATTTAGAGAAAAATTATTCAAATGTCGAGGCTAAAGAAAGTGGCACCACATCTAGGTCCCATTGGAATCGATGATATTAGAATACTTCAAACTTTTGGATCTCTTTCCTACACAAGGGATACCGAATTTATGGTTCACGCTTCTGTTAGTGATTATGGATTCTAGACTAAGTCAAACCCCTCTCTCCATCAAAGAATTCCTCACTATAAATGGTCTATTTAAAGGTACGGTATTTCCCTTCTACTATCTAACACTTGTGGATGATTTAAAATAATTGATGATCTACTCGAGGGTGTCAAATTATAGTTGCTAAAGTTTATCTTCGTATCTGGAGCATGAGAGAATAGGAAGTAAATATCTGAAGAGAACCCTTAAAGACTCAATATTGTTTAGAGAAGTTACAATAAGTTTTACGACACATAGGAATTCCGAGGAGATACAAAGCTCGCAAGAAGGATGCAAATAATATATTTGCCAAGTTGGCCAGTTGGGAAAAAAAATGAATAGGTAACGGGTTCCAGTCAGATTTTATGCCTATAAACTTTATCAATAGTCATATGTGGAAGATCTTCCCAAGTGTTGATCTCCTATAAAATTTAATGAAACCTCCAAAGCCTCAGATTGTTGTGAAGAGATTGATAGCACATGATGGTAAGGTCACTATACCGATGCGAAATAAAACTGAACGCCATATATCCTTAAAAACGAAAGCTGAAAAGAAAAAAACAACTCGTACATCTGGTGTTAGCTCTTCAACTGATCTGAATCCACGAAAGAAAGAGAAATACCAACAAGAAAGAAAACAAAGCTAGCTTTCGGACAATCGAAGAAGAAGTCGAAGTTGAACCTTCTCCAAAAAGAAATAAATCTGACGCCCCAGAGAAAAAACGAACACTTTCAAAACTCCTCCAACTAAGAGGGCAAACAATAATTATAAAGAAGCTCATTTGGAAGTGCCTCCCTCCAAAGTGCCTCCTTCCGAAGCTGAAGAGACTGATGTTGTATATCATCGAGGAGGTGACAACTTTAATTTTGAAGAACCCATTGGTGTAGAAGAACTGCAAGAGCTGTACAGATATATCAATCCCTTAATTCGAAATATTCGAGAGCAACTTCAACAGATTGGACATCAAGTTACTACTCTTCTTCAGTCTGAGATCTTGGAATCAAATCTTCCACCAGCTACCTTATCTTCTACTCTCATGCCTTACAATAATTGGATGGTCATCCCTATCGAAGAACCATCTGAAGAAATTTTAATAGCACTGCAACATTTTTTAAAGTCGAAGTAGCAACCAAAACGCTGTGCACATAAGTCGACAATGCTCGAACTCATTCGGAAACATGGCTAAGGATATGGTTCGATGGAAGAAAGAAGCTGCAAGAGAAAAAAATGAGAGAAATATTTGGCAAGAAATCTGAGGAACAATTTCATGTGTTCGAGGTTGACAGGTCGAAATTTATAAAAGGATCCATCCACCTAAACTTCATCTAAGATTTCTTCATGATGAAAAAACAAACGAGCTAAAGACTTGTCATCAAGCTGAAATAGATGCACTTAAGGCCGAACATTCCATAGAGATATCTGAAGAGAAACAAATCCTATCTTCAAGATTCTTTGAAAAAAAGTGAAGAAGAAAAGAAGAAGCTGACTGATGAAATGGCTTAAGTTAAGACAACATTTAAAGGAGAAAAACAAGTTTTTGTGAAAACTTCTTAGAATAAGTTTGGACGAGACAACCTTGCTGTAATAAAAAATGTTGAGGAGCAAAAAAAAATATTTTGCTCCAAGAATTCCACGCAGCTTTCCCCAAAGAAAATCTGTCCAGTTTTAAGGAATTAAGCCACATGGAAATCTATCCTAGTGAAGCCTTCGACCTTGCACCAACTGATTTTTTGGAAGAGACATAATCAAAAGAAAATTAAAATCTCGCTGAGCAACATGGAGATTTAGCCAAAGAGAATGAATGATTGTTGTTTCTTTTGTCTTTGTTCTTTTCTTGTTAAGGACTCATTTTTCTGAAAGCTTAAATTCTTGGCAATCAAACCTATGTTTAGTAAGATCGGTAATTTACTTCAATGAACAAATACTTTCATCTTTCCTCATTTATTTTCCAATTTTTGACTTGTCGTTATTACCTCAAACTCCAATATATGTCACAAACGAAGTTATAATATCTTAAACAAACATAGTGCATTTAGAAAACGTTAGAACCTCGAAAACAATTAGTGTGTTTAGATAACGTAACTGATGAGTGAATTCCCATCACCTAGTATATCCGAGCAGAGGAGAATGGTAAGAATATATAAATAACTCCAAACTAAGTTGGTTATTATATAAGCAGACGGTAAACCAATGCTATGCATGGAAAAAAGGAAAGTATGACGTCATCGAGGCCCAATCACAAAACAATGTAGAGCATAACTATATGTTTGAGGGCTAGCCGAGAAGCAAGAAAGATTTAGCAAGAAATCTGAGGGCACAACAGATGATGATAGCTCGTACTATAAAGCAAAACTTGGCTAAATAAATGTCGCGCTGGCATACCGAGCACGAATCAACCATAAAGGAATATTTAGATCTTTACCAAGAAAAAAAAGAAAATGATGAGCGACTGGGATGAGCTAAGCAGACGAGACCAATCGAGACCTACTTTTAAAGACAGATAATTATGGAAACTATTAAAAGCCATGTTGAACAAATCGGTCAACCGACTAAACACACAAGACTGAAGTAATAGCCATAAAATTAGGGCCCATATCATAAATATCAGTATACGTGTTGAATTAGTGAGAATATGTATTAATTAACTATTCAAAATGACCGAAAGAATGTATAAATAAGCACCAAAATCCAAGAAATTGTATCTTTTTCTTTCTGATAAATAAATACTTATTACAACCTTTGTTATATTTTTCCTATAACAGTAACACCTCGAATTTAATTAGTGCGTTTAGAGAACGTAACACCTCGATTTCATTCATGTGTTTGGAGAACGTAGCACCACGAATTTAATTACTGCGTTTAGAGAATGTAGCATCTCAAATATAATTAGTTACTCTTGGTCAACGCCAATGACCAAGATAATGTCAATGCTTTTATTTAAAACAATTATTGGCCAAAAAGAATTTTATTAAAATCCTCGAATATATACATGACACCTCATTAAAACCTTCTTGGGCCAACCGGTTATGAAAGAGTATGTCAATTATTCAAAAACATTCAAAAGACAAAACTACTCCCAATATAGCTTTAAATGTTCTATATTCCAAGTATGTTAATGTAATCTACCTTGTTCATCACAAATACGATATGTGCCCGACTTTATTTGCTCCATTACCACATAAGCGCCCTCCCAATTTGGGGCCATCTTTCCAAGTCGCTTCTCCTTTGTATGGAGGAATAATTCTCTTTATATTTTGTCACCTACTTTAAAATCCATCATCCTCACATTTGAATTATATCAACTCCTTATCAAAGTTTGATAATGAGTCATACTCAAATGAGTTCTAACTCTTTTCTCTTCAATCAAGTGTAGGTCCGTTCTTTTTGTCTCTTCATTTGCCTCTTTGGAATATTGAATCTTCTCGACAGTTGCGCAAGGAAACTTCTCAAGTCCATCCAAAAAATCACCTACCCCAAAGCCTTCCTAAAAGAAAATTTTTTATACATATAGGAGATGATGCTGCCAACATTTCACCTTTTACTACCCAAAATATTTCATCGAATCCTTCAACCTCTTCTTCTCCTTTGAGGGAAGTTGTTGAGATAATTATAAAGCCTCAACAAAGGAAAAAAGCCTCGACTCCCAACCTACCTCAACTTGTAGATAAGGCTTCTGAGGACGAAGCTGAATCTGAAACCACCCAATCAAAAATCAAAGCCGACACTGAAGATGACGCTTCAAAAAATACTGAAGCTAATATAGAGGATGATGCTTTGAAAGACAATGATAGTGAAAAAGTTAAGTGTGCTTCAAAAACAAAAGAATCGAGGAAAGATATAGGGGAAAAAAACCTCTTATTGAACTTCCTGAAGAGCTTGTTGCTTCAGTAAGTGGAAATTTGAACCCACTCAACCAAGAATACATATTGGCACTAAAATTGTGCCATAAATCTACTACCCAGAGTCCCAAGCTGCCTTCTTGAAAAATAAATGAGGAATGCCAGATAAGATCGTACTTTGTTTTCCGCATGAGGTAGAGACTCCACTTGACCGTGGAAATGATAAGTTGGTAGTATATCCTGAAATTATCAACTAGGGTATTCGGTTTCCGTTAGATCCAATGATAGTGGAGTACTTTGAAATCCCACACCTCTGTCCTACCCAAGCCACACCCAACCAATAGTTCACCCTCCTATCATTAAGCATTGCCTCTACACTTGCCCGAATTCCTCTTTATATTTAATACTTTATCGCCTTGATGAAACTTTCGAAGGGATCTGTTCTACCTTTACATTATCTCACTCTTGATTATGACCTTATAATAATCGATGACTTGCTCGAGGCTAACAAATTTTAGAAACACAAAAATTGTCTTCATTTCTGAGGCATTGGAGAACGGAAATGAGATATCCGAGAAAAACTCATCGTGAATTAACCTCGTCTCGAGAAATAACAGTAAGCATCTTTGCTCTTCCATTTTCCGTTGTTGTTCTAAGTATTTTGCTTTTATTATTATTATTATTATTATTAGTTTGCTTATTTTTGTACTGATTCTAGAAATTTCGAGGCGATATAAAATTCGTCAAACAGATCCAGTAAGAGATTTTTACCAAGTTGGTAACTTGGTTAAAAAAGAGTGAGGAAATGAGTTCCACTCATCTTTTATGCCTATAACTTTCTCAACAACCATTTATGGAGAATCAATGTGGGAGCTGACCTCTTCGAAAATCTGATAGACCTATCCAATTCTCTAATAGCTATCAAAATAGTTGTAACACTTGATTGCAAAGTATTTCTTCCGATTCGAAATAGATCAGACAACCACATTCCCTCAAAGAAGAAAAGGAAATATAATAAAAAAACAGCTAGCACATCTGGTGCTAGCCCCTCATAGAACCTAAACTGCAGTAAGAGGCAAAGAGGCAGGGAAAATAAAAAATCCTTTCTACTGTTGACGAGGGAGAGGAGGTTGAGCATACACCAATAAGAAATGAAACTATTGCTTCAGAAAAAAAGAAGAGCACATTCAAGACACCACCACAAAAAAAGGAAAAAAGTAATCTATATACACCCTTCAAGAAGTGCTACCTTCCGAGGTTGATGAAGCCATTGTGGTGGAATATCAGCAAAAATAAATTGCACTAGACAGTTAGTAAGGAGACAATGAGCAAGGAGAAGTTGCAGCAAATAATGAGCGAGGAGATGATCACTTTAAAAGTGATAATTTCATCAACATAAAACAGACTCGAGAACATGACAGAGATATAGATCGATACATCCAGGATATTCAAGACCAACTACAACAATTCGGTCAAACTACTACCCCTATTCTTCCCGAATTAGCTGGGCCAGAAATATCTTTATCACGTCAACCTCTGCTTTGATTCCCTACGTCAATCCAAGGTTCATGCCCACTGAAGAACTATCTGAAAAGGTAAAAATTGTTATTCAACCATATACCGGTCTTGGAATTGCAACACAAAAGTTGTGCAAATAAGTGGAATCTTCCCAAAGCAAGTTGGAGACCATAGTTAAGTGCATGGTTCAATATAAGAAAGAGGTTGCAACGAAAAAGAGGATGAGGGAGATCTTTGGTAAAATTGTAGAGGATTAGTTTTATGGATTTCAGGCTGGTAGATCAGAATTTTTCAGAGGTATCATTCATCTAGAAAACCATCTTAGATCAGTACACAATAATGAGATAGAAAAGCTCAACACTTCTCATAAAAATGAAATAAAAGATATCAAATCCAAACATACTCGAGAGTTGTATGAGGAGAAACATAGATACTCCACTCTTCAAAATTTATAAACAAGAACGAGAACGAAAAGAAGAAGCTGACACACAACATGGATGCTCTTAAGACTTAATTCGAGGAGGAGAAAAAGATTGTTGTGAAAGATGGTGAAGATGAATGTAGAAAGGACATGATGACTGCCATTAAGAACACTGAAAAAGCAGAAGACTATAAACCTACTTCGTGCAATTCATGCCACATATCTGAAGGCTAACATGTCAAACTTCTAGGAATTAAGTCCCATTGGGAATCTCCCTAGTGAGGTTTTTGATCCAGTGCCTAGTGATTCTTCAGAAGAAGTGGAGTCAGAGGAATTCTCCTGAACAATAGAGAGTCGTCTAAAAAAAACTCCAGGGACAAATAAGTTTGATTTTTCCTTTTGGTTTGTACCCATCATTTAATTATTGTGATATAACTTGGTTTTTACGAATGAATTTTTACTTAATATTCAAAAACTTGTTTTGTGTCTCATCGAATTAATTTTAATGTAATATGACTTTGTTTGTCCTATATTCCTATTCCTTTCAAACTTATATTTTATAAAAATAAGTAATGTTCAACTCGAAATTAAACTTTTAATTTTTCAAGTGAAGATACTAGAACATCGAACTTCACTAGTGTTTCAAGAATTTGAACACCATAAATACAAATAATACACTTATAAAACGTGATAATTGAAAAACTATAGTGCATTTAGACAACGTAGCACTTCGAAAATTTTAGTGTGTTTATAAAACATATCACTTTGAATATGGTTGTTTCTTCGAAAAGTGCTTATAAGACTTCACAATATTTACTCTTGGCCAACCTAAAAGATGATTAGTCTTTGACTAGTTACCGAAATAATTCAAATACTTATACTTAAACAACAATTGGCCAAAAATACTTTTATTGATGACTTCTAATATTTACATGACACCTCATTAAAACTTCCCTGGCCTAACATGGTAGGAAAGAGTATGTCGATTAAAAAGTTTTCAAAAAACAAGATTATTCCCAATACAATTATAGATGTTGTATATTCCAAGGATATTGAAGCATCCTCCCCTGCACATCACAAAGGTGATAGGAACCTGGTTTTATTCTTTCCACAACTATATAAGGGCCTTCCCAATTCGGGGCCACCTTTCTGAAGCACTTCTCCTTTGTAAGGAGGAATGATTTTCTTAAGACTTTATAACCAACTTGGAAGTCCTTTATGTTTACCATCAAATTATACCGAGTCCTCATCAGAGTTTGATAACGAATCGTTTTTAGATGTGTTCCAACTCGTTTATCCTTAATTAGGTCCAAATCTGCTCTTTTTGCTCCGTCATTTAGGTCCTCGAAATACTGAAGCACTCTGTAAGAAGGTTACATAGATTCTACAGGACGAATAGCATCCATACCATACACAAAGGCAAAATGAGTTTTTTTTTCTGTGGTGATTTTTCAAGGAACCCAAAACCGACAATAAATATTGTTCACAAGTAACTTAATAATATCATTGGCTTTTGTTCCGGATAAGGGTTCAACCTCTGCCCACTTCGAAAAATAGTACACTGCCACAATAATCATTTGGCCTCCTCTATAAGCAATAGGAAATAGTCCTACCAAATCCATTTCACGTCTGTCAAAAGGGATGGCTTCGGTAATATACATGAGTGGGACTAGTAGGTATATGAATAGTATTGACAAATCGTTGACAAGTATCACAACCTCGAACCAAACTTTTAGCATCATTCATAATCGAGGGACAATAATAGCCTACCAACAAGACTCGATATGTCAGCGCCTTGAATTCACAACGTGTTGAACCCTCACCATCATCATGTAATTCAGATAAAATTTACTGAGACTCCTGTTTATTCAAACAACGCAACAAAGTCCTACTCAAATATTTCTTGTATAATACCCCATCTAATACAAACATAACTATGAGCTTTATATTTTAATTTTTTAGCCAGTAGCACATCTTGAGGCAGCGTTTCTATTAACAAGAAATTTAGGAAATTAGTTTTCCAGTCGCTTTGAAGTACATCTGGTCTGATAAAAACTTCTTCTCCATATTTACACTGCTCTGACCGAGTTAGAATTGATGTACCATGTAATCAAATCCAAGGACACTCTTCTGAGTAAGCAACGGTTTCCAAAGAAGCAGCAACTATATTGTCTCGTCAGCTTATATGTTCTACAATAACATGGTCAAACAGAATAGTCTAATTTTGAAGCTCTCGAAGATGTAAAATTAAATGATCCTTTTAGCATCGGAAACACCGACCACCTAATTCGCTACTAATTGGGAATCTATCTCTATATAAATTGAAGTTTCCCCATAAATGCTCGCAAACCTTAAACCATCCAATGCAACTTCATATTCAACTTCATTATTCGATGCATGAAATTGAATATAATGGCTTGAGACATAGCCTCCCAAGATGCAGCCACCACTTGAACTCGTGCATTGGATCGTAGAATGTTAGAACCTCAATCAATTCGAACAACCCACATCGAACTTTTTCGCAAAACCTCCTTATTTGTCTCTTTGTTTGATGTACTTGAGTGGAACTCAACAAGAAAATCAGCTAAGCCTTGGGCCTTAATAGCCGTTCGAGGAGCGAATCTGATATCAAAATCTCTTAGCTCCACCGACCATTTGGTCATCCCCCCCAGAATTATTGGGGCGCTGCAGAACATTTTTCAGTGGGAATAAAGTTCGAACCACAACAATGTGAGCTTGAACATAGGGGTGCATCTTCCTAGCAACCACCACTAAAGAAAGGGACACTTTTTTAGCTTCAAGTATCTTTTTCCTGTTGCCAACAAACTCTTACTAACATAGTAAAATGGCTTTGAAATTCCTCAATCGTCACTTACCAACACAACACTCATGGCAAAATCTAACACTATAATGTATAAAAACAGTTGCTCTCTAAGTCGAGGCTTAGACAATATCTTTGGCGATGATAATAGCTCCTTTATGGTTAAAAATACTTCTCCGCATTCAGAGGTCCACTCAAACTCGTTTGGCATTCGTAATACTTGGAAAAAATAAAAACAGTTATCAGAAAACCTCGAAATGAATCTATTAAGAGCATCTAACCTTCCTGTCAATATCTGTACTTCCTTAATAGTTCGAGGTGATATCATTGATACCAAAGCCTTTACTTGCTCTCGATCAACTTCTATCCCATTTTCATTAATAACATATTCCTGATCAAACTCCAAATGTGCACTTCTCAGGATTTTGCTTCAATCTAATAGCTCTTAGATTTAAAAAAATCCTCTATAAATCCTCCAAGTGCACCTCTTCTGCTAAAATCTTGACCAACATGTCATCAATATAAACCTCCATGTTTCTTCAAATCTGAGAAGCGAAGTGTTTATTCATTAACCTCTAATCTCAATTTCCCATTTTTCCTTAACCACCGTTGGGTTTGTTGTCCATAAATGATATTATGACTCCCTTATATGTCCATATCTTGACAAACGATCCACCTTAGTAACAATATCCTCTGATTTCTAAAAATAAAAAGCATTATTTTTGGGATAACAGGTTGGATCTTCGGATTAATTGCTAAGTTGTGACGTATCACCTTGATTTGGACTCCTACCAGACCTTCTGTTTTCAAAGTGAAAACATCCAAATTATGGAAAAACAATTCTAACAACTGCTGACGTAAAGCTGAGGTCAATGATGTTCCTATTCTATGTATCTTCCTATCAGGGAAATTATACTCTTATATGCTATCACTTGCTGTCAAAGAACCCATGGTTTCCCTCCGATTATTAACCCCCTCTTCCGATTTTGCGGTCAACCCCCTCTCATTGCTATTTAGTCATTTTATCACCACTACTCGAACCTCGGATTCGAAAAGTTGTGGCATAATATTCTCTAGCTACCTTATGATCACTTCGGACAACCCCCACACGATCTTCAATTACATACTTCAAACATTGGTGGACTCTGGATACAACTGCATACATCCTCGAATGCCAAGATCTCCCAAAAATGACACTATAGCTGGTAAGACAATCCACCACCATGAATAAAACTTGAACCTTCTTTGTAAAAGGCCCATTTCCCAAACACACCTCACCCTTGAATTCTCCAATCACCTGGGCCGTCACACTTGTAAATCTGATTATAGTACGGTTCGCTTGAGAAATTCAATGAAGATTACAAATCCTTTCATATGTTGACTTGAAAAGAACATTTGAAGAGCTTCATAGATATATCTGCACGCGTCGTATTTCAATACCAGCTACTTCTGCTCCAATAACTACTGCATCTTCATGAGCACCTATAGTCCCTCTCAAGTCATCCTCATCGAAAAGAATAAAATAACATCTTTCTTACCATACAAATTAGTAGACATCCTTCCTTCTATTTGAGTAGATAAACTCACCACATACCTATTTCTAGAGCTGTCAGTATTACCAGTCATACTATCTTCTCCGAAGATTTCAAATGACTCAAAGTATTCACATAAACTTTGAACTCAACCTTGTTTCACTGGCTCATCCACTGCCATCAAAATCAGTCAATCTGGATCTGCATCCAAATATTCTAATGCAGTATTGAAATCATCAATCTTAGAATCCAAAATCATTAGATTTTCTGCCTATGAATTTGGATTTGTTTCCTGTGAAGCTGACGCAACAAAAGCCTTTGATCCACTGCTCTATCCTTTATCAAAGGCTAACAACTTTCCATTTTCAATTAAAGTTTGCACCTCATTCTTCAAAGCTATACAATCTGCAGTGTCATGTCCTATATCATTATGATATTTACGGAAACTGTTGTTACGCTCTCCCCTTTGTCTATTTATCGGAGCAAGTTTTTTAAAATTTACATATCATTTCGTCTTTTTATAAAATTGGAGCAATGTTTTCAGTTAAATCAGCATAATACTCTGACCTTATCCATTGATTTAGCCTGTCTTTGAAATTGATACCATGTATCTTAAGTTGGGTACCCTCCAATTCAAAGAGGAAAAATATTGTTATTCCTCGGACGCGATGGTTGGGCTGAGTTCGAAGAATTTCCTTAGCTATTCGACACCTGCCCTGAACTCATTTGACTAGATCCAACCACTTCTCAAACTCTAGTTGACTCTTTTACTTTAATTTGATCCTCCACTTGAGCCATCAACGCTCCAAAAGTCTAAGCTCTTCATTCGTTGTTTCATTTGCTAAATCTCTTGGTAACAAACCTTTTCGAAATGCAGCCATAGCTACCAATTCTTCACAATTATCCAAACCAGCTTTTGTTAACACAAATCATTTAGTATAGTCCTTCAGCTTTCTCGCACTGAGTGTTTGCACTGTATTATTTTGTCTCCATTTGCCTGCATCTATTTACTTCCCACAAATTTTCATTTGTAGGCTGTATAAAAAGCTTTAAAATTGGGAATGGATCCCGTTGGACTCCTGTTCTACCATTTCAAAGTTTTTTCATTTGAATGTTTGAGAGAAAGCTCTGCATACCAGTCTATCATCGTCCTCAAAATACATCATGTAGTTCTTAAACTATTCGATGTGGTCATCAGGATCTTGCATCCCATCGAAGTTTTGATTTTAGAGATTTCGAACCGCTTCGAAAGAGTGATGACCCTTATCTCAGTTGTCAAATAAGAGTTTCTCCAGTTGACTCCTTGTACATACTGATTATCATTTCATGTGATCATTATAGCATACAAGTTCTGATCATCCTTCTATGTGTACTGATTCGACGTGTTCCCTTCACACCACTCCACTTTTCTCAAATAACGAGGTACATTGTCGTTCCTTTTTTTTATTCTTTTCATAATTTTTTAGGCCGACTTTTTTATTCTTTCGAAGACACCCGGTAGCTTTTATAGTCAGATCCTCAATTATTCAATTCATCATCACTAGATGTAACATACCTTTGCTTATCTTTTTTTCTCTTTTCGCGAAGTATGATGCTCTTTATTAAATTCAAAATGTATTTTCTTCTGCTCTTTTCAAACCTAGCAAGTTGTACAAGATCGATCAGATTGGTTGTCAACATCATTTTTATCACCCACCAACCTCACCTTAGATTTTAGCTTAGCCGATTGAATATCTTGTTGTCTTTTATCATACTTCTCATTTAGAGGCGTGATTTTTTCCAATACCTAGTTCATTCGCATTTCAATATTTGAGTGAGGCTGTCGAACTGGAACTGACTTATCTTCTTTATCTTCTCCTCCTTGCAGATCACATTTTAACATCTCAACTTCCTTTCAAACCAAAAGATCATTTTCATTCCTTCGTTTCATTATCGATACAAAACAGTTTCAAAGAATCGATGAAGAACAATCAAAACAAAATAAGAAATTTTATTGCTTTTGGATTTTGATCAAGAAATTAAGATACCAATTAATTATTTCCCAATGTGGTCTCCAATTTCTTGTGAATGAAATCTAGTTCTAGAGATAGATAAAGAAGAAAATTGATTTTAGAGAGAGAAAGTTAAGCAACAGAAGATAGTTTATATCCTTATAATTGTTCGTACAAGATTTTAATTATTACATTTTAGTCATCAATAGTTTATATCCTTATCAACTATAATAAGCAATTGGAAAAATGACATAATGGAGTCAAAGTTCAGTAACTGGTCAACCCACTAATGCAATAAGACTAGAGTAATAGTTGTGTTCTTAAGGAAATTACCATTAATAACGTTCTACGTTCACTAATGATGAAATTGCGACATAAATAACTGATTGTAACCATTATGTAATTGTATAAATAAGGTTAAAAATTATGTACAAAAGATCTATCTTCCCGAATCAATAAAAATCACTACTTTGGTAGATGTTTGTTAGATTTTCCTTTAACATAACTGTATGAGGAACAAGATATAGACTCGTGTGATATAAATAATCCAGAAAGTTATTAAAGAGATTGGTCACGTAAAATCCACCATTCCTCGAAGAAGGAACGTAAGACCAGGAATAGTTATAGTCCTTTAGAGTCTAGCGAGGATTCTGTGTATGTGTCTGATGAGTGATTGTCCGATGCGAATAGTGATCATTGTCGGAAAAGTGAACAAATCATGGTGATAAACACTATTCTATGAAACATTCCAATCAACACCAAAGGTCATGAAAATAACATACTTCCTTGGATAAAGAAAATATCAAAGAGGTAAAGAAAAAAGAGAAATATAGGGAAAGATAGCATGACTGGAAATCACAGATAAATGATTAGTTTTCCTTACAGTACGAATAATGTATTTCTAGGAAAATTAATGAGGGTCACCGATTTATCCACGGATATAATGGTATGACGTCTCCTCTCTTGGAAAAGATTTTCTCTAGATATCCATCCATGCAATTTGATATATCAAAGATAGAAAAATTTGACGGGAATAAATATACGAATACCCATATTTAATAGTTCAAAACGTTTATGGTGAATTATGATGAATTGTGATGAATCATGATGATGAAAATGATAAGCTGTTCTGTCGGGTTTTCTCATAAACTTTCAAAGATAGTGCTTTGAAGTGGTATAATCGGCTTTCAGAGGGATCTATTAAGAATTTTGATATGTTTTGCACTGTTTTCCAAAAACAGTTTATGGGAAGCAAAGAAATATAAGGAAATTGAGACACGATCATTCAATATTACCAGTTTATTGGGGAAATATTTGGAAGACTACTTCGAATAAATAGTGACAACAACTTTTTGGCATTGGAAAAATTCGATGGGAATAAATTTCTGAATAACCACATTAAATAGTAAAAACTTTTATGATGAATTATGATGATCATAATAAACTATTGTGCCGGGCTTTAGTGCTTTGAAGTGGTATAATCAGCTTCCGCAGGGATCTATTAAGAATTTTGATTTGTTTTGGACTGTTTTCCAAAGGTATTTTATGGGAAGTAAATAAATATAAGGAAATGGAGATACGATAATTCAATATCACTAGTTTTTTGGGAAAGTTTGAAGGATTATACTCAACTCTTTGTTAAGACTAATATTAGTTTGGAAGAATACTTCGAACAAGCGGTGATAGCAACTTTTAGGTGGGAGATTTCTTCCCAGAGAAGTAGCTAATAATGTCACTCAGAATTAAAAAAATGTCCTTCGAGAGTTTGTTGTCACATGTTTAAAAATAGGTCAAGGTGGAAGAGACAAAGAGATTAAAATTTCCAATCAACATAGTAGGCTCCACAAAACACTAATTGGAGCTCTCGATAACCACAAGCTCAACATGTCACTAATTTCCTTCCAAAGGATACTAGCCAAAATACACCTCTATCTAGGGTACACGAACACCCAAGAGTCAGAAATACTGATCCAGAGGGAATCCATAGGTCCAACATGATCATTATACATAAATAATAGACAGTGTTACCACCCTTGACAAAACAAATAATTTTCTTCAGTTTAGAAAGCCACCACTGATTCAAACTCTGAGGGAGTGTCACAATTCGTGGTTTTTTAAGTATTAGAATGACGTGGGCCATAATACGAAGGATTACATTTCTCTGAAGCAAGATATTCAAACTTTAATTGAAAATATAAAATTGACTACATTTGTCAAAGCACAGCCAGGGGTCGGATACATGCTCCAACGTTTGGTCAAGTTGTTGTCCAAAGAGAGGCAATAGATCCTGTCACCAGGCAAGAGGATACTAGAGGTTATAACATGACCATATAGTGAGTTTGATATGAAGCAAGAAGATACTAGAGGTTATAACATGACCATATAGTGAGTTTGATATGAATTCAAAATATATTGACCATGATCATGACTGCGGTAGTATCATGCTAATAAACGAGCCTCAAAAAATAGAAAATGTTAAATATTTGTGTGAAGTTTTCTAGCTATTAATTATCTTTGGAGGAGATAGGGTATCGAGGGCATTAGGTTGTTCACCAAAAAGGCATATTGTGAATTTGGTGACCCAGTTTGAAAGAAACATTTCCACCCATATTTACCAAGACCCGATGTGTTTCATTATATTCAATGTTGATGGTTTGGGAGATATTAGATGTTGTGGTGGTCGGAGCAAGAATAAAGGGTGATAAAAAAGTGGGGTCAGGGAGGTTTTAGCGAGACACTATGTACATATTCAAAATTATCAATAAAATACATTTTTTTTGTCAATAGTTGTTTACAATTATTTATTTAAAGTATTTCGGTGACTGATCAAAGACTAATCATCTTTGAGGTTGACTAAGAGTAGAATATTCGAAAGTGTTGCATACACTTTTCGAAGAAACAACCATGTTCGAAGTGCTTCGCTTATGAAACACACTATGATGTTCGAAGTGTTATGTTCATTAGACACTCTAAGATGTTCGAAGTGTTACATTCATTAAACATGTTATGATGTTCGAAGTGTTACATCCATTAAAAACTTTACGATGTTAAAAGTGTTACGTTCAATAAATGCATTGTAAATTTTGAGGTGTTGTGAATTGTCATATTATGTTTTTATCTCAAATAATTAATATACATAACAATTAAATGTGAGCATAACTTGAAATGAAAAATGAAGCATAAACAAAGACCTTTGTCATTTAAATTAATTCGATGAGCATAAAAGTTATAGTAATCATATGACAGGTACACAAAGCTAAAAGATAGTAAAACTACTCATCCTCAGAGCTCTCTTCGGATCCTTTATCTCCGGATGATGAACTTAGGATAGGATTAAAAGCTTCGCTAGGATGCCTTTCAACGGGAATTTCACTCCAAAAGTAGGAAAGATCCATCTTAGGATACGTGGCATGAATTTCTCGAAGAAGTTGGATGACTTTTTGTTCTTTGCCATTGTTAATAGCTGCCAACATGTATTTTGTGCATTCATCTTCAGTAGCAGTAATAACAAGTTTTTTAAAAAAATTGAGCATTGAGGGTGGTTATCTCATCGGTCAATTTTTTCTTTTCTGCTTCACTATTGACAAGAGATGTTTGAAGCTCATCGAAATTTTTCTTCTCAGCAACTAACTCTTCAGGAAGTTTGGTTTTGAGTTGATTAATTTCTTCCTGTGCGAGATGTTAAGACATTCTTTCTCGATTTGATGATGTTCTGAGATATACTTTTTGATATATATAAGCCCTTTGATGATGGAAGGTGGAAAGACCACTGGAGTAGGTCAAGGGATAAGATCTAAGGAGGTTATATAAACAATAACCTCATGAGACGCGACTTCGGAGGTAGCAGGTGCAGGTCTCCTACCAAGATTATGCAAATGAATTAAACTTCCTTGATGATGGGATCTTCTTCTCCAAGAAACTCTTGCGATTCGTCAAAGTTAATAAAATTGTCAGGATCAAAATGATCATCACCTTGGTTATCTTCTGCAGCAGTAGTTTCCTTTTGCTGGTTGGTAATTTCTTCAGCATTACCTTCAATTTCCTTTAGATGACTTTGCTAATTTTTGCAGCTACAACTTCGTTGTGATCGGATAATATTTCTTGGATGGTCTCCACTGTTTTCTTTTCCCCTTTCTTTTGGGGTCGGCTCTAGTGCTACCTTTCTTTTTTGAAGGAGCAGTAGTTTTCTTCTTTTTTGGAGAAGTTCCCTCTTCTATTCCTTCTTCGATTGTGCAAAATATGTTTTCTTTTGGTTTTGGCTTCGAACCTTTTGGATTCGGATCGGTTGAAGGGCTAGCCCCAGATGTACTAGTTTCTTTTATATATTTTTTGCCTTCTTCTTTTGGGGAATGTGGTTTTTTATCTATTGCGGATGGGTAAGAACACTTTGAAGTTGGGATGGACCAATCTTTTCACAGCTTCTCGAGAGTAGGGCGGTTCCATCAAATTTTCGGGAGGAAAGACTCCAGGTGTGATCGGGAACAGGTGATCATTGTGAAAGTTGATAGGTTCAAAGGCTATGTGGAAAGCGTTATTACATTTTTTTCAGCCCAAACAACAAGCTTAATGAATGTTTCTTTGGCTTTCTCTCGACGAATGGCATAACAGCTCAAAATTTCTGTTCGGAATATAAAATTTGATAACGATTAAGGTTAACAAAAGTTGAAAATTTATTTTAGAAAAACAATATTAAGAGAATTACGACTACTCCTCTAGACAAGGTTCAATCTTGATGGGTTGACTTCAGATATAACTTTACCATTTTCTCATGCTCCTGAAATGAAAATTAATTTTTGCTTCCAAAATTTGTCTGCTTCTAGGAGATTATCGATGATTTTTAGGTCATTATCCAAGTAAGATACTAAAACGGAAGCACTGGTCCCTTGGACAATTTGGTTAAAGATATGAAATCCTTAATGCTAATCAGAATTTGGACAAACGGGAGACCATGATTACAAAACGAAACGTGAACTATTGATTTGGTGTCACTTGAGTTGGACATAAATTAAAAAGTTCAAAGTAATCAACTATCATGAGGTCCAGTAGGAATCAAAGACCCGAGTTGATCATTTTTGGATACACTACCAGTTCGTCTTTTTGTAGTCTAAGGGTGTTTCTCCTTTTTTTGGAAGACGAAGTGTAATGTTGTCTCCCATTGCGTACTACTTCTTCAAATCATTTGCTTGGCTCTCTTCGTAGTATATGTGTGAAATGTTGTTTAGAGTAACAATTATCCCCTCAAATTATCACCAATTAATGCCCTTTCCTCCTCAAATATGGTAATAAAAGCTTTCTTTACTCTTGATTTACAAATATTTTCTTGAGTAATATTCTCTGATTCTTTCGAAGCTTCTTCCTTTGTATAAATCTCATTATTTGATTGAGTAGCATCTGAATTGACTTTTTCTGATGTTTCATCTCTTAGTTGAGGAGGATTATTCGAGGGACTTTGTTGAGATGATGCAGCTGCCTCAAACATTTTCCTCGGGGGAGGAGAACTGGTAAATGGTTTCGACGTAACATTGGCATTGTCTCCCATAGCTATGAAAGTCTTTTTTCTTGAAGCTAGTAGGGGGTAAGGTTTTGAAAGGTTGGTTGAGGAAGGGGTTGCTTTGGATTGTTTCGAAGAGGATTTGATTTTTTGACAACTAATACGAGGTGATGATTTAGTAAGATAAGATGAAATTCGAAGTGCGTTTGGCGTTCGAGTTTTTGAGGATTGGTTTTCTTCAGTAAGAGGAGAAGGTTAAAAAGCAGGGTTTTTAGAAGGATCGAAGTTACCATAGTATATGGTTTCTGTAAACAAACCACGAGGAGCGTTAATGATTAACCCAGCTGCTCGATATTCCTCTACTCTTTCACTGATGCAGAAATAATCGTAAGCTCCGAAGACATTTTTGTCTGAGTTTGGGGATTTAGGTTCTTTGGGAATTCTGGCTTTAGATCTTTTGGATTTTGGACTTTTTCTCATTTGGGTGATGATTGATTGGAAACGATAAGTTTTTCAGTGAACGTAACCAGTAGTTTGAAGATACCGATAAAGGTAGCAAAGGACTTTAGAGTGTTTACACTTTCTCTCTCAAGAAATTTTGTTTGTGAATCAAACAATTGGTTACAATGGAATTTATAGGAAGAGAAAGGTCGTGTTGAGAAGTGGAAAATGTGGACCTTAATTGTATAGAAGTTGAAGCGGTTGAGTAGATGAGAGCACAACGCCTGTCATATTATGGGCCTAGTTGTAGATCTAGCCCTTAGAGTGTCATTACTTGCTGAGAAGTAGGTTAGACATCTAAGATTATTAGCTATCACTTCGAATTAAGGATGATTCTCTGTTAAAATATTTCAATGTACTTGATACAAATAATGGTATAACAGAATGATTAACGTAGTTTGAAATATAGAAAAGGAATTATCTTCATTTTTTATTACGTTCGAAGTTGATTAGTTCTTATTCATTTACTGATATGAGAACTAATAGGGCTACTGATAAGGAAGTGGAACTTTGAGGACTAAAATGTAAATAATAAAACTTTATATAACATGTTGTAATGTTAGAGGAGGAATTTAGGACTATGTATTTTAGTCAGGGACTAACGTGTAATAAGTCTTTTTATGTAACCGTTTTCAACTGTATTCTAAGTCCTTGCACCTCTATATAAGGGCCAAGGCTGATCTAATAAAGGGTTGAACTTTTGATTTAGAACATTTGAGTACTATGATATTCTCTCTCTAGAATCACTTTCTCTCTCTAGAAACTTTACTTTTCTAATTTACTAAAGCGATTTAGTGATTCAAGTAATCAGACTCATCAGAGAGGATTGTAATTCGAAGGATCTAAATTTATACATATAGTTTGGAAAATATTTTGTTCATGTCTACCTACAAATAGATAATAAAAAACCTCCCGTTATACTTCTGTCAGATAGAATGATACTAGGATTCACAAGAATTACTACAAATGTAATCTAAGAGTTTAAAGGTGATGCTCTTTATAGTTATAGATGGGCCTATGTTGTATAAATCCATATTTTGTAGATCTTGGTTATCAAAGGTGTAGGTTGTTGCCTCGATGGTCCAATAATGTTTAATTATATCATTAATGGTTAAGTTAGACCTAGAAAACATTAATTTTATAAAACGTAGAGGCCTTCATTGCTACAAAGTTATGTCATTTTGTTTGAAAAATGATGGGGCCACTTATCAACGTTTGGTAAATAAAGCCTTTGTTAATTAGATTGGAAGAAACGTTAAAGTTTACATTGATGATATGTTGGTAAAACAATATGAGGTATGGGGGTTAGGAGGCCAGAGCTCGCCTCCTCCAACTATTTTGATGTCGTGCCCATTGTTATAACAGATCAAATGGTGTACAAAATTGTCGTTTTACGATAATATATCGATGAGCGAGATATTTCACAGGTATTGGAACTTACGATTGAGGTAAGCTGGGTTAACTTCTATGCTCAACTTGTAATGTGCTAATTTAATAAAAAAAATTAGTAACTGACCTTTTTATGGATGCAGATACCGCATAACTCTATCATACTCTCGTACCAACGGATGTCGAGCGTTGAGTACCATGGGATGGAGAGAAATAGAAACCTGACGCTATATTTTTTTGGTCGATGAAGGGCTTGACCACCGTGCTTCTTCGGTTCAAGAATGTGTATGGATTGGCCAAGGCATGCAATGATAAATTAGCTCAGGAAAACGAGGAGCTTCATCTCGAATTGACCTATGTTAAGCGTGCTCAGGATATGTTCAAGGAAAAATGCAAAGAGCTAACACCTGGTAGTGCCACACTGATGTTGCAGATTAATATTGTTATTTAGAGGAACGATTATCTAATGTCGCAGAGTGTTAGCCTGATGGCGCAATTAATGGCTCAGGCTCAGAGGTTGGAGGAGCAAGTCGAGCACCTTGAACGGTTGATTGTGGAAAATGAAAATTTAAAGGAGACTATTAGCGAACGAGAGATGAAGATGGATAAATAAATTAGTGAATTTTTTAGCAAGGTGGAGGTAGATTTAAAAGAACATGAAAGGTAGGTGATGAAGGTGGTCATGGGGATGATGTAAAAAAATCAACAAAAACACTCGCAGAGCTACTAAAGCTGAATCTGGACATAAAGTTGGGATCTTTAAAGAAATTTTAATTATTGGAAAGTGAGGGCCGGTGGGAGGTACAACCTCTCTTGTAATATTATCTCAGCAGAAATAATTAGGTGATGGTTTCACTAAGATAGTTGTAGAGGGCTCAAAGTCATGTCTAGTGGTAAACCCACCAGTTTGTATTCACATGCTCGGGGTTGAGTACCTTCCTAATATTCATGATCCTTACTGTTTTTGTTTTTATCTAAAGAATACTTTAAATACTGTTGGTAACATATCCTTAGGAGATGTGGTTTTTAGGATGATTCTCCTCAAAATTTAAAAAGGCATTCATAGTATGTACACAACTCTTAACATAATTTATTAGTGACTCATCTCTTTTTTAATAGAAGTCCATGATAGGGTCTTTTTCGTGTCAGATATATTTATTGCCCATAAATATTTCTCGGAAGGCTTTCGAGAATCCTGTGAAGTCATAAATGATGAGAGAATTCCCATCACCTAGTATATCCGAGCAGAGAGGAATGGTAAGAATATATAAATAACTTCAAACTGAACTGGTGATTATATAAGAAGACGGTGTACCAAGGCTACGCACGGGAAAATGGCAAGTATTACGTCACTGAGGCCCAATGGAGAAATAATATAGAGAGCAGGGCTATATCGCCGAGGGCTAGCCGAGAAGCAAGAAAGAGCTAGCAAGGAAACCAAGGGCACCACATACGATGATAGCTCGTACTATAAAGGAGCTCGACTAAACAGATGCCTCGCTGGGCACACCGAGTAGGAGTTAACCATAAAGGAACGTTTAGACCTTTACCGAGTAAATAGACAAAAGATGAGCTACTTGGACGAGTAGGGCAAACGAGACCAACCAAGGTCTACCGTTAAAGACAAACTCTTTAGGAAACTATTAAAAGCCACGTTAAGCAAACTGGTCAACTGATTTAACGCGAGAAAAATCAACTAATAACCGTAAAATTAGGGGCCCCATCATAAATATCAGTCTACCCACTGAATTACTGGAAATATTTATTAATTAGCCATTTACTATCACCAAGAGACGATCTAAATAGGAACCAATGACCATAGAATTATATCTTTTTCCTATCACAAATTGGGGGGGGGGGGCATTCCGAGAACGAACCTAGCATCTAAAACTAGGACAATCTAACCATGGTAGTAACAAGGTCAAGGGTTGAAAGGGATATCCAAGAAACAAGTGAAACGATGGATCAATGGAGAGCAACAATAAACCCGTCGATGAGACAGGATGAGTTATTTCCCTGCAGCATCCACCAACAACGGCGTGGCAGCGATAATGCTCATTGAAGTTGCACCCCAAATGGAACCGCCAACAGCCACGATCAACACTAGAGAACAAGCTATGCATGCTACTATAGTTCGGGGGACCATCCGCGCAAACCCTTTATCAGGAAGAATCGCATGCATCTAAAAAGTTTAAAGAGCTCGAGGTCATCCAGTACAATCAAGTCCGAGCGAAGCTGTCAACATACAAACTCAAGAAATTCTCATTCGTTGAAAAATATCCTTGAAGCGCAACTCCACAAAAGTTCGATCCGTTTAGGGTGAAAGCCTATTGACGATATGGGAGATCCAGAAAGACATCTGGAATAATTCATCACCATGATGATTGCATTTAACCCTGACGATGCCATCCAAGCTCTGTATATGACCCTTAAAGGTAATGCAATGGACTGGTTCATTAGTTTACCTAAAGGATCAATTTATTCTTTGACAGGGTTGTGAAGAGCCTTTATGAAGAGATTTGTAGGAAACAAGGAGCTCGGACACGAGCGTGACTCAAATATGGATCTTGACTAGAAAAAAATGTGAGTCGTTTAATGATGTTTCGTCGATTGCATGAATGATTTAGCAAATATGGCAGAAAACATGGTTGTCGCCTCACTCTACAAATGCCTCAATCGGCGAAGGGAGCTCTACGCTGATTTAATTAGGTTCCCGACTGAGAATATGGGAGATCTGCTGGCCCGAGCAGACACATTCATCCGAGTAGATGACGCGAGGAAGGAATATTCCTCAGAGACCTATCTATGACAAAAAACAAGGGAAATCCGACCTAAAGAAGAGCGATGATGGGTCTCGCAGGGATACCTTTCGACGAGCTATACATTCTGATAATCCATTTAGACGATTTACTCCGCTGACTGAGGCTATCTCTGTAATATATGATCGGACAAAGGAGAGAACGAGATATTTTCCTCCTCGAGTGATGAGCGCCCCGGGATTTCAAAGGAGAGAACGAGATATTTTCCTCCTCGAGTGGCAGCGAGACATTAGGTTGGCATGATTTGAAGAGCATAAAAAGTGTTTTAAACAATGCAGGATCCACAATCAAGTCCGAGCGAAGCTGTCAACATACAAACTCAAGAAATTCCCATTCGTTGAAAAATATCCTTGAAGCGCAACTCCACAAAAGTTCGATCCGTTTAGGGTGAAAGCCTATTGACGACATGGGAGATCCAGAAAGACATCTGGAATAATTCATCACCATGATGATTGCATTTAACCCTGACGATGCCATCCAAGCTCTGTATATGACCCTTAAAGGTAATGCAATGGACTGGTTCATTAGTTTACCTAAAGGATCAATTTATTCTTTGATAGGGTTGTGAAGAGCCTTTATGAAGAGATTTGTAGGAAACAAGGAGCTCAGACACGAGCGTGACTCAAATATGGATCTTGACTAGAAAAAAATGTGAGTCGTTTAATGATGTTTCGTCGATTGCATGAATGATTTAGCAAATATGGCAGAAAACATGGTTGTCGCCTCACTCTACAAATGCCTCAATCGGCGAAGGGAGCTCTACGCTGATTTAATTAGGTTCCCGACTGAGAATATGGGAGATCTGCTGGCCCGAGCAGACACATTCATCCGAGTAGATGACGCGAGGAAGGAATATTCCTCAGAGACCTATCTATGACAAAAAACAAGGGAAATCCGACCTAAAGAAGAGCGATGATGGGTCTCGCAGGGATACCTTTCGACGAGCTATACATTCTGATAATCCATTTAGACGATTTACTCCGCTGACTGAGGCTATCTCTGTAATATATGATCGGACAAAGGAGAGAACGAGATATTTTCCTCCTCGAGTGATGAGCGCCCCGGGATTTCAAAGAAGAGATATTAGGTCGTGTGACACCGTGATTCCATTTGGTCTAAACAATGCAGGATCCACATACAAACGTTTGGTCAACCACATCTTCAAATACCTTTTGGGTAAACACATGGATGCATACATAGATGACATGATTTCAAAACTCACACACCCGATAAACAGCTCGTAATACTTCAGACTATGTTTGACCTTCTACATCAGTATAATTTGGCATATAAAGCGGAAAGTTCCTCAGTTATATAGTGAGTAAAAAAGGAGTCGAGACAGACCCTACATAGTTATAGGCAGTTATACAGATTGCGCCACCTACAAATATGAAAGAGGTCCAGTTTCTTACGGGTCGGTAAGTAGCACTGTCACGTTTTATTTCTCGAGCATCCGACAAACGTCGAATTTTCTTTTAGATTCATCGAAAGGCTAAGAAATTCGCGCAGATAGAGGAGTGTAACATTGTTTTTGAGGCACCAAATAATTATCTCACCTCGCCTGAAATACTATTAGCAGCACAAACAGGTGAGACTTTGATATTATATTTATCTGCTTCATTTTGCTCGGTCAGTGCAGTATTAATGAGGGAACCAAGTGGCACACAACGACCCATTTAATACACCAGGTAAAACCTTGGTGGAAGTTGGGACTAGGTACCTCAATCTGGAGAAACTCATGCCCAGGTTGGTGGTAGCAGCTTGAAAGATGTGTCCATATTTCCAAGGTCATACAATTGTGGTCTGAAACTCTTTCCCCTCACATGTGTGCTACAGAAACCTTATGCATTGGGAAAAGTGACAAAATAAAGCATTGAGTTAGGATAATATGACATCGAGTTCGAACCACGCAGTGCGATCAAAGGTCAAACTGTAGTTGATTTCATCACAGAATTTTCCTCACCCTGCGGAACACCGCTATCAAATGAAATTTTGCCTGAGTCCAAGTAGTTAGAATGATTTTCCACAGAGTGGGGCCTTCAACACATCCGGTGGAGGGGCGTAAATTATTCTTAAACCATCTATATGAGAGGAGATCCTCCATGTAATCCATTCTAATTTCCCGATAACTAACAACATACCAGAATACGAAGTTGTAATTTATGGAATGAATTTAGCACTCATATGCGGGGCTCGAAATCTCCGAATCTGCTTAGATTTACAACTAATCATCAATCAAGCGAATGGTACAAACGATGTTAAGAAGGAAGGTATTCATGGGTATTTGACAATCCTCAAAGAAGGAAGGTATTCGTGGGTATTTGACAACCGTCGGATGGGCCACGCAATATGGTGAAAGTGACCTCGTCACGAATAAGCTAATTTATAGCTACACAATGAGATTTATTAGGCTCGCCATTGTAAGGATATGCTCCATCGTTATAATACATAAACACATGTCTCCGTAAATAAGGAAACCCTACAACATCAATTCCAAACTATAACAAAGAACGACGATATCATATCGTGATACGATTACAATTTTCTAATTGTCTGATAAACAAGGTAAGCATAGATAAGGGTCAAATAAGTAAGGAATACAAAACAATCACCATACACAAAATAACTTAAAGAGTCCTCAAATAAAAATACATCAAGCATCAGGCACCAATCACTATATGTTTTTCACCTGCTCAGGTGGAAACTTTACTTAACTCCTGTTGAGATCGCACCAGCATAACAATTGACGTACCCATTTTCTGGTGCTACTTTTCGATGGGCCTAAACATTTCTGAAACCCAACTTCATGCCTGGGTTCAAGGTCATCAACTCAACTACTTCTGATTATGGGCCATCATCGCCATAGCCACCTTCATTACCTGCCCTTCCCTCTCGTCCAAATCCGCTGCAGCTTTCTTTAGAAGTTGTTTGCATTGTTGTTCCATTGTTACTTTTAGTTCATTCACCAAAGTCGTCAGTCTTCTATTCTCCAAATTAAGAACAATAATACGCTCAGGCTAGCCATTTAATCGCTCAGCTTGGGCTACATGTTAGCCAACTAAGGTACTTCTTTTGAACATAAACTCCTCGTTCCTCTTACTTAGCCTATCACTATGGGTTATCAACGCGGCATTTCCAGTGGTTAGATCCTTGCACGTCTCCTCACAAGTAGCTAGGGACCGTTGGAGCGCAATTAATTTCTTGCACAAACTTTCATTCTTCTCCATTTCCTTATCCTTCCTTTCCTTGGCAATCCAATAAGCATTCTTAAATCTGGCCAGCTCGATGGTAAACTTTTTCATGGATCCAAAGAATATGGGCTCAAGCTTTCACTTCTCCATGACTTAACAGTCAGCTTTAGACATCCGCCGGTATGATAATACCACGGAGATGTGGTGCATCTATGTACACAATAAGGTTAGTATAATGACCATTTTCAATTAATAAAAATCAAACTTATAACACACAATTCCTCAATCGCCAACTCACTGGCCTTTGTAGTATCTCGCTCATAGTTGTTCAAAAATCAACATCGATGGAGAAGACATTACATTTTTTGATGGCGGGAGCTCCTCCATTACCTTCTTCCCTTTATTCGTTTTGACTTCATTTTGTTTTGGTGGCAGTAACTCTGGTCTCACCACATTCATAAAGGCAGACCCCAAGCCCACCTCTTGCAAAAACAAGGCAGAAAGAACCGATCAACACATGAATCCGTTTAGTAGTAGCCACCTCTCCGCTATCTGCCATCGTCACTTTCCCGTCCTTTGCGATAATTAATTCGGGAACTGGCCAAAACCCAACCTTCAAGAAATTTACTTAGGTAAAGAACCGATTTGGTGTTGTCCCTCACCTACTGGCTAAGTTAGCTACCTAGATTAAGGGATTCACATCATCTTTAGACAACCCCTCTTTGCACCACTCTTGGTGTTTTCCCTTACCTGCATCAATCAAACACATGGGTTAGTTTTCACGAGAAAGGTGTCAGCTCATAGGTTAGAAATCTTTCCTCTTACACTTGGCCTTCCATCGATGTTGTAACTGAATGTTCATCAAAGCATTCTCATGCTCCTAGTTCCCGAAACAAATACGAAAGTGTTCTTTCAGGTTTTATCAGGGGTAGGAAGCTAAACTATTTTCCTCACCCCGGTCAATTGGGTATAAAAGAAGGGCAATTTTTTGATTTTAGTAACACCTACAACAGCCAGTAAATCCGCACAGCAGATCGAGATACCTAATAAGCGCGCGCTTAACACAACACTCAGCAAAACTCTCCACCCATTCGCAGCTAATTGGGTGGGACATATACCTATGAAGCTAAAAAACTCTCGTACTAATAAAGGTAATGGCAGTCGTAAGCCCTAGTAAAAAATAGTAGTGTACATACAGGTTTTGTTATCCCTCGCCTGATGCGGATGCCCTCCGACCTACGGTACTCTAACTGTGACATCACTAGGAATACCATACATAGCCATAAAATTAAGCTGACCATGCTCGTCAAGGTGATGATTTTGTAGATACCCATAACAGCAAAACAATAGATATGAAGAAAATATTATGACCGGGCATAATTAGCAAGAGCAGTCTGAGCGATCTTTCTAAGTCTAAAACCGAGCAGACCATATATAAATAAGATAAAGAAGGAGTAGAGGAAGGGTGAAACCTTCAACTAGAGCTCGCTCAGATCACAACACGGATATGTAGCAGAGGCAAGATGCACATACTTATGGAATCAACTTTAAGAGTCATGGATAAGGCTTGGCGGAGCATGAAATCATTTGGATTAAACGCCATCATCATGTTCTGAAACTTCTCTAAGTACCTCTTCGGATCCCCTGTATCATCATACGCTTTCATTCTAGAGGATTATCTCCATGAATGGAGACTCCTTAAGAACGTAGTTGGACATCATTGGGAGGACTTGGTCATACTGCACTTCCTCATTATCGCGAGACTTCTTTGGAGCCTGTAATTGCACATCTTGTTGCGGTTATTATCCCTTGGATCACCTTTTGCCACTATTTTATCCTTATCCTTTTCATTTATTCTCGCGTTTGGAAGACCAATCCCCTCGTTTAAAGGGACTGACATCGACCCCCGAACGATTCCCCTCACGACTAGTTCATCGGACCTTGGTAGTTAAAGCATACACAACGTCGTTAAGTTCAACTATTGTATATTTTATGGCATGCTCCCTAATGCCATGGTCGTATGTAACCCTCTATTGTTCCGTTGTAGGTATTGAAGCTGCTGCTCCAAGTGCTGGATTATTGGCATCTTTGTTGGGTTACTAGCCGCTGGTTCCTATAGTGTGGGGTCTGTAACGTTTACCAGTGCGAGAGGTATGTTTTCTGGCTCAATGGAAACCGACGGCTGGATACCACGGGGTCCTGCTCCAATGTGGGTTGCCTCCATGATTTCTAGATTGATGATCATGATAAGAGGCAACTGAATCTGCTCATCCGCTTGATCCACTAGAATTTTCTGGTGATTCGTCGTCTCACTCTGCTTCATAACTTTCCTTTCAATCCGTGATCATGTTATTACCATGGTTAACGAATCTAATTATTGTGTATGTTTCATTACAAGTTTCCAAAGACTGTGTCAAATTTATTATGGAAAAAAATAACTAATATAATGCCAAGTAGAAATTTTATTGATCAAGGAAGAAAATATACATTTTTTATCGATTGTCTGCCTATTTATACTATTTCGTAGCAGTTTTAATTTTCCACTTATGACATGATTCCACTAATCGTGCATGTAGACTAGTATTAATGATAATGGCCCTAATATTGTGGCCATTACTCTAACCGTCGTGCTTTACGTGGGTTAACTAGTCAACCATCATTGATTTAGTTATAACAATTTCCTTAGTCGATCTCCTTAATAACCTAGCTCAATCGTTTCGTTGTTATGTGTTAGCTTGATGGATACATCTGCTCGGTTATGAAATCTGCTCGGTTTTATTCTTGTTTGGTAACGGCCTGATTGTATTCATATTTGATGATACATTTTGCTCAGTTTTAGTTTTTATTCAGTTCGGTAACTTGCTTGGTTCATCGTGTCTTCATGCGCTACCCCTGCTCCATAACACCTCAACACAGTTACTTTTCATGAACTGGTTTGCTAGTTTGTTTCTGATCCTCATAAGATATCGATACTTCTCAGGTTGACCTTATTTGTTCGATATCGAGTACCATGTCGACGTATTACTTGCACGTCGTCTTATTTTCATAAATATTGGTTTTATATTCTTTAGTATATCTGTATTATTCATATCTTCTTGGAATTTTCCTGATCTTAGTAGTTGGTAAAGTCATCCTAATCATGTCATACAAAAATGAAGAGCTTTTTCGGCTAAACGAAATCTGAAGCCATTGTTGCATATGTAGATCGGCTAGGAAAAGTAGGGCATATCCAGGATTTGCATTACCCTTTGTGGATAAAAAATCTGTTACTCATGAAAAATAAAAATGAAGAATTATGTATGTGTGTTATTCACAGATTTAAATTGGGTTTGTCTTAATGATCCATTTTTTGTCACTAGAATTGATTAACTATAGCTTCAGCTTCGAGTAATAAGTTGTTGTCATTCATGGATGAGTTTGAATGATATAAGCAGATACATATTGATTTATGGGACCAAGACGACACCATGCTCATGATAGGTAAAGGTCTTCATTGCTACAAAGTTATGCCATTTGGTTGGAAATACAATGTGACTACTTATCAATGTTTGGTAAATAAAGTCTTTGCTAATTAGATTGGAAGAAATGTTAAGTTTTACATTAATGATATAGGTTGGATATTAATTTCTTTAAGCAGATTTATATCAATGTCTTTGGATAAATGTGTCCTATTTTTCTGAATTTTAAGAAACACAAATGAATTAGTTTGGACTTCGAAGTGTGAGGAAGACTTTATCCAGATGAATGGCTAGTTGATCTACTAAGGCCATATCTTTATACCATAATTCTTGTGGTACCAACTCCAATAGAGATTCGAGATTCAACTTTGGGAATGTTTTATGAAAGTCTAAGAACATGTCAGACTTGCTCAAAGCATGTCTCTTAGATAAGTACTCTAGGATTTTACCAGCATACTCATCAACTACAACTTCCTTATCTTTTACATTGTTAGTCTTACCAACAGTTAGCTCCCCTTCGATTTTTTTGTAAGCACATTCTGGTAATTTAATGCTTTCAATTAATGCTCTATAGAATTCTTATCATCTTTTCCCTCATCTTTATATTTTTAGATTTCCTCATATTGATGTGGTATTTGTCCCTCTAGTCGATTTCTGAGGTAATCATTTTTTTTATTTTTAAGGGATAGGGAACAATAACCATGGTATTCCATCAACAATAAACATCAGATTCATCATTAACATGTATCAACTCTTCGAGGTGATTTGCTTTAACAATAACCATGATATTCTTCTTCGAACCCAGCCTCATAATAAGTTGATGTATGTATTGGTCCGCTAACGATGGTTTATAATTAAGTTTCTCGAAGCTAAATAATTATGGAAAGCGTTGGCCCAATTCTTTTCAGCCTATTGATGGAGCTTCATAAAAGTGATTTTTGGTAGCCTCCAAATGTTACTCTTGTGATTTCAGAATCACTGTAAAAAATAGAAACTTACAAATATGTATAGAGAAGTCAAAGGTAAAAACAAGGCTTAAGAAGTTACTCACATTTTACCACACTTTTGAATGCAACTTATATTATTTATTATGGATATCTTCTTACCATTCTCTACTTTGCCACTAACAAAAGAATTTTGGCTTCTACATTTTATCTATTTCTAGCAAGTCACTGAACACCTTGTACTCATATCTAAAAGTGAGGAATTGGAAGGGGATCTGATAGTTCTTTGATAGCATAGTGATAGCCACAAACTCCTCCATTGGCATCTGAATTTTTGATACACTCAAGGCCATGATGCACGACATCAAGATGAACTAGGATTTTGGGCTCGTCTAAGTTGGACATAGGCCAAATAGGTTGAAATACTTGATTCTTTCATGCTCTTGAGGAAACCATAGCCTCTGGTTTAGTACATTCGGATAGACAACCAGTTCGGTTAATGAGTTGTTTAATCAGTGTCTCGCCACTTTTTGGTAATCTTATGATCACGTCATTTTGAATTCCCTACTTAGATCGAAGAACGCTTAACCAAATATCTGAATGATAATTATATTGTATTCGGGAAAGAGAAATCAAATACACGTTATTCATGTATCCAACTTAGGCCTCACACACTTAGATGATAAAAGGGGTAACTCCAGTTTCTCTATTTTATTCTTACCCTTACTCCCTATGGATTTAAGGTCTTTCCTCACACCTTCTTTGGGGACTTTGAAATTTCTTCCGAATTGATCTCACGCCCCATGTAATGATTCACCGTTAGTATTTTAGTCTTCTTCATCTATTAATTGTCTCAGATTAGATCTTAAAAACAATTATTTTCTTTGAGGTGCATTTCGCTGAGGGATAGCTATTTATTTTTAGATAACTTTTCTAAGCGAGAGCATAAGGATGATGGGGTATGATTCTAATGATCTTTTTCATTTATGGGGGCTTGTCGGATGTATGCTGCTAGTTTATCCTTGAGATCATGTCCGCCTTGAAGAATATTTTCTTGACAATAAGGATTGAGCAGTGGATGTCGGTTTGGGTGAAATTATGTGTCGTTAATAGGGATAAATACATCCATAGTCAATGTTTTGATTAATGATAGTTGTCCCTTCAGACCATGGTAACCCTATAGCTCTTCTAGCTCATTTCTTCTCTTCAACTTTATCCATAAGTATAACCAATCTGTCAAAGTAGTTCTAGTAGTGAACATTCAAGATCAATAAAAAGTTGTCGCCGAAGAATAATTTTATGGGGGTTGTTAAAACAAAAGACGAGAGTTGTTGTTATGAGACGATAGAGTTTCTCTCTCTATAAATTTAGTTTATCTCTCTAAAAATGGTTATAATAGGCAAAATGGGGGTGGAAATAGCTTATAGAGAACTGTAGAAAAGCCCTATAACCCCCTTATCATAAGCCTAACAAGCGCGATCTTTGGGAAGTTGAAGAGTCTCCACCCATTATTTTTTCTAGAGAAGTGGAATCTTTTTCAAACATCGTCATGCTACACCACTTATGATAGAGGTCGTAGACCTACAATTTTCATGACATGTGTAGAAGAGTATAACCGAATGCCTATCTTTAAATAATGCATACAAGAATATCTGAACGACTCCATAATTCAGTTCAAGATTCTCTCTCTTGAATGCAAAAATCCTAAAATGTATAATACATATATCCTCTTAAATGACATTCTTGAGGACTGAGGGTGTTAAGAAGGTACTCACCACAAGTAAGAAGGATATGCATACAAGTGATCGATAAGTAATAAGATATAAGAACAACATGAGCCAAGCTGATTACAAGACAAGAAATGTTACGAGCAGAGGGAAGATCAAACCAAAGAGGAACCGAAGCAAAGCAGAGGGACACAGGCCAAGCAGCAAAATGAAGAACAATCAAACGAACATTACGATTAACCAACGACTCATTAGCTAAGCTAAACGGAGCAAACTCTTCATCGAGAAAGGAATAAGAATCATGAGGACAAAGAGGGATAATGAGACCTCTGCTGAGGCAAGGAAAGAACTAAACAAGAAACATAACCGAGCATATGTGAAGAAATTGGAAAGACACTCGGTCTATGACGCTGATATAAGCCGACAAAGTTCCATCTACAATGGAGATGGTTAAAGTAGCGGTTCAAAGCCACATTAACTGGACCAGTCAAACCACTAACGTAATGGCCACTAATCAAGGTCCCATGATGTAAATACAATTGTACGTGTAGTTAGTGGAGCCAAATGTTGTAGTAATGACTTGTAAAGGGTAACAAGGGGTATAAAAAACGGATAAACCCTAAAAATATAATTTATCTTCCTTGATAATAAAAGTTTTCTACTTGGCTTTCCCTTTGTTATTTTCCTATAACAAACTTGGCGTCGCTAGTGGGAAACTGATATAGTTTTTATTTCTGAAGTACAATGACCATGGTAATTACTAGGTCAAGGATTTGACAGAGACATTCCAGAACCAAGCAAAACAACAACGAATCAGAGAACAATTGTGAATCCTCTAGCAAGGCATGACCTACTGCGTCCCAGTAATGCCACCGGCCTAGAGGTCATCATTGTAGTTACTTTGGAACGTGTGGAGCCTCCAACACCGAGGATTCATTCGATGGTTCAGACCGAACCATAGATCAATCCACCAGGAGGTGCGGCGGCCCCTGTTGTGCACATAATACCAGGTGAGTATCTAATAGTAACACCAAATTTTCAACAGTTAGAACAACAGTTTCAACACCTACATCAAGAGCAACTTAGGGTGGCGTGAAATCGAGATGCACGGGAACAAGCCATGCATCTGACCATAACAGGAATGAATGACGCACTCCATGCCCTTAATCCCAAGGTAATGGGGACAGCCGAGCTAACTACCATCTGAGCCTTATGCCAACCGTGCCAATTGAGGGGACCGATCGTCCCAGGGTAAAGACAAAAAGAGAGAGAATAAGAGAGTAGAGGCAAGAAACGCTCCAAGGAACAGGATTTGAGGAAAGAGATACGCGCAAACACATCGAAGAGGGCTAGAGAGGACGTTCACTAAAATCAGGTGCGAATGAGAATGTCTAGTTACATCCTCAAATAATCATCTTTCGTAGAGAAAATCCTCGAATCCCAATTCCCATGGAAGTTCGACGCATTCAGGATGTAAGCTTACGACGGAACGAGCAATCCGGAGAGACACCTTGAACAATTCTATAACATGTTGATGACATTCAATCTCAACGAAACTATGTTGTGTCGAGCCTTGTTAATGACCCTCAAGGGAAACACAATGGTTTAAGTCAGTTGTCTACCCAAAGGATCCATTCACGATTTCTCCAGCTTACGGAAAGTATTCAGATAGAAGTTTGTTGGCAACAAGGAGCTCAGGCACAAGCGAGACTCGATTATGGACCTCTACCATAGGCGAGGTGAGTCACTTAAAACTTACGTTAGGCGTTTTGTGCACGCCAAGAATTACTTGCTAGATACGGAATAGAATATGGTTGTAGCCTCCATTAAGATATTCCTTGACCGACGAGGGAAACTATATGCCGACCTGATTAAATTCCCAATGCAGAAGATGAGAGATCTGCTTGCCTATGCTAACACATTCATACCGGTGGATGATGCTAGAAAAGGAGATTCACCTGACAGACAAGTCTTTGATTCTAAAGGAGGACTGCTTGACCGAATAAAGACTGCGACGAACCACGACATGACACGAGCTGAAGGCCTTATCACTATGAATATCCATTAGGAGATTTACCCTATGGACCAAGTTCATATCGGCCATATATGACCAGACAAAAGGTAGAATAAAGTATGAAACGCCGCGACTAATGAGCCTCCCTGGTTTCAAGCGATCAAGCAGGTATTTTTACTCATACCATAAGAATCATGGACCCCGACTGATGAGTGCTGGCAACTCAGAAAAGAAATTCAGAGGTTGATAGATAACTGGGAACTCATCGAGTTTACCAGGAAACAAGATAACCAAAGACAGCCCGATCAATGAATAGAAGACTGGTAATGATACCCAAGAATACAAAGGAAAACAACAGTGGACATTTACCAATGTGGGGGTCATTCGATATAATTATCGAAGAGAATGATTGAAAAGAAGGGAATTCTAAGGTGGCTTATAATAATTCTCCGATTAGAGGGGCCAATTTCCATCTCTTTTCACGATCGCTGGTGGAAACTCCGCGATGGTCCAAAGGCCGAAAACCAGCAAAAGAGTGCGAGCCGATCATGAAGTATGTGAGGTTGAATCTTCCTTTTATGGTAACTACGACGATCCAGTGATATACCTCACATTCAACAATGACAACCTACAAGATGTTAGCACACCCCATGGCAACGCGCTGACAATAAACCTTGACATTGGAGAGGTAATGGTAAGTTGAGTCCTAGTCGATGAGGGTAGCTCCACCAACATTATATTCAAAGGTAGATATGACCGAATGAATAACATGCCTCCCTACAAGGTCGTTCAACGAACTTTGGTCGGTTACGAGGGAAAATCGTCTCAATTCATCGGAGAAGTGGAGTTGATGGTCAAGGCAGGATACAGAGCTACTAAACGTAAGCTAAAAATATTATTCATAATCTCGGACACCCCCAATTTGTATCACGGAATAATGGGCAGACTATGTTTGCATCGAATAGAGGTCATCCCATGCACGTTTACGAAATGTATCAAGTACCTGGTGGGGAACACAATAGGTGTCATCAGAGGAAGGAAACATACTGCGAGGACATGTTACGTAGTTATTGTCGACCCGACAAAGCCCCTCAGATAGCAATTAACTAGTGAGGGGGCATGGAGAGAATTATTGCACCGCCCTCACTTGAACTAGTAGATGATCCTTAAGAAACAGAAGAGCCAGCAGAGGACCCACTCGACCTGGTTGAGGAGATAGTACCCAAGAGATGCACTTTTTAGTTGGGTAATCACTTAAATTCTCTCTCTTTAAGCAATCATTAATCAAACTATTAGAAATAAATTTAGATGTATTTGCATGGGAAGCTAACGATGTTTCAGGTGTCGAACCTTTAGTTATCTTCCATAAATTGGCTATCAATTCATATGCCAAACCCGTGCAGCAGAAGCGACAATCTTTCTCCGCCGAGAAGAAAAAGGCCATATATGTTGAGGTAACAAAATTGTCCAAGCTAAGGAATATTAGGCCAGTTTGGTATCCGTTATGTCTAGCAAACGGTGCTAGTTAAGAAAAAGGTGGGCCAGTGCCGTATGTGTCGATTTTACCGACCTGAACCGCGCATGTCCAAAAGATATGTTTCCCTTACCCCACATGCATCAGCTTGTAGACTCGTTTCTATCGTTCGTGGATGCATACTCGGGTTACAACCAGATTCACCTCGACCCTTTAGATGAAGAGCACACTGCTTTCCAAACGGAGCGCGACCTATACTACTACATAGTAATCTCGATCAGACTCAATAATGCGGGTTCTAAATATCAGCGCCTCGTCAATCACATCTTTAACAAACACTTGCATCATCATACAGAAGCGTAGATCGATGACACTATCGTGAAGACACATACAGCAGACCAGACACTCGTGACGTTCCAAACGATGACCTACTATGTTAGTTCAATTTAAAACTTAACCCGAGAAGTGCTCTTCTGGAGTACGACGTGGAAAATTTATAGGCTACATCATCAACAAAAAGGGTATCGAGGTGACTAGTTACAAGCAATTATACAGATTGCACCACCCCAGAACATCAAGGAAGTGCAACGTCTCACGGACGCCTCGCAACACTTTCCCACTTTATTTCCAGAGCCTCAGATAAAAGCCATCCTTTTTTTGAGATTCTTCAATGAGTTAAAAAGTTTGAGTGAAAAGATGAATGTAATAAGGCATCCACCGAGCTAAAAAACTATCCCACATCGCAAGAAATTTTATCTGCCCCTCGTTGGTGAGCTATTATTTTTGAACTTATCTATTTCACCATTTTTTGTCAGCGTAGTTCTGGTTAGAGAGCCAGACGATGTCCAGCGACCTATTTGTTATAATAGCAAAATCTTGGTCGACGCAGAGACTAAGTAACCTAATTGGAAAAAACTCGTGTTGGGTTTCGTAATAATTGCTTGGAAAATGCGCCTGTATTTCTAGGGCCACAAAACTGCAATCTGCATGTCTTTCCCTCTCAAATCGGGGCTAAAAACCGTGTAAAGTCATTGATGTTTGGCACATGTTGCATTCGTGCCACTAAGGTTCATTCATCCCCAAAACGAGTCACTACTGTTTAAAAATGTTGCAATCTGCGGTCTGTGTCACGGAGCAGGTCGATCCCGTTATTGAATCTAATTACCCGGCGACCACCTCCATAATTTATTATTTGGAATATAATATCGGGGATACGCAGCACGAACAGCAAAGGGCCGCCCATGACCAGAAATCCAAATACCAGACAGCCAAAGTGACCCTGGCAGAGATGAATGACACTCTCCACATGTTAACAACTAAGGTGCAAGGTGGTTTAGTTGCTTGTTGATAGGATCTATACATGATTTGGTAGGCCTTTTGGGCACTTTCAGAGACAGGTTTGATGAAAATTAAGAGTCTCAGAGCCACAGTGATCATAGACCTTAACCAAAGAAGGGGCAAGACATTGAAAAGCTACACCATACGTTTTGGCCATGCCACGAATGCTTTGCCAAACCTTAATGAGTCTATGACTATTGCTTCCCTCATGAGAGACCTTGACCAAAAGGGGCAGCTATAAACTGACCTAGTCCGTTTTCCAGTAAGAAAATGGTAGATCTCCTAGCCCGAGACGATCAATTCATCTGGGTCGACAATGCAACAAAATGGGAGTCCCCAGACCGAGTCGTGCCGGATATCAACGACTATCGTGTGACAGAAGGATGATGAAAGAAGGGTCTCGCCACGATGGTGCATGGAGCACAAGAAATTGTCGTATAACACTTTACGAGAACCAGATACGACGTACTATGCACAGGAAGAAGGGAAATAATCAATATGTGTCCCCACATACTACACACACCCCTAGCAAACAACTGGTCCGCCAATCACTCGTACTATGAGTTGCATGTATAATTTCCTATTCGGTGATGGGCTTTGTTACAAGAAAGTTTTGAAAGAGGACTGAAGTATTTTCTCCCGAGGCTTCCGTTTTTGCTAACAAGTCCGCTGTTGAGTTCTCTATGCGGGAAACTTGTTCATATGACAACTTTATAAATTTGGAATCGTATTCTTTGAGTATGACGAGGTAGCTCCTGATTCCATCCTTTATTCCATTATAAGTGCCGACTACCTGATTAATAACTATGTGAGTCCGATCAGATCTAAAAAACGCCTACCCCGCGAATCAAAGTCAACTTCATACCACACAAGACTGCCTCGTACTCTGCAACGTTATTTCTGACGGGATATTAAATATATTTGTTTGCTTATTTTCATCTTCAGTGGGCCAACAGAGCACCACCATAGCTCCACCGCACAATGTACTTGATGCTCCATCTGCTTTGACCATCCATTCGATGTGTTCAACTTCCATGGGATGATCTTCTGTGGGGTGTTTTTCTAAATGAATAGAACTCGGCTAAAAAATCAACCACAATCTGGACTTTAATGCCGGTGTAGGGTTCAAACCATATGGCATATTCTCCGAGCTCGACACTCTATTTGGTTAACCACCCTGATGTGTCAAGCTTTTGTAGCACAACTTGAAGGGGAAAGACTGTTCACACACATATTAGATATCCTTGGAAGTATGGTCGCATTTTTCGAGCGAAAGTGACTAGTCTAAATGCGAGTTTTTCAAGGTTGCGGTACCTTGTTTCAATATTAATTAGCGTTTTGTTGGTGTAGTACACTGATCTTTGTATTCCATTCGCCTCGCGTATCAAAACTGAACTAACAGAGAATGCAGATATCGATAAATATAGAAACAAATAATCACCAATGACGCGTACGGATAAGATTTGGGATGAGCTGAGATATAAGTATTACTCGGTAAATGCCTTGTCACAGTCTTCCTTCCAACTGAACTTCTTTGCTCCTCTCAGGATTTCAAAAAAAAAGATGACTTTCATCCAAGGCCCGAGAAATCAATCGTGATAACCTACGAGGCACCCCGTGAGGCATTGCACTTCCTTGATAGTCTTAAGGGGTGTCATTTATAAAATGGCGTTCAATTGGATGGGTTCAACTTTTATACCCCGTTGACTTACCACATAGCCAAGAATTTTACGACTAACGACCCGAAGGAACATTTGATCGGGTTAAGCTTGAGATTGAACTGGCAGAGCAAGTCGAACATGGCCTGTATAACTTCTAAGTGTTGCTCTTTTATGTGTGTCTTGACGATAATGTCATCAATATACGCCTTTAAACTCTACATAACTGATCTTGGAATATGTGATTTATTAAGCGGTGGTATGTGGACCCGACATTCTTCAAACCGACAGGAATGACCGTGTAACAGTATCATCTTTGCTCGGTTTGAAAAGTAGTATGCTCTTAATCAAATGGATTGAGCCAGATTTGGTTATAGCCCGAATATGCATTCATAAACGACAGATATTTGCAGCCAGATGCTGAATATACTAGTTGATCGATGTGAGGCAACAGAAAAGCATCTTTGGGCAGGCTTGATTGAGATCGGTAAAATCTACGCACATCCACCCCTAGCACCTTTTTTTAAAACCAGAAATGGGTTGGCAACCCAAACTGGATATCTTATTTTTCTTATATGTCCTAGGCGAGATAAATTTTCCATCTCTTCCAATATGGCTTCCTATTTTGCCAACGAAAAAGATCGTCTTTTTTGACATACTGGTTTTGCGCATGGATCATTTTCCATATCAACGCATATTACAGAAGGATTAACACCTGAAACGTCACTCATTTTACATACAAACACATCCAAATTCTTGGCAAATAGTTCAATTAAAGATCACTTAAATTGAGTTGATAACTTACCACTCATCCGTTGAATACGTCCCTCAACTATGGGTTCTTCTGTTGCGTCTGAAATTGCATCGTCTGACTTTTCCACTTCGCGTGGATCATAGGCCCGGTCAGGCGAGGGGGGGGGGGGGACAAAGATTCCCACCCTGTGTACCCCCTCGTCGGTTGATTGCTATCAAAGCGGTTTGGATGGGTCGACTGTTATTGCGTAGCATGTTCTTGCAATGCGCTGCCTTCCTCGGATTATTTCGACCGAGTTACCAACCAGGTACTTGACGCATTGCCTGAATGTACAAGGAGTCGCCTCCATTCTACGCAGGTACATTCGTCCGATAATTGCATGATATGGGTTCAATGCGTCGAAAATTATGAACAACATTTTTTGACAATTCTTAGTTATTTTGTGGCCAATTTTAACCATCAACTTTACTTCCCCCACACATTGAGAAGTCTTACCTTCATAGCCAACCAATGTTCGTTGAGTGAGCATGTAAGGCCGCACGTTGAGCATGGATTTGAGATTTATTAAAATTTGAAATTGATAAAATTAAATCATACTTAGTAGCAGATGAATCGTTGTTGTGTGAAAAACAAACTCAAGTCCAAAATAAAAATAACGATTAATGAGTTCGGATCATTTAGTCACAGCCAATTGTGTTATCCGGACAAGGGAAATACGGATAATAACGTACCACTAAACTATCCGGACATGACAAAAGTAAAGAAACACCGAAACACCTTTTGACTAAGCTATGTGCTAATCAGCTTAATAAGTAAATGGGTCTTTAAACTCGATCCGGTTTCATAAATTGACTCGAAAGCCCATGGGTCCTTAATTAAGGGTATAAATACTACTTTCATTAATGACGGTAATGAACATTTAATACAACCAGGTTGCTTAAATCTCTCACTACTTAACACCAAAGCATTTAATAGTCAAGACACTTTACAAAATTACCCTCAGCCCAAAATAAACACCAAATTGACGACCATAGTAGGAGAAGAAGGTGCCTGAATCTTGCATTCAAAACCAGCGAAAAGACATGTTCTGATAGATCCGAACGAGCAACCAATTCCACCACCTATGGTGGAGGTTGTTGGGGAAAAAATGAATACACAACCGAGGAACGAGATAAGTTGAGAGCTGAAATAGAAGCGTTTAGGCCATAAAAAAGCAGAAATGGGTTTAAAGGAGAAGTCAAGGCATCAACTATCCATCATACTGAAAATCCTAGGGAGAATGATCCATCAACAAAGACTCATTTAAGTACAAAAAGACAAAGTCAGTTCTAAAAAGTCTCACCGGTCTAAGGCGGTGGAAAGCTCATATTCTGAGTCCTCTAGTAGCTCTTCGAACGAGGTTGAGCTTGAAGAATCTTTGTCATCAAGAAGTGATGAAGGGAGGTCCAGGAAGAAACAGAAACTAGTTATAAAATATTCAAGAAAGGTTCATCTCACACCCATAGTCACGGGCATGTGGATCAGCTGCTGATTGATATTTTTGCTTTCCATGATGAACCATGTATTTTTGCAACACCTAATGAAGACACAGTCTTCAGTCATAGTAGAAATTGGAGACAATCCCTATTGTCTGCCAAGATCTTGTGCGAAACCTACCCAAGAGGTTTGACAGTACTAATATGGAGAAGTATGATGAGAGTAAAGATCCGGACAATCATCTCGAGCAGTTCAAGAACTTCATGATGAATTTTTTATGATGATGACAAAATTCTGTGTAGGGCCTTCTCTCAATCTTTTATGGGAAGTGCTCTAAAGTGGTACAATAGTTTGCCCCATGAATGTATTAGAAACTTTGATACATTTTGGGTTGCCTTTCGGAGGCAGTTTGTGGGAAGTAAAGAGGTGAAGGGCAATAGAGATACTATTATTCATTGTGCTCAAGAGCCAAATGAGACCTTAAAAGACTACATAAGTCGGTTCGTAAATACCAAGAACGGGTTAGCTGATTGCTTCGAGCAAATGGCAATTGCTTTATTGAGACAAGGGTTAAACCCTGGGAATCTAGCTGATTCGGTGACAAGGAAGAAGGCCATGATCTGTGGCGGTTTGTTAAACCAGGTGAGAAAGCAGATCAACGTGGATGAGACTAAGAAAACTAGGGTGCACCGTCAAGTGAGGTCTGCCCCAGCAGCTCAAAACCAAAACCAGTCTGGATACAAAGCTAAAGAGACCGGACAAGGGCCCAACAGGGCTAAACAGACTCAGTCCAACCCAAATCCGGCTCAAAGCCAGCAGTCAAGGAATAAAAGAGGTCCTTGGGTTCAACCGGAGTGGTTTGCCAAATTAAAAGAGAGTGTGGCAACCATTTATGACAAGACTAAAGATGAGGTCCATTTCCGAAAACCAGCAGCATTACAATCTCCTCGAGAAATTTGTAATACTTGTTTTTTCCAGTATCATCATGATATTGGCCATAATACCTAAGATTGTATCGCTTTGAAGTAGGAAATGCAGAATCTCATTGAAAGAGGCAAGTTGGGTCCCTATGTCAAAAGAAGAAGTGGGAACATGCCTGACAATGCTCCTCGAACTGGCCCTACGAACAATGTAGGAACATCTGCTCCAGAGGGGGCAATGGTGATCCATGCAAGATTTGATGTTGATTCGGAGTATCTGGAGCCTAACCCAACTCCGAATAAGGTGGGAGTCGTAACAGACATTGTCAAAATGGTGTCCGGACTCATTAGTTTATTTGAGTCACTTACCATTTTCGAA
Organism: Limnanthes douglasii subsp. nivea; assembly: GCA_036936605.1. Lineage (NCBI taxonomy): Eukaryota > Viridiplantae > Streptophyta > Magnoliopsida > Brassicales > Limnanthaceae > Limnanthes > Limnanthes douglasii. The sequence goes on from JAUPFV010000002.1 coordinate 165,547,906, forward strand.
GGGGACACCATGACGACACCCACTCCTTCATCAAGGAAGAGGCATGTTCATAGTCTAGCTACTCAATTGGAAGGGAGCATATCTTCTTACCAATCCCATACCTCTTTTCTATTTAAAGTCTTTGTTGAGGATGATTTAAGAGAAATTGTTGGGCCTTATGAGGATGCAGTAGTGATAGGAGCATCTATCGGGGACAATAATATCAAACGAATTTTGATTGACACTGGCAGTTCAACGAATATTCTCTTTTTGAGTTCTTATAAGTAGATGAAAAATCTGGCTGTTATTCAACGATCAAACAGAACCATTGTGGGCTTCACAGGGAGCTCTGCTGATGTAATCGGGGAGTTTGAATAAGAGGTGCTGTTGGGTAAGGGCCTTTTAAAAAGCTGGTCAAGAGTGTTATTTGTTGTGGGGGATTGCCCCACATGCTACAATGCAATCTTCGAGAGGTCCTGGCTCTCTAAAATGCATGGTGTAGCCTCAAAAGTCCACCAATGTTTGAATTATGCGGTTCAAGGGCAAGTGGGAGTTTTCCAGAGTAGCCAAAAGATAGCAAGGGAGTGTTATGCAACTGCACTTGCTCCTAAAACTTTGGGAGGAGTCCGGGTTAATGAAGATTAGCAGTTATTGGGGCCTTCTGGGGGTGAGGGTGAAATTGATGACCTAGAGAGACCCTTGGTGTTTTAATATCGGTTGAAGAAGTTGAGACCCACTCTCTTGCAGAAGGTAGAAGTATTGAAATTGGCTCCAAGATAACGCCAGAGTTAAAAATAAAATTGTTATCTTTTTTGGCAGATCACCAACATCTTGCTTGGTGTAATGCTGATGTGACCGGAGTTCCTGCAAGTGTTATATCATATAAGTTGTCCATCCGAAGTGATGTCGCACCTATTGTGCAGAAAAGGAGAGATTTTTCTAAGGAGAAAGCTGATGTAATAGTCTTAGAAGTCGACCGACTTACCAAGATGGGGCACATAAAAGAGTCCCACTATCCTTTATAGACTGCCAATCCAGTGTTAGTTAAGAAAAATAATGGAAATGGCGAATGTGTATTGATTTTACTAACCTCAACAGAGCTTGCCCAAAAGATCTTTATCCAGTCCCGCGGATAGACCAGCTGGTGGACTCCACATCTGAAAACAAGTTATTATCCTTCATTGATGCCTTCTCTGGGTACAACCAGATACAGGTGGATCTGAAGGACCAGGATCACACTACCTTTGTTACACATAGGGGTCTCCATTGTTACTGTGTGATGCCTTTTGGGTTGAAGAATGCTGGGGCTACTTATCAGAGATTGGTGAACAAAACATTTGCTGATCAGATTGGCAGAAATATGGAGGTGTACATCGATGATATGATGGTTAAAATCTTAGAAGAAGATTTGCACATAATTGATCTTCAAGAAACGTTTGCCAACTTAACTAAGGTAAACTTGATGCTGAATCTAGAAAAGTGTGTCTTTGGGGTGCAGTCCGCAAAAATTTTAGGGTATGTGATAAGGGAGAAATGGATACAGCCTGATCCAGATCAGCTTGATGCCTTGTTGAAAATAGATCCCCCTTGAAATATTAAAAAATTCCAGAGGCTAATAGGAAGATTGGCTGCCTTAAATCGTTTTATTTCAAGATCTTCGGACAAGTGTTCTCCGTTTTTCAGACCTTGAAAGGTGCTAAAGATTTCAACTAGTCTCCATAATGCAGCCAAGCTTTTGATGAAATAAAGAAGCACTTGTCTTCACCAAAAATCCTTTTTAAGCTTGTAGAAGGAGAAACACTTTTTATATACTTGGCTGTGTTAGAATATCCTATAAGCGCAGTGTTGATAAGATAGGTGGAAAATTATCCCCATTCGGTGTACTACATCAGCAAGAGCTTGATAGATGATGAGAAGAGGTACTTGAAGCTTGAAAAGCTTGCACTAGCCTTAGTGATTGCTGCAAGAAAAATGAGGCCATATTTTCAGTCCCATTCTACCATTGTCCGAACATCTCTTTCATTAAAGAACCTTCTTCAGAAAGCAGACATGTCAAGCAGGATGACCAAGTGGTCAGTAGAGTTGGGTGATTATGACATTGATTTTTCCCCAAGACCTGCTATAAAGGCTTAATCTGTTGCTGATTTCTTAGTGGAATTCCATTCGGACATAAGTTTTTAACAAGCTTCAGAGGAGAAAATTAAAAAAGAATAGGTAGTCCGGACTGATGGTGGATCAAGCACAATGGGTTGTGGGGCTGGAATTTTCTTAACCTCTCCGTAGGGTGATAAACTATATCAGGCCATGTGCTTTGGGTTGAGGGCCTCTAACAACTAGTTTGAATACGAAGCAGCTATAGTTGGTCTCAAGTTAGCTTTTCTATGTGGGGATAAGAGAGTTAGGTTGATGAGTGATTCTCAACTTCTTATCCACTATGTTCAAGGTCAGTCTGAGTCCAAGAAGGAACAACTGATCAAATACTTATTTATCCTTAAAGTGGTGGTAGCCAATTTCAAGAATGTTTGCTATGAGCATATTCCTATATCAGAAAATACGTTGGCAGATTCCTTGGCAACCATAGCATACTCTGAGTCCTACCCTTAAATTCACATACAAGAATGCACATCCATACAATCAAATCAGAACAAGGAAGAGGATGAGAGCTTAAGTATACAAGTAGTTCAATCCAAAGATTGGAGATTTCCCCTCCTTCAATATATCTCTGATGGGGTTTTGCCTCCGGATAAAACTATGGCAAGAAAAATTAAGCACAAGGCTTGTAGTTTCTTTTTATCATAATAGAGGTTTTATATAAAAAATCCTTCAGCAGACCTCTCCTGGGGTGTTTGGGGGTTGAAGGGTCCCAAACCGTTTTATCTGAACTACACGACGAAGAAGGATGAACACACTCTGGCTATAGGGCTCTAACCCGGAGGGTTTTGTTGGGTGGATACTATTGGCCATTCATAATGGTAGATGCTAAGGAATTGGTGAAAAAGTGTGATCCTTGTCAAAGGTATGGTAACTAAATCCATGTCCCATCAGTGCCAATGGAGTCTATTTCTGAGCCATTACCATTTTTTTGTTGGGGATTGGATTTAGTTGGCCCTCTACCAATGACGTCTGGAGGGTGCAGGACTATCATTGTAGCTATTGACTACTTTTCAAAGTGGATAAAATGAGGTCCTCCAGCAGGAACCACTTCGAAATATATCATAAAGTTTATCTTATCTAATATATGTTGCAGATTTGGGATTCCCCAAAAGATTACCACTCATAACGGGCCACACTTTGATAACAGGGATATGGAGGATTTATGTGCCTCCATGGGCATTCAGCATTGCTTCTCTTCTCCTTTCCACCCACAAGAAAATGGCCAGGTTGAAGTGACAAATAGAACTATTTTGTCCAGATTAAAAAAGAATTTAGAAGGGGATATAGGGAAGTGGCCAAGCTATATGCAAGAAGTGTTGTGAGCATATCGAACTACCCCTAGGGCTGCTACACATGAATCTCCTTTTGCCTTGGTGTATGGGATGGATGCGATTACCCTTATACAAGCAACCCTACCATCATACAGGGTCCATAACTATTCCGAACAAGCCAACGAGATGGCAATTAGGAATCAGTTGGACTTAATAGAATAAATAAGGGTTAAAGCTCATTTTAGAACAGTCCACTACCAAGGCTTGATGAGGAGCATATTTGCTTCCAAGATCAAGAGAAGAGATTTTCAATTGGGAGAAAACAATTTGAGAAACATTTTCTTGCACACTAAGGAGAAGCAGTTCGGTAAGTTGGCTCTGAACTGGGAAGGCCCTTATGAGGTCTCCGAAAAGCTTAAGCCTGGGATATATTGGCTTCAAGACAAACATGGAAGAATTTTGAAGCACCCATGGAATATTGAACATCTCAGGTTATATCTAGAATAAAAGTTGTGTAAATATTTACTTGTTAAAAGTCAATGTAAATATTAGGGGGCATACTCTTTCTTACCCTGGTGGCGCGAGGAGGTTTTAATGAGGTGCCCGGTTTTTTCAATCAAATATGATGCCTTCTTAAAATATTTGATTTGGTTTAACTAAAATTATATTCAAGTACAAGTCTTTGGATCTTTGGCAGATCAGATTAATCTGGTTGAATGATGACCATTAAATACATGTCATCGGAGATATTAAACACTCTCACTTTAATACTTCTGAAATAATTGGGGCTGTTTAAACATTAGCCGTTAAAATTAAAATGAAAGAAAGTATGAAACAAAGCAAAATTTGATAAATAAGCTTGTCCGGGCGAAAACCGGATAACGTTACCAAAATATAAAATATGCCTTGGCCATCCAAGGACTTTAAGTGTTTTAAAAGATTTATCTGGACTCAAACCGGATAGCATTATAAAAATTCCTTGGCGATCCAATGATTTTAGTAGTTCAGAAGAATAAGAAAACAAAAAATGTTTAAAACCTCAGGGCTTGTTCCCTTCGGATTGTCCTTTGTCACCTCCTTTCGTGGGACTTTTGAGTTCGGAACTCGAACTCTCACCGGTTCCTTCTTATTCATCCATGGTGGAATCTACTCCACTGCTCTAATTGTACTTGTCACCAGTGGCCATAGTGTGAAATGGGATCTGATCATAGTTTACGAATTTCCAAAAGGGACCAAGGGTCCTCTTCGGAAATGTTTCATGAAAGAGAAACACCATGTCAGACCCTCAACATATCTTGCTTCCAAGGAGTCTATCACCTCATTAGTATGTTTATCAATACTGGCTGGAATGGTTTTTTCCTGCTCCTTCACCAAGTCTTCTTTCTCCTTGATCACCTTAGACACAGTGCCTTCTAAGGAAGTCTTCTCACCGGACAAGGTTTGAATTATGCGATCCTTGGCCTTCAAGTCTTCTCTTGCTGTTGTGAGATCTTTCTTCAAACCGGAGCACTTAGCTTGGAGCTCTTTACTGGCCGTTTCTGAAGTGGCAAGCTTGGTTGACAAATCTTCTTTGTCCTTCCTCAGTGCTTCAATCTCTTTTTTCAGTTCTTCTATGCTCTGATTAGCATTAAGAAGATTAAAAGACAGAGACTCTTTGTCGGTCGTAAGGGTATTGATGAGTGCAGTTTGACTCGTCACTGGTCTCTCTAGATCAAGCACTGGTTGAATGTGACCATGAAGGCAGTGTGCCACAATGTCTTGTTCTCCAGAAACAGAGAAGGACTTCCCATTATAAGTCACCATATTTAAAGAGCTTGAAGGATGGAAGGGACCAACAAAGTCATCCTTCTCAGAGTCGTTGAAGTAAAGATCGATGTCTTGAAGGGCACTAATGTCCACTCCATCAATCCCTCCTCCGGTACCCTCTCCGGATTGGGGATCTCTCGGATTCTTCTCTGGCAGTGTGGGATCAGCAGGGGCTGATGGAGGTAGGAGCTCCGAAGGGCGAAGAATTATTTCTTCCCTTAAGGTGACCTTTTTCTTTTTAGCATCCTTTTCATCACTGCTCGCTCTCCTTTTATGGTCTTTTTTGGGAGGCCTTGGTGGGTTTTGTGATTCTCCTGCCTCCCTGACCGTCTCAGCTCTACCACCTTGAGCAAGGTAGCATCGATTCCCCCTTGGTTCCTTGAAATGGTCCCCTCTGTGGCAACTTGAACTGGCGCTGTTGCAGCTTTCTCTTTCTTCCCTTTCACCTTGTTGGAAGACTTGGCTCTAGAGGGCAAGACCAGTTTACCATCTTTCTCTTATGTCCGTTTTAGGATCACGCCAGGAGGAGGGGGTCTGATTAGTTCTTCCCATGTAAGATCCCTCCGGCCTGTGGTGTTCCACAGATGGGACCTCACCAGATTGCCAGAGGTGAAGCAGTTGTGGAAGGTATTCCCTCAACACTTTGCAACCCATGTATTCAGATTGTGACGTGATCCTAGATGACACAACGAGCTTAGAACATGGAAATGTGCAAGAACCATATGAACAACTTGAAAAAGAAGATGAGCTTGAAGTTGAAGATATTCTTATTTTACCGGCTGGTCCAACAACTCGATCAAGAGAAAAACAATTTAACAAAGCTGTTGGAGGATTGCTTAATCAACTAGAGAATCCACGTGATCAAAACAACAAGTATGGTGGAAAGGCTTGTCAAACCACTTTGGTCTTGATTCAAGCTAATTGATTTCAACAAATGACAAAGTGTCTCGATTGTACTCTTTTTCCCTTGTTCAAGTTTTGTCCCAATGGGTTTTCTTGACAAGGTTTTTAATGAGGCAATTGTTTCACTTCACCATTGCCAATTTGTTGAAATAAAAGCCCAAGGCCCATCTACACCAAAAGCCGCGTCCTTGGAGGAGAGAAGGGTCTGATTTCCAGCTTATATCATTAATACTTTGTATTTTCAATATTAAAGCATTTTGTTTCCAAGAAAAGCCTTAATTGTTTTAGAGGCATGCATTATGTTTCCAAGAACAGCCTTCATTGTGTTCAAGGCTAGTTCTTTCTCCTATAAAAACTATGTACTCAGAATTCTAATGGTTAGAATATCTTTGATTCTGAAAAAAACTTCTTAAGTTTTACTCTTCTCTTGTTGGTGTGTAATATCCACAAGAAAACCTGTTCTTCATTTGGTGCGTCATATCCAAAGGAAGATCAGTTGGAATATCAAAGGCCTTTCCACAACCTTTGTATGACCTATCGATCCACATCCTTTAATCCTTGAATCCTTTTGGGTTCCTGGTTGCAAAGTTATCCCTATCCCATTTTGAGTGCCGATTCTAGGAGTAGTTTATCAAGTGGTATCAGAGCAACATTCTGAAAGTTGGGTATTCTCTTTCTCATTAATTTTTCTTCATTTATTTTATATTATCAGTTTGTTTGTGAAGATTTGAGTGTTGGTGTGTGGATTTCATTTTGAATCACGAAATTCTAATCTGTTTCACTCTAGTTATAGTTGTTTGAGATTTAAAATCGTAGAAAATTATTTTTAGGTGCTGTTGTGAAACTTATCTCTTAATATTCTTAGGAAAACAGATTTGGATATGTTTTATGGTTTTAAATAAATTGAAGAACTTTCCAAGGACTTGTTGCTGGTGATTTGTTTTTGTTTTGTTTTGTAGAAAAGGATGTCTAATTCAAATGATGCAGAAAATAGTAATTTCAATAACAACAAGCTTCTAATTGAAGCTATGACAAAGTTGATAGACACCAAGATGGATACCTTTCGCGAAGAGCTTCTATCAAACACTGACCACGAGCGGAACCGTTCACGACAAACCAATCCAAGAAGAAACCATGAACTACCTGAACAATTCAGAAATGAAGCCGCTGATGAATATTATGAACGCATGCGCAATTCGTCTTGAAACAGCCATAGAAGGCACCATAGACGTACAAGAGAGTGCAACGAACGTATGCGTGACAATCTTGGAGGTCTCAAGATCAAGATTCCACCATTCCATGGAAAAAACGATCCAGATCCCTTTTTAGAATGGGAAAAGAAGATTGAACTCGTTTTCAACGTTCAACACTACACGGAGACCAATCGAGTAAGAATTGTTGCTACTGAATTTTATGATTGTGCTCTTAGTTGGTGGAATCAACTAGTTACCTCAAGAAGGCGTAATGAGGAACATCATATAGAATCATGGTCAGAAATGAAAGCCATTATGCGGAAGAGGTTTGTTCCTAGTCATTGCCACCGTGAGCTGCATCTAAAGCTGAGGAGATTAACACAAGGAAGCCGATCTATTGAAGAGTATTATCAAGAAATGGAGACCTTAATGTTGCGAGCTGACATTTCAGAAGATAGAGAGGCAACAATGTCAAGGTTTCTTGGGGGTTTAAATAGAGAAATTCAAGACAGATTGGAAACTCAGTATTATGTTGAACTACAAGAGATGCTACACAAAGCTTTGCTATTTGAACAACAAGTTAAGAGAAAGAACTCCTCAAGATCAAGTTACGGTTCAGGGACAGTAACAATTCAGCCAAGTTATTCAAAAGATGAGAAGAGCAATTATCAGAAAGGAAGCTATGTAGAGGTGAACCAAAAATCTAGAACACCATTGTCTATTGATAACAAGGGTAAACCTAAAGAGGTTGCGATTAGAACTCGTGATGTTAAGTGTTTCAAGTGCAAAGGGATGGGACATTATGCTAATGAGTGTTCTAATAAGAAGATTATGACAATTCTAGATAATGGAGAAATAATTTCAGAGGAAGAAGAAATTGTCTCTGATTCTTCCGAAGAACACTTAGAGCGACCTACTAAAGGAGATTTATTGGTAGCTAGAAGGTCTTTAAGCGATCAAACAAAAAAAGAAGAACAGGAGCAAAGGGAGAATCTGTTTCACACTAGGTGTCTTGTTCAAGGGAAAGTTTGTAGCCTTATTATCGATGGAGGCAGTTGTACCAATGTGGCAAGTGAATCTATGGTAAAGAAGCTTGGTTTAAAAACGAAAAAGTATCCAGCACCTTACAAGCTTCAATGGCTTAACAACAATGGAGAAATGAAAGTTAGCCACCAAGTAGAAGTTCCCTTAGCCATTGGTAAGTACGAAGATGAAGTTTTATGTGATATTCTACCAATGGAGGCTAGTCACATAATGTTAGGAAGGTTATGTCAATCTAATTGAAAGGTTATCCATGATGGATTCACTAATCGCCATACATTTGAGTTTCAAGGAAGGAAAACCACTCTAGTTCCCATGACTCGACGAGAAGTTTACCAAGATCCAAAGCATATGCAGAACAAGGAAAGTCGGGTAACTAAACATTCGAATTTCTATGCAAAATCTGGCGAGGTTAAGAAAGCATTACTCTCTAAGCAACCTATGTTACTTTTTGTGTTTAAGGAAACTCTTATGAGTTTAACTAACTTGACACCGGTGTTGCCGAGTGAGATGACTTCTCTCATGCGGGAATTTGAAGATGTATTCCCTGAAGACAATCCAAAGGGGCTTCCACCAATTAGAGGCATCAAACACCAAATAGATTTTGTACCTGGAGGCTCCCTTTCTAACAGACCTGCTTATAGAACTAATCCAGTGGAGACAAAAGAATTGCAAAGGAAAATAAATGAACTGATGGAAAAAGGATATATCCGTGAAAGCATGAGTCATTGTGCGGTACCAGTTCTACTTGTGCCCAAGAAAGATGGAAGCTGGAGAATGTGTGTTGATTGCAGAGCCATCAACAACATAACAGTAAAGTATCGCCATCCTATACCTAGATTAGATGATATGTTAGATGAATTGCATGGTTCTAGCATTTTTTCTAAGATTGATCTTAAAAGTGGTTATCACCAAATTAGGATGAAAGAAAGGGATGAGTGGAAAACTACATTTAAAACTAAGCATGGACTATATGAATGGTTAGTAATGCCATTTGGGCTGACTAATGCACCTACTACATTCATGCGGTTAATGAATCATGTTCTAAGGGCTTATATAGGAGTTTTTGTTGTAGTATATTTCGATGACATCTTAATTTACATCAAGTGCTTAGAAGAACATGTTCACCATCTGAAATTGATTTTAAGTGTACTTAGGAAGGAAAATCGTTATGCTAATCTTAAGAAATGCACTTTTTGTACCGATAATCTTGTCTTTTAGGTTTTGTTATAAGTGCAGATGGTATTAAGGTGGATGAGGAAAAGGTTAAGGCAATCTGCGAATGGCCAAGTCCAAAAAAAGTTGGAGAAGTGAGAAGCTTCCACGGCCTTGCAGGATTTTATAGGCGTTTTGTCAAAGATTTCAGCACCTTAGCTGCACCACTCACTGAAATAATAAAGAAGGACGTTGGTTTCAAGTGGGAACAAGCTCAAGAAGAATCATTTCAATCCTTAAAAGAGAAGCTTACTCATGCTCATGTCTTGAAATTACCTGATTTTCTTAAAACTTTTGAGATTGAATGTGATGCTTCTGGAATTGGGATTGGAGCTGTTTTGACGCAGGATAAAAAGCCCATAGCTTATTTCAGTGAAAAGCTTGGAGGATCTACTCAAAACTATCCTACTTATGACAAGGAGTTGTATGCCTTAGTTCGAGCTTTGCAAACATGGCACCATTACTTGTGGCCAAAGGAGTTTGTCATACACACTGACCATGAATCTCTCAAACACCTAAAAGGTCAGCAAAAACTTAACAAAAGACATGCAAGGTGGATAAAATTTATTGAGACATTTTGCATATGTCATCAAATACAAACAAGGTAAAGAAAATATTGTTGCTGATGCATTGTCCCGAAGGTATGCCTTAATCACTACTCTTGAAGCTAAGATTTTAGGATTTGATCATCTTAAGAGTTTATATGAAAATGATTCTGATTTTGGAAAGATGTATCAAGCATGTGAAAAGTTTACTTCAGGGCGGTTCTATAGGCATGGAGGATTCTTATTCTTTGATAAACGTTTATGTGTGCCTAATTGTTCCATGAGAGATTTACTTGTTAGAGAAGCCCATGGAGGAGGCTTAATGGGACATTTTGGAATAGCTAAAACTCTCAAGGTAATGCTGGATCACTTCCATTGGCCACATATGAGGAGGGATGTTGAAATAATCTGTAACACATGTGCTACTTGCAAACAAGCCAAATCTAAGGTTCAATCCCACAGTTTGTATACTCCTTTACCTATTCCTACGCATCCTTGGAATGATATATCTATGGACTTTGTAGTTGGATTGCCTAGGACTAGAACTGGTAAGGATTCCATTTTTGTGGTTGTTGATCGATTCTCTAAAATGGCACACTTTGTTGCTTGTCACAAAACTGATGATGCGTTGCACATTGCTAATCTGTTCTTTAAAGAGATAGTTCGTTTGCATGGCATGCCTATGACGATAGTTTCAGATAGGGACACTAAGTTTCTAAGTTACTTTTGGAAATCTTTGTGGTCTAAGTTAGGGACTAAGCTTTTATTTTCTACTACCTGTCACCCACCAACTGATGGACAAACAGAAGTAGTAAATTAGAGTCTACTCTTCTACGTGCATTAATTAAAAAGAACTTGAAAACTTGGGAAGAATGTTTGCCGCATGTTGAATTTTCATACAATCATTCTATGCATTCTGCTTCTAAGTACTCTCCTTTTCAAATTGTTTATGGATTTAACCCAATATCTCCTTTAGATCTAATTCCTTTGCCTTTGAGTGAAAGAACTAGCATAGATGGGAAAAAGAAAGCTGAACTTGTAAAACAGATCCATGATGATGCAAGGAAAAACATAGAAAAGTAAACTGAGCAATATGTCAAACAAGCAAACAAGGGAAGACGTGAGAAAGTTTTTGAGGTTGGAGATCAAGTATGGGTGCACTTAAGAAAGGAAAGATTTCCAGAAGAGATGAAGTCAAAATTGATGCCTAGAATTGATGGACCATTTGAAGTAACAAAAAAGATCAACAATAATGCGTATCAACTTGACCTACGAGGTAAGTATAAAGTGAGTCCTACCTTTAATGTTTCCAATTTGGTTCCTTTTATCGCAGATGAAATGTATTTGAGGTCAAATCCTTTTCAAATGGGAGAGGATTATGTGATCCTAGATGACACAATGAGCTTAGAACATGGAAATGTGCAAGATCCAGATGAACAACTTGAAAAAGAAGATGAGCTTGAAGTTGAAGATATTCTTATTTTACCGGCTGGTCCAACAACTCGATCAAGAGCAAAACAATTTGACAAAGTTGTTGGAGGATTGCTTAATCAACTAGAGAATTCACGTGATCAAAACAGCAAGTATGGTGGAAAAGCTTGTCAAACCACTTTGGTCTTGATTCAAGCTAATTGATTTCAACAAATGAGAAAGTGTCTCGATTGTACTCTTTTTCCCTTGTTCAAGTTTTGTCCCAATGGGCTTTCTTGACAAGGTTTTTAATGAGGAAATTGTTTCACTTCACCATTGCCCATTTGTTGAAATAAAATCCCAAGGCCCATCTACACCAAAAGCCGCGTCCGTGGAGGAGGGAAGGGTCTGATTTCCAGCTTATATCATTAATATTTTGTATTTTCAATATTAAAGCATTTTGTTTCCAAGAAAAGCCTTAATTGTTTTAGAGGCATGCATTATGTTTCCAAGAACAGCCTTAATTGTGTTCAAGGCTAGTTCTTTCTCCTATAAAAACTATGTACTCAGAATTCTAATGGTTAGACTATCTTTGATTCTGAAAAAACTTCTTGAGTTTTACTCTTCTCTTGATGGTGTGTAATATCCACAAAAAAACCTGTTCTTCATTTGGTGCGTCATATCCAAAGGAAGATCAGTTGGAATATCAAAGGCCTTTCCACAACCTTTGTGTGACCTATCGATCCACATCCTTTGATCCTTGAATCCTTTTGGGTTCCTGATTGCAAAGTTATCCCTATCCCATTTCAGAGTGCCGAATCTAGGAGGAGTTTATCAAGTGGTATCAGAGCAACATTCTGAAAGTTGGGTATTCTCTTTCTCATTAATTTTTCTTCATCTATTTTATATTATCAGTTTGTTTGTGAAGATTTGAGTGTTAGTGTGATGATTTCATTTTGAATCACGAAATTCTGATCTGCTTCACCTGGTTATAGTTGTTTGAGATTTAAAATCGTAGAAAATCGTTTTTAGGTGCTGTTGTGAAACTTATCTCTTAATATTCTTAGGAAAACAAATTTGGATATGTTTTATGGTTTTAAATAAATTGAAGAAGTTTCCAAGGACTTGTTGCTGGTTTTTTTTTTTTGGTAGAAAAGGATGTCTAATTCAAATGATGCAGAAAACAGTAATTTCAATAACAACAAGCTTCTAATTGAAGGTATGACAAAGTTGATAGACACCAAGATAGATACCTTTCGCGAAGAGCTCCAATGAAACACTGACCACGAGTGGAACCGTTCACGACAAACCAATCCAAGAAGAAACCATGAACTACCTGAACTATTCAGAAATGAAGCCGCTGATGAATATTATGAACACATGCGCAATTTGTCTCGAAACAGCCATAGAAGGCACCATAGACGTACAAGAGAGGTCAACGAACGTATGCGTGACAATCTTGGAGGTCTCAAGATTAAGATTCCACCATCCCATGGAAAAAATGATACAAATGCCTATTTGGAATGGGATCAACTCGTTTTCAACGTTCAACACTACACGGAGACCAATCGAGTAAGAATTGCTGCTACTGGATTTTATGATTACGCTCTTAGTTGGTGGGATCAACTAGTTACCTCAAGAAGGTGTAATGAGGAACATCCTATAGAATCATGGTCAGAAATGAAATCCATTATGCGAAAGAGGTTTGTTCCTAGTCATTACCACCGTGAGCTGCATCTAAAGTTGAGGAGATTAACACAAGGAAGCCGATCCGTTGAAGAGTATTATAAAGAAATGGAGACCTTAATGTTGCGAGCTAATATTTCAGAAGATAGAGAGGCAACAATGTCAAGGTTTCTTGGGGGTTTAAATAGAGAAATTCAAGACAGATTGGAAACTCAGTATTATGTTGAACTAGAAGAGATGCTACACAAAGCTTTGCTATTTGAACAACAAGTTAAAAGAAAGAACTCCTCAAGATCAAGTTACGGTTCAGGGACAATAAAAATTAAGCTAAGTTATTCAAAAGATGAGAAGACCAATTATCAAAAAGGAAGCTATGTAGAGGTGAACCAAAACTCTGGAACACCATTGTATATTGATAACAAGGGCAAACCTAAAGAGGTTGCAATCAGAACTCGGGATGTTAAGTGTTTCAAGTGCAAAGGGATGAGACATTATGCTAATTAGTGTTCTAATAAGAAGATTATGACAATTCTAGATAATGGGGAAATAATTTCAGAGGAAGAAGAAATTGTCTATGATTCTTCCGAAAAACACTTAGAGCGACCTGCTAAAGGAGATTTATTGGTAGCCAGAAGGTCTTTAAGCGTTCAAACAAAAAGAAGAAGAACAAGAGCAAAGGGAGAATCTGTTTCACACTAGGTGTCTTGTTCAAGGGAAATTTGTAGCCTTATTATCGATGGAGGCAGTTGTACCAATGTGGCAAGTGAATCTATGGAAAAGAAGCTTGGTTTAAAAACGAAAAGGCATCCAGCACCTTACAAGCTTCAATGGCTTAACGACAATGGAGAAATGAAAGTTAGCCACCAAGTAGAAGTTCCCTTAGCCATTGGTAAGTACGAAGATGAAGTTTTATGTGATGTTCTACCAATGGAGGCTAGTCACATACTGTTAGGAAGGCCATGGCAATCTAATCGAAAGGTTATCCATGATGGATTCACTAATCGTCATACATTTGAGTTTCAAGGAAGGAAAACCACTCTAGTTCGCATGACTCGACGAGAAGTTTACTAAGATCAAAAGCATATGCAGAACAAGGAAAGTCGGGTAACTAAACATTCGAATTTCTATGCAAAATCTGACGAGGTTAAGAAAGCATTATTCTCTAAGCAACCTATGTTACTTTTTGTGTTTAAGGAAACTCTTATGAGTTTAACTAACTTGACACCGGTGTTGCCGAGTGAGATGACTTCTCTCTTGCATGAATTTGAAGATGTATTCCCTAAAGACAATCCAAAGGGGCTTCCACCAATTAGAGGCATCAAACACCAAATAGATTTTGTACCTGGAGCCTCCCTTCCTAACAGACCCGCTCATAGAACTAATCCAGTGGAGACAAATTAATTGCAAAGGAAAATCAGTGAACTGATGGAAAAAGGACATATCCGTGAAAGCATGAGTCCTTGTGCGGTACAAGTTCTACTTGTACCCAAGAAAGATGGAAGCTGGAGAATGTGTGTTGATTGCAGAGCCATCAACAACATAACAGTAAAGTATCGCCATCCTATACCTAGATTAGATGATATGTTAGATGAATTGCATGGTTCTAGCATTTTTTCTAAGATTGATCTTAAAAGTGGTTATCACCAAATTAGGATGAAAAAGGGGATGAGTAGAAAACTACATTTAAAACTAAGCATGGACTATATGAATGGTTAGTAATTCCATTTGGGCTGACTAATGCACATAGTACATTCATGCGGTTAATGAATCATGTTCTAAGGGCTTATATAGGAGTTTTTGTTGTAGTATATTTCGATGACATCTTAATTTACAGCAAGTGCTTAGAAGAACATGTTCACCATCTGAAATTGATTTTAAGTGTACTTAGGAAGGAAAATCTCTATGCTAATCTTAAGAAATGCACTTTTTGTACCGATAATCTTGTCTTTTTAGGTATTGTTATAAGTGCAGATGGTATTAAGGTGGATGAGGAAAAGGTTAAGGTAATCCGCTAATGGCCAAGTCCAAAAACAGTTGGAGAAGTGAGAAGCTTCCACGGCCTTGCAGGATTTGATAGGCGTTTTGTCAAAGATTTCAGCACCTTAGCTGCACCACTCACTGAAATAATAAATAAGGACGTTGGTTTCAAGTGGGAACAAGCTCAAGAAAAAGCATTTCAATCCTTAAAAGAGAAGCTTACTCATGCTCGTGTCTTGACATTAACTGATTTTCTTAAAACTTTTGAGATTGAATGTGATGCTTCTGGAATTGGGATTGGAGCTGTTTTGACGCAGGATAAAAATCCCATAGCTTATTTCATTGAAAAGCTTGAAGGAGCTACTCAAAACTATCTTACTTATGACAAGGAGTTGTATGCCTTAGTTCGAGCTTTGCAAACATGGAAGCATTACTTGTGGCCAAAGGAGTTTAACATACACACTGACCATGAATCTCTCAAACATCTAAAAGGTCAGCAAAAACTTAACAAAAGA
Organism: Limnanthes douglasii subsp. nivea; assembly: GCA_036936605.1. NCBI lineage: Eukaryota > Viridiplantae > Streptophyta > Magnoliopsida > Brassicales > Limnanthaceae > Limnanthes > Limnanthes douglasii. Next base: position 165,563,601 of record JAUPFV010000002.1, read on the forward strand.
CATGCAAGGTGGATGGAATTTATTGAGACATTTCCATATGTCTTCAAATACAAACAAGGTAAAGAAAATATTGTTGCTGATGCATTGTCCCGAAGGTATGCCTTAATCACTACTCTTGAAGCTAAGATTTTAGGATTTGATCATCTTAAGAGTTTATATGAAAATGATTCTGATTTTGCAAAGATGTATCAAGCATGTGAAAAGTTTGCTTCAGGGCGGTTCCATAGGCATGAAGGAGTGTATTTGCAATTCTTGACGATTCGCTCACATAATCACAAGTGGAGATTTCGAAAATTACTATTTTTCCTAAACCACTAACAAAAATTTCTCTTAATCTCTTCTCTGTTTTCTATTTCTTTTACCAATTGCTAACATTTGTTATTGTTGTCTGAGAGAAAGTTATGCGCATCTTCAAATTGTGACACAAGTATGTGAATGTCCTCCCCTGTTTTTTTTATTTTGTTATACGCATGACATTTAGTATTTGGGGGAACCCTATGTATTGGATAATTGATGTTCTGCTTGCAGAAAAAGCCAATCAAAATTCATAAACACTGGGTGTGAAACCAATCGCCCACCTTTCGCTATTATTTTTCTTATTCATGGTATTAACTCATTACAAAAGGAGCGTTAAATAAACAAAGTAGCTAAAACTCCAGTATCTGAATATGAAGACCCAACTACCCTAGAAAATTACTTTTCACGAACATCTAGCAAATATGGGTATTTGGATGATGCGGGCTCCTTAGGTTTAGAGCAAGGTATGAGATTCCTGAGGATGTTACAGTAAGGGTTTCATCAGTCTGTGAGCATCCATATCAGACCCGAAAACTGAAACTTGCTTGTTTACCACTATTTTTTATTGGGGGCTTCGCCTTCCTCTTCCCATGCTTATTCGCAACTTTTTTTAGTCTAATAGGCATATATCCTACCCAATTGGCTGCTAATGGGTGGAGAATGCTTCTTAGTATAGTGTTGAGTTTAAGATTTCTAGGTATTAAAATTTGTCTTGTCGATCTGCTATTAGCCATTGATGTAACTAAGCTTGCAAAACCCCCTTTCTTCTATGCCCAGCTGTCCGGAATGAAAAAGATTGTTGAACTCCCCTCATCATATTAATAATTGAAGCATTCCTTTGTGTTTGTGTCAGGAAATTAGGAACATAAATCTCCAATTAAAAAGAATATGGAGAGTAAAGTGTAAGCATTAATAGCATAATCTGTATACGTAATTTCTTGGACACTGGATTAACCTTTGATTAATTGTTTGTGCAAGTGAAAGAGCCAATCAAGAGTGGTGGAAAGAGAGTTTGAGAAAAGAGTATAATAAATACGTTGATCGAATTTGACAACCTTGCTAGTTTTACATGGTTGCATGAGCCTACACAGCTCTTTACTCAAATTAATTATCTTAGATCATGTTTGTGGTCAGTGCCAGAATTAACGGTGACAAAGGACGGTAGAGTGATTATAAAAGATGGTGCAGAAGCCTCTATAGAATGCATTCGAGGTTTAATGGAGAAATGATACCGAAAAAAGAATAGTGTGGGAGTTTGGCTTGTTGTGCCTCAGACTTGCAAAATAATGGAATCCGACGGGTCGTCTTTAGGCTCTTCTCAGAATGAAGGACAATGGGGGGTGCTGGCTATTCAAGGAGTGGATGAAGTGAACCATGAAGAACAGGGTAACGAGCATGGCACCCGAGCGCGACAACGATAACGATGATGAAGATTCGACTAGGCTAGTGAAAACTTAGCAGAAAAGCCAAAGTTGGTGCTTGATGCAATTCCTTGCAACGAGGAAGTTACAATTAAAGAATGAAGAGACTGGAAGTGGAGACATCGTACAGGAAAAACCATTAGAGCCCCATGTCCCCCTACAAATCAAGAGCGAGGGAAGGATCCCGAGGTGGTTATCGAGTAGGTTAACCTGGTGGAGGACAGTGATGACGAGGGGAATGATCCCAAGAAGGTGATCCCAAAAGATGTTCCAAAAAGAATGAAGAACTTTGTGAGATCAACGACTATTCATAAGTCGTCCTCATTAGGGCGAGGGATGAATTTGCTGCCCACTTCTATCAACATCGCAAGCCGGATCTAGCTCCAGCTAGTAACAAAGGGGTCGGGACCAGTCAAAATAACGTTTCCATGGAAGAACTGGTGCCTAAGAGGGTCTTCATGCCTCATTCTTCAATGCTGATGTACGAACAACTCAAACGCACTCCTGAGTTATTATATTATGACAGGATGCCCATGAGCGACATCCTTCAACTCTAGTTCGAACTCGTCATTGAGGTAAGAATAATTTACATTAAATTATTAATTAGATGGAATTCCGAGTTGAACTAAACATGTATATGTGGCAGTTGCAGAGTCATCAGCTGCAGAGTGTGTACGATTGAGGCATGCCTATGGATCTGCTAAAGCTTCGAAAGACAAAGCTATCGGGACGAGCGAGAAGCTTCAAGCCAAGATGGAGACCTTGAAAGAGGCCTTGGTTTGTAGCGATTAAAAATGAAAGGAACTCTCCACTAGTAACACTACTTTGTTATCTTAAAATAAAATTTTAATTCAAAGGAACGAATAGCTCATTACACAGAACTCGAACTTGCTGAACCAAAATATGGCGCAAGTCGAAATGGAGAATGTGCGGAGGGAATGGTCTCTTAAAAGAGAAAATGGAGAATGCGTAGAAGGAATTTGATCTAGAATGACAACAATGGAAAGAGAAACTCAAAATGGCTCTAGACGAGCGAGAAGCTCAAGTGATGAGCGTTGATATGGACATGCTAGCGAAAGATAAGAAACAAGCTATCTCCGAAATTCTAGCGCTGAATCCTTAGATGAAGCTTGGGACGTTGGGTCGTTTGATAGAGTTTCCCGCTGGCTCTAAAGTCAAGTCTGCTTCGGTGGAAGAGGTGAAGCAAACTGAAGCCCTCCCGACTGTATTGGCTCATGTTGCTAGCGACCCGATCAATTCGAAGAGTGATGAAGTCGAATCGGCCATTGTGTTTCCTCCTCGTAGTTCTCGACACGGTGGATCGGCAGGATGATCTCTGTTGGTACCACTGCTTCAATGTCGTAGACGAAGGTAAACGGTGTGTCTCCCGTAGTAGTCTGAAGGGTAATTATGTATGCGTATATTACTTCAGCCAATTTTTCTAACTATTTTCCTTTTCCTCCCTTAATTTTTTTCTTGATACCTTCTAAGATGGTTCTGTTCGTCACTTCCATTTGTCCATTGGCTTGGGGGTAGTATGGTGTGGAAAAATGCTGCTCAATCTTATATATTTTGGAAAAGATGGTGACCACCAAGTTCTGGAACTGTGAGCCGTTGTATGTCATCAAAACACGTGGTATGCAATACCGAGCCAAATTTTGATTATGGATAAATCACATACCTCCTGCGCGCGGGTATGTGATGATCACATTGCTGCACCAAAGTCTATGCGCCAGCTCCCAATTGTAGGTCATGTAGAACTGAGCTCGCCTCAACTTGGTCGAGAAATTTGAGTAGTGGTCGGGTGGCGCTCTTTCTATACAAAACATCGTCTAGCACGCAGTAGTTTGTTGCCTTGTGTTGTAGGGCTCTAACGTCACTCATATTAACTAGAAGCACAACTGAGGTCAAGTAATGTAAATAAGGTTGTCGCCAATCATTGGTACTATGAACTGCATGTATAATTTCCCCTTTGATGATGAGCTCTGTTGGTGGCAATTGTTGAAGGAGGACTAGAAGGTTTTCTCTCGAGGCTGCTGTTTTTTCTAACAAGTCTATTGTTGAGTTCTTTATGTGGGGAACCTGTTCATATGACACTCTTACAAATTTGGACTAGTATTCTTGAGTATGCGAGTACGATCGAATCCGAAGAACATGTGCCTCGTAGATCAGAGCCAATTCCATACCACACAAGACTTCCTCGTACTCTGCAATGTTATTTGTGACGGGGAAATTAACTTTGATTGCTTGCTTTATTTCATTTTCATTGGGAAAACAGAGCGCAATCCCAGCTCCACCGCCCGATGTAGTTGATATTCCATCTGCTTCGACCACCCATTCATTCTGTTCAGCTTCCACGGGTTGTTCTTCTGTGATGGGTATTTTCTGGATGAAGAGAACTCAGCTAAAAAATCAGCCAAAACCTTGCCTTTAAAGGCGGTGCGGGGTTCAAATCGTATGTCATATTCTCTGAGCTCGACACTTTACTTAGTAAAGTGCCCTGATGCGTCAGGATTTTGTAACACAACTCGAAAGCAAAATATTGATCGCACACATATTACATGTCCTTGGAAGTATGGTCGCATTTTTTGAGTGGAATTGACTAGTCCCAATGCGAGTTTTTTAAGGTTAAGGTACCTCGTTTCAACCTCAATTAGCGCTTTACTATTGTAGTACAGTAGTTTTTGTATTCTGTTCGGCTCGCATATCAAAACTGAACTAACGGAGAATGGAGATACCGATAAATATACAAACAATTGCTCGTCAATAATGGGTGCGAATACGATTTCAGTGAGGTGAGATATAACTTTAAGCGAGTACTGACTTGTCACAGTCTTCCGTCCAACTAAACGTTTTTGCTCCTCAAAAGATTTCAAATAAAGGATGACTTTTACTAGTGGTCCGAGAAATGAATCGTGATAATGCGGCGAGGCGTCCCGTGAGGCATTGCACTTCTTTGGTAGTCTTAGGGGTGTCATTTATAAAATGGCGTTCAATTGGATGGGTTCAGCTTCTATACCCCGTTGACCGGGTAGCCAAGGAATTTACCACTAGAAACCCAAATGAACATTTGGCCGGGTTAAGCTTAAGATTTAACTCGCCCTTGGGTACCATCCTTTTATGAACAACGTTTTGAGCTCCTTCTTAGTTATTCCGTGTCCAACCTTAACCATCAACTCTATTTCCCTCAAACATTGAGAATTCTTACTCTCATAGCCAACCAAGGTTCATTGGGTAGATTTCCTCCAACGATGGTGAAAAGGAATGGGGTATTGCTTGGTTTGGTGATATTGTTGATGACGACCTCTGACGCCTCGCCCTTAAGGGCCTTAACTGTGTGGGGTGACGGCGAACTCACTCCATTTGTACTTGTCAAGTCTCCCCTTGCAATTGTAAGGAGCCATTGTTGTTTACTTCTATCTACCTCTCCTTTATTCTTTGGCTTATCCTCGATAATCAGGCTAGCATCTTCTTCAAGATCGGGGTACGAGCGTTACTCCTGCTACTTGATCAATTAACCAGCTCATCACTGTCAATGAGTCTTTGGATTTCCTCCATGAGCTACCAACACTCGTCAGTAGGATGCCTGTGGTCGTTGTGGTAAACACAAAAATACCAGTTAGATTGCTTGAAACCAGGCGCACCCATCACATGTCATGTTTGATACTTAGTTCGGCCCTTTGTTCGATCATACACAATGGAAATAGCCTCAATCAGGGGAGTAAATCCCCTGGAATATTTTCAAAGTGTTGAGGGGTGTCGGCTGGTGTCTCTCAATGGATGTTCTTTAACTCTCTTCCACTCTGGTATTCCTTCCTTGAAATCTCACCCATGTCTGTCCGCTGAGTCTTTAACGAAAGTGTCCGACTAGGATAGAAGGTCTCCCATATTCTCCGTTGGAAACTTGATAGGGTCAGCGTAAATGTCTCCTCTTCGGTTGAGACCCCGTTTGAGTGAAGCCACCGTCATATTTTCTGCTAAATCTGGGAGTGCATTCATAGCATGAACAAAACGTCTAACATAACTTTTAATGGACTTACGTCGTCTTTGGTAGAGATCAATGATGGAGTGCCGCTCCATCTTAAGTTCTTTATGACCAATGAATTTTTCCATGAACGCATTCCAAAGACTAGTGAAATTGTGGATGGATCGCTTTGGCATCGTTTGGGTTGAACGTCATCATCATGTTACGAAATTTCGCCAGAAACCTCTCTAGATCGTTTGTTCCATAATAAGCCTTCATTCTGAAGGTATATAATTTTCTTGGCAATTGGGCCTCAAGAATCGTTTCTGAGAAGACTGACATCCCGGGATGCACCTAATTGTAAAAATTGTCCTCATCCTCTCGCGCTCTTTTAAAGGTAACGGGGTCGGCCTCCTTCCTGGGCTCCGCTTTTTTAGATCGGTTTTTACCCCTGCTCTCTCCCTCTCCTTTCGGCTTGTTATCGCGCTTGGAAGATCGTTCTGCTCGGTTAGCTCGGCTAGCCTCTGGGCCTGATTGGTGATTCGCTTGACATGTTCCCCTAACCTTAGCGTTAAAAGCGTGGAGAGTGTCATTCATTCCTTCTATGGTGGCGTGCATGGCTTGCTCTCCGACATCTCACTCGCATGCCACTCTCTGCTGCCCTTGCTGAAACCGTTTAATTTGCTACTCCAACTGCTGGAAGATTGGATTAGTTGCGGCATTGGCTTCCGGTATATTGTGAACCACGGGAGCATCCACTGGCCTATGAGGAGCAACATCAGTTCCATTAACGGTTGTTGGTGGTAACGCTTGAGTTGTTGGCTCCGCTGGCCCACCAGATGCCGCTATCACCGTCTCCTAAGAAGTAACAGAGCTGGGTGCACATTGCCTTGCCTGAATGACGAGTTAGCCCCCAATCTCCGATCCCCACCACATCACTTGATTCTGGGATTTCTCTCTCGATGACCTAATAACTACCATGGTTAAAGTAACATAAGAATTTGTTAAGAAACATATAACGCTTTCCCACTGACTGCGCCTAATTTGTTAAGGAAATCATAAGAATTTGCCAAGTGGAAAAACTATTATTGTCACAAAGGAGAAGTTACATTTGTTTAGGTTTTCTCCCTTATTTATATCTTTCTTTTCCGTTCACACTCGTTTACAATGACCATTATCCCTACTAATTACTTCATAACTCCATTTACAACATCGAGCCTATATTTATAACTACGTTGCTTAGTGGTTTGACCAAATCCGTTATAAAAGGCCTTAAATCATAGTTGGAACTGTTTCTCTTTCGGAGTGCGCTCAGTCTTTTTTGACTTACTTGGCCGAGCCCAATTTAGTAGTCTCTTTGCTCGGTCTCCTAGCTCAGCTTGAGGAAAGCACTATTCTAAGCGCAGCCTGTGCGGTTTTGTTGTCTGCTCGGTCTTTGACTCGTTCTTACTTCTATCGCTTGGGTCATTATCGTGCTCGTCCGTTTTGACCATGGGTGACTTCATCAGTTTTGCCTCAAATTTCATCTCTTCTGTTTATCGAGCTCGGTTGTTTCCTTGATGGGCGGTCGGACAATTGTCTTTCTGTGGTTCGTCCTTTCACTCTCTCCACATATTCATCTGCTTGGTTTTCCCTTTCTTCCATCCGGGGAATAACCCTTTATCACCTGGGGAGTACGAGCAATCAGCACCCTGTAGAGTACAAAAATTAAGCTCTGAAATTCACCACACTTACAGAGATTATTTCTGCCATCCATGATTGTACCGGAGATTGGTCGATAATGGGGTACTGTTCCAATTTGTGAGGCAACAAGAGTGTGGTTAACAGGATGATAAATATGACAAACCCTACAAAGCTAAGCCAGACCACCCTCGGATAACAAAAATAAGGGATCACAAGAAAGCAACAGCGGTTGTCCGCCATATCTAGAGGTGGGACCTTGTTAGAGGCCGATCATGAAGTTGAGAAATAGATGAGAGAGGACGAACAACTACTCTCTGTGGGTAGATTGTCTTACAATGATTACAGAGAACCGGTGGTTGACCTGACATTCAATGATGACGACCTAAGGGGAATCGCCACCCCACATAAAGACGTGCTGACAATAACTCTAGACATCGGAGGGGTAATGGTTACTAAAGTATTTGTGGATGGGGAAGCTCCGTCAACATTATTTATCAAGGAAAGCTATGACCAAACGCCATATAAGATAGCACAACACACTATAACCGGGTATGAAGGGAAAATATCTCAATGTGTTGGCGAAGTGGAACTTATGGTCAAAGTCGGGCATGGGTCTACCAAAAAGGAACTTAAAACCTTATTCATGATCTCATATGCCCCAAGATCTTACCATGCCATTATCTGGAGGCCATGGTTGGACAGAATGGAAGCAACTCCTTGCACGTTTTGCCAAGTCATAATAAATCTCGTTGGTGATGTTGTAGAGATTATCTGAGGCAACCAACTTACCGCCGGAACATGTTACTCGGTGATAGTAGACCCGAGCAAACCAGTTCGATTGGTGATGTTGTAGAGATTATCTGAGGCAACCAACTTACCGCCGGAACATGTTACTCGGTGATAGTAGACCCGAGCAAACCAGTTCGATAGTAATTAAAAGGAAAGGGGTAAATAAATGCACAACCGATTCCCCCCTCACCTGACTAAATGGATGACCCACGAGAGGACGAGCATATGGACACTGACCAGGAGGATGCTAGAGAGGAAACAATAGCACCAGGGCGCCTCCTCTCTATGCTAGAGAGGGATCCTTTGATTATATTGTTACTACAAAACTGAGACCCATGCGCAACTAGGGATGTTATCGGGGTCTGTCGCTCAGTAATTTGTCACGAGTTAGCAATTGACAGGTACGCAAAGCCCACACGAAAAAAGTGTCGAACTTTCTCCATTTAGAAGCATGAATCAATAAACATCAAAGTCACCAAGTTATTCGTCCTCGGACACATTCGCAAAGCTAGGTACCCGGTGTGGGTGGCAAACCATATCTTAGTAAAGAAGAAAGGAGGAAAGTGGCGCATGTGCGTTGATTTTAACAATTAAACCAAGCTTGCCCCAAGGATGCTTTCCCCTACCTCGAATCGATCAGCTAGTTGACTCCACCTCAGGCTGTGAATACATATTGTTTATAGATGCATACTCTGGCAACAATCAAATACGTATTCATGGAAATTATGGGCAGCATATAGCATTTCAAACGGAAAGAGGCCTGTACTGCTATACGGTCATTCCTTTTGAATTAAAAAATATCGGCTCAACTTACCAGTGCCTCATAAATCAGATTTTTAAGGAGGAGCTAGGACATAGCGTGGAAGCTTACATCGACGACATGATCGTTATAATTGACGCCCCAAAACAGGACCTCAAAGTGTTGAACACAATTTTCTTTATCGTATGTAAGTATAATATGAAGTTAAACCCTTTAAAATGCTCTTTTGGTGTACGAACAGTGAAAATTTTAGGCTTTATGGTTAGCAACAAAAGGATTGAGGCCGACCCCATGTAGTTGCATGCATTGATTCAAATAGAGCCGCCCAAAAACGTTAAGAAAGTTCAATGCCTTACCGGACGCTTTGCAGCTCTCTCATGCTTCATTTCAAGAGCTTCGACCGAAGTCACCCATTTTTTAATTCGTAAGAGGAGCAAAGAAATTCGACTGCAATGAAGAATGCGATGCGACATTCATCGCTCTAAAAACATACCTCACCTCGCCTGAAATTTTTTCAACCCCAACACTAAGAGAGAAACTGGATCTTTACTTATCGGTCCCTAATTTCACCGTCAGTGCGGTACTCGTCATGGAAGAAGAGGGTATTCAACACCCCATATACTTCACAAGAAAAACCATAGCTGACACCAAGATACGATACTTGAACCTGGAGAAACTCGATTTGGGATTGGCAGTGGTAGCACGCAGAATGCGACCATATTTTCAAGGACATACAAGCATCATTTGCACATCCTTTCCTCTGCTCAACGTATTAGAAAAATCAGACGTTTTTGAATGCCTTACTAAATGGTCGGTTGAACTGAGCGAATACGAAATCAAAGTCAAACCTAGCACAGAAAACAAGGGGAAAGCCGTAGCCGACTTTCTAACTTATTTTTAAGCACCTCGGCCTTTGGACTTAGGCCCCAACACCAAAACGAACAACCCAATGTGGGTACTGGAGGCCGATGGGGCATCAAGCAACTTTGGGGGAGGAGCGGGTATTGTCCTCATGACTCCAGTAGGAGAACAGATCAAAAAAACAATCCGTTTGGACTTTCCAACAACCAACAACGGTGAAGAGTATGAAGCAGTCATAGAAGGCATGCGATTAGCCCGCATCTGTTGAGCCAACGCCGTCAAGGTAATATCAGATTCACAGTGGGTTATAAATTAAGATAAAGGAGAGTATGACACAAGACACGAAGGAACTCGAACGTATCTTACAATCATGAAAGAGTGTCAAGCTAAATTCCATATTGTTCATTACGAGTAAGTACCCCGCCCAACAAACTCTACAGTTGATGCTTTGGAAAAAACGGTCGCGGCCACAGTGCATCATTTAATGGTTACACCGGAATACCCTAGTACCGCCCATTGTCTCCAATCTACCTCAATGTGTTCAATCTACAACAGCGCAGATTATAGGAACCAAGACATGTCATACCTCGCCCATGGAACATTACCATCCGATAAATCCCTCGCCAGAGCGTTGAAGTTTCGCGCCACCAAATATTCCATCATGGACGGAGTTTTATATCGAAAGAGCGTGATGCGACCTTTATTGCGGTTTTTAAATAACGAAGAAGCCACCACGATTCTCCATGATCTACATTCTGGGGCTGTCGGATGTGGCCACAAAAGTACCATTCAAAAAAATTTACTTGTCGGGTATTATTCGCCAGAATTGGCCGCAGACCCCGAGAAAATAGTACAGTAGTGCCACGCTTGTCAACAATATGCCAATACCGGAAATATACCACGCGAAGCCATGGAAGCCAGCCCCATACCCTTCCCATTCGACAAATAGGGTATCAATCTCGTAGGACCCCTTCTGATGGCTACGGGGAAAAGGCAGTACCTAGTTGTCGCGGTAGACTACTTCATCCAATGGATGGAAGCCAAGGCACTATTCAGAAAAAGGGCTCAGGAGATATGCGATTTCATCCACCACCAAATCTTAATGCGATTTGGTATTCCCCAAAATACTGATAACAGAAAATGGACCACAGTTCCAAAATTCAGTGCTCTCCACTTTTTGCAAACGTTTTGGTATTATCCAACACTTCTCCACCCCATATTACCCACAAGACAATGGGAAATTCGAGGTCACCAATCGTATAATCCTTGATGGCATAAAAAATAAGCTAGATGGAGCAAAAGGCAAGTGGTCAGATAAACTAGTCGAGGTCCTATTGGCTTACTGAACCACTCCCGCGCCGCTATAAGTGACACCATTATCCCTCGTGTACGTATCTGAGGTCGTGGTACCTACAGAATTAAAAATTGTTTGGAGGAATGTAATAAGTCTAACCGAGCAGTTGACGTCAACCTAACCTAATTAAAGAGATACAAGACAAGGCACATATGCGAGCGGATCATTACAAAAGCTTAATGTGAGGGCGTTTCAATTAAAAATTTGACTGCGAACGCTACAAGTTGGCGACCTCGTTATGAAAACATTTTTTAGAGAGCTGGAGATCAGAAGTTAAGCAAGTTAGGACCTACATGGGATGGGCCATACAATCATCTCAAAGGGGCACCAAGGAGCAGTTTTCCTCCCAGACCAAGATGACATTGCTTAAATCATCCTTGGAATATCAGTCACCTTAAGTTATATCACCTTGTTATTTAAATGATTGATGCGGTCTTTTTCCCTTCTATTGGCGTGTAAGATTTTTTTAATGAGGCATCTTCGTATATGCTACACTTAATAAAGTTTTATTATTTTCACCATCTGAGTGTGTGTGTTATAATTGTTCTTTGTAACAAATGGGCTAATAGGCCACGCCTTCTTTGGCTATGTCACGGGCCATACTGTGCCAAATACCACACTACAATATTATTTACATGAAACACTCCAAACCCATCAGGTTACACAGTTGACCAAACCGGTCGCTCCTCAAATGAGACTAAGACTAAGAAAACTCAGCTTAGTCACGCAATGAACCCCATTATGCTCGATCTTGCAAACACAATTTGAATACAACAGTCATAAGTATAACTCACATGTCTTTAAAGCACCGCATCACCTTCATGCAATGAAAATTTCAATGATAGTGCGACTTCACATATATAAACAAAAAAAATTGAAGTCTCATAATATTTATTACACAACAAAAAATCAACTAAGGATCTGTCCGCTCCTCTTAGACCTTCGCGGTGGAATCATCGGCCATACCTGGCTTAACAATTTTTCCTTCTCCAGTGACCAATAGGGCGCATTATTCTCCTCATCGCCCAACTTGCCATCAATCTCCTTTTCATCTACTAGCACCATCTTCCACTCAGAAAATGGTACAATATTAATCGCAACTTCACTCTTCTTTGTCATGAGACAATCATTCACATCACCTTCTTCATCCCAAGGCCGAGCAGTGCCCTCTCCACCCTCTGTCTCCTCTACCATGTCAGGCAATGCCTCCTTGGGACCGTGACCATCCACATCTTCCTCTTTTCCAGCATTGTCTAGCGTAAAATATTATCCGCTGGTATCTCGAGCTCTTCGCTCTTGTGGTACCGACAGCCCCAGACCATTAAAGTTCTCATCCTCATATCTTTTCTCCATATGGGCAAGCAACCTCTCCAGCGTCACTGCCTCTGCACCTCCACTCATAATGACCGTTCCATCCTTCGAAATTTGTAACTCTGGAATCTGCCACAGTGCGGCCTTCAAATAGTTCACTGCACAAAAAACTTGTGTTGGCTCCACTCCACGAGCAGCGTTAGTAGCTGCAGCTAACAGATCGGCGAGACCACCCTAACTTTGAGACTTCTACTGCTGCTAACAGATCGGCGAGACCAATAGGTATCCTAAAAAATTGTGAGCTCATTACTATGCGCAAATGAAACTGAAAATCATTAATCAAATGGGGCAAGGGAAGGCGTAGATCCCAATGAAAGATTGTTGTGTATAGGCATGTCTCACCCTCTTTAGTGGTATAAGGTTGATCTCCCGCAACGGGTACCCTAACTGTCACATCATCTGTTACACAATACCTAGCCTTAAACTCTTGCACAGAGCCCTCGGTCAAATAACCATACTTGGGAGTAATTTTTAAAAAGTACTCCTCCAAAAAGTGGGCACTCTCATACTCTGACTCCATAATTTCCACAATTTTCTTCCTCCCATCTTTCTTGAGCGCCATTATTAAACTGACTACAATTACCTAACAGTGGTTATCAAAATTTGGCATTATCCTACACTACGAGGGCTCAATCTCAATCACAAGGCAGCCCTCCCACAACATAATATGAAACGACCAGCCTCCTACCCTATTGAGGGATATAAAACCCAACAACTAAATTCCTACATTATCCTAGTAAAACCATGGCACAAAGCAAAGTATTCGAATATGAAAAACACACCTGCAAAACAGGTCCCCCTGTTCCTCCTTGCCAACAAGGAACATGCACTTGCAACTCCTAGAACATATTAAATTTGGCGTCCAAGATAAATACTGTGTTTTTCTTCTTCGGAATAAAAATACAGCACCAAAGGTTTTCTCTCAAGGAAAACTCCAAAATAAAATGCTAAGAAGAAATTTCTCTTCCTTTCTTTTCTGCTTTAAATATATCTGGATTCCTAGACTGCACTGCCACGAGACTTTAATCATTTTTGGGGAGACTAAATGATTAAATCAATTCCAAATCTACTTGTCAGAAAATGAATCAACTTTCACATGCCACCAAAAACGCGCCATCACATCACAAATGTTGACACGTGATTATAACATTTTCTACACATCTACGAACACAATTCAACATTTTATTCCATCCAGTAATTGCTACACAATTACTCCATGGACTAGGAAAGAGATATGATAAGGTAGTATATGCCCAACCATAGATGTGAAGAAAAGGGAGTAAGTGGACATACCGAGCGAGAGCAGACCGAGTGATTCTTCTAGAGTCTAAGGACGAGCGGACCAGGTCTAGATAGGGAAGCAAAGAAGCAGAGTAAAAATACGCGCTACATCTTGCTCGGACTAAAATACGGTTACATCAAAGGCAAGGCAAGCGGACACAAATCAAACCAGTACGAGTTCGAGCAAGGTCGAGCATAACCTGCAGGAAGACCACGCGTACTCAAGTAAACAGAAGACCGAATGCACATAGTAGAAGACTATGCGTGCTAGAGGTCGAGCTTAAAACTAATCGAATTTACATCAGGGGAACGGATCACTAAGCGTGCATAAGTAGAGCAAGGACACCCATAAACAACCATCATTATTAGCATTCAAGTGTATTGATTCAGTAAACACACAAAGACCATATCTCCATAATAGTGGACGAGACTTCAGAATCATTAAGGATAATCATGGTCAACATGTGAAATCAATAACTTCACATAATAAATAATGTTGTAACTGTCGTAAACTATATAAATAGGGATCTATAGTGATGTAATAAGGCATCTTCTTTTTCTTTCTAAATAAATAATAGTTTTACTACTTTGGCATACAATTGTTAAGTTTTTTCGTTAACAACACAACATGAGAAATCGCTCTCGACCCCAAATAAGTTGATGGGCATGTCTTTCTAGATCTACGCGATGGATCACATTGAGCCTTATTTTATAAGGACACCCTAAATTACCAAATATTTAACAAACACGTAAACCACCACCCATACAACCTACAACTATTTATTACTTTAATCACTACCATGCACCTTAATCAACAAAATTAACACAACTATTGCTCCATAAATCTCCAACAATATCACCAACGTAAGTCAAGCACAACAAAAATACATACCATACAGGTAGCAAACAAAAAATGTTTAAATATTCAACTTTAGAACATAAAATATCAGGGATCGGGCAAGAGATGAATGGTCCTCATTTCCGGAATGACAGTTCCATACTAGCATCAAAGACACTTCAGTTAACATTGTCTTTGTGCCCATTGCATCAGACTTCGATACACCTGCCTCTTGCTTCTTCGCAACATGATCAACAGATGATAAGATAGTGCCCACCAATGTCAGTTGCTCATCCATTAGATCAAATTTCTTCAATGACCCCAGCACCATCCCGAGGTTCAACTTCAGTAATTCTAGAATAGTTTCCCGCTATTCTTTTCCTTCATTCTCATCGCCACCTTTATAACTTGGCTCTCTTGATCTTCTAAATCCTGCTCGGCTTTCTTCACCAGATCGAACCTCTCATGCTCCTTCTTTGTCTTCACATCTACAAAATTCATCCACAGATCGGCATTCTTCACAGTTAGCTCAATTACCATCTCATATTGATTTTCTATCCTCTTAGGTTGGGACATATTTTGCGTCAGCAAGCCAGCACTGTCAGACATTAAATTAATATTCTTTTGATTCATTCTTTGTTTTGTGCGGCAAATAAGGCCCTTCCACATAGCAACTCAAGAAACTCTTTCCAACATGCGTTTTGTTCGTCAACAACCTAGGACAGCTCGCACCACAGGTCATCATATTCACGGACCGCCTTCTCATGATGCGTCCTCGCTGACCATTAGGAATTTTTAACCCTAGCTAGCTCTGTGGTCAGGCCTCGAACCGAAACAGATACGGCTTTTGGCTGCCAGTTTTCCATTGCGTGGTAGTCGACGGTCGACAAGCGTCGATAAGCCAACACCATAAAATTATGAAGAGTTTGCACATACACACATAGCAGCCTTATTTCACACCTATACTTACCACTACTGAATTAATACAAGGTTATTACGACTTACCTCGATGGCTAGTTCAAGTTTCAATTACAGAATCTCGCTCGTCGGCATATAATCATAAAGTGAAACTTTTAGGCCATCGCTTTAGTTTGTATAACATTATTAGAGACAGTTGCGACATCATCATGTCCAGTCGGTTAATCTCCTCGGTCCCTGCAACACCTTGGACATCCTCACCAGCACGACCTTTCATTTGCACGAGTTCTTGCCTCATAATGTTTGCATATGACAAACCAGACCCTATGCTCTTCACAAAATCCTCCATACGCTGAGCTAGCCGCTCGTGCAACATTTTCGTCTTAAATGGTATACCATCATCTGCATCAGGTTTTTTTCTCCATTACATTCTTTCGTTTTATCCTCTGACTCCTCTAGCACAACTACCTCGGGTGCCTTGCCCCCTTCTTTTACTGCCTCCGGTGGTGATGTCTCTCTGGTCTTCTTTTCCATCAGACTCTCTCGGCTTCATGGTTCTTATCCACCAACGCCAGCGTACGTTAGAATAATGGTATACCATTGAGTATTACCCGATTCCAAAACCACCTCCTCGTTAGTTTCCTCATCGTCTTCACGGGGACACCAACCCCCATCATTCTCTTCCTTTTCTCTGATTGCTCGCTGCCATCTTCTTGGCGACTACTCTCTTTCATCCTGAATAATGAGCATTTATTTTTCCTTTCCCTTCTTCTCTCGAGCGGGCGATGACTCCACTGTCTCTCTCGCTTTGAAACTTTGGGAAACAATCAACCCAACCCAGTATTATTACAATCTTGATATGTTTTTTCCATCAAAGCTCACAATATATCGATAGTTGCCATCTCCCTACTACCTATCATTTTCACTTGACCGTTCTCAGCAACCTCCAACTCTAGCTCACGCCAAAGTCCAGAATGAAGATATTTTACCTGCACGAACACGCGAAATGCTTCTGAGCCCCATGCTGCATTTGCAACCACTGACAAACCAAGCAACGGGTTCACCGCACCTTCCAGTCTTCATTCCATAACCACTCCTGGTATTTACCTTTATTTGCAAACAAAAAATAAAAATTCAAAGTGTATCACCGAGGGAATGTATTTGTTAAATATACACAATGTTTAATCTTTACATTTAGTCCTCCAACCCCTCCTCAACTAAAGATTCATAACGAACACTCTCATGCTCCCGATTCTTGGACACCAACACGAATGTATGTTTCCACTTTTTATCTGATGTGGGTAGACCCACCAATCTTATTACCGCTTTTAAGTTCGAGGTAGAAAAATGGAGATCGAGCTAGTTTTAAGACGTTAGCCACGACCAAGAAATTCGTTAGACACACGGGTATATCTAGAAGCTTGGAGCTCAGAGGTGCCTGTAATGCAATTAAATTTATATGTAATAAATTGTATAGTTAATAGAAATTATTTAAACTGCTTGTAAATATAAGGGGTTAATGAATAAAGGGTGACGTTTTGTATTACTAATTTTTTTATACTAAGTCTAATGCGCCTATAAATAAAGGCAAATGTAATGAATAAATGGTGATTTTTTTTATTAGACAAGGCTTATTTTCTATTTTACTATCTCTCTACAACTAATCACTTTCTTTACATTATCTCTCAAGAAACTAGATTCATATTTAACAAATTGGCGACCACATTCGGAGATCTATTCAATTGGTACCTTGATATCACATCAAAAACCAAAAATTGTACAGTTCTTACACAGTAATATCTCCCTAGATTGATATGGAACCAGGAAACAAAGTTGATACTACCGTTCTTGCACAATAATATCGCTCTAGATTGATATGACAAGTATATTAAAAGAGAACAACACATTCAGTCAAGAAGGCTAAAATCAGAGGTACGACAAGCTGAAGAGAAATGTGAGCTAGAAAATAATCTGATAGGTCATATTTTGAGTTTGATAAAGAGCATCATACCTCACAAAAAGAAAAGAAAGACAAACACAAGTATATTACATCTAGTAATACAAAATTGATAGCTATAAATATGAGAAAGGATCATCTAAACACAATAGTAACCGGGGATCTTCAAAAGAAGAAAGAGGTCGGGCTCGAAAATCTCGTAAAGAATATAAACTATGAAAAGAAAATATGCATCATTGTTTAGAGAAACTGAATGGTATGAAGGGAATACATCTAACCAATACACAGGTGTGGTTGATTGGAATTTATATGTTGTTATAGGAACATGAGAAGATGACTAGTATGTACAAGGGGTAGACTCGAGAAATTCTCTTTTAATATCTGAGATAAGGTCCATTACTCTTCCAAAGAGTATTGATATCGGTAAGGTCGAAACATTCTATGGGATGCAGGATCCCGATGATCACATCAAACAATTCAAGAACTATATGATGAAGTTAGAAGATAATGACATGCTAGTGTACATAGCTTTTTGTCAGACATTAAAGGGCACAACATTGAAATGGTATAATCCAATTCTGAGGGGATCCATTACCAACGTTAAGGCTTTTTATACAGCTTTCGGGCGATAGTTTATGGGAAGCAAATAAATTTGTGCAAATGGAGATACAATAATACAATGTAAGCAAGTTGTGGGAGAGAAATTGAAGGACTATACGATGTTATGTCTATTGTTCATCAATATTTGAAGTATGTTATTAGATATCATGTGGTGTGGTTTGAAGTGACCAAAAGGTGGTTATGGAATGTTATGCAACAACACTCAGGGTTCGAATTTCTAATTATGAGGATCAAATGGTTGAATAGCAATCAAAGGGGTTGACTTTGATAAAGAGGGAATGGATAATCCGAGAGAAAATTCGGGTTCTTTAACAGTGAGTGAGGATATCGAAGAGCCTATTTTTTCTAATAGGAATATTTTATGAATATGAACGTTGTTTTCCTCTGCTTTGCGTGACCAATTGTTAGAATTTTTGTTTCATATTTTGGATGTTTGTTTCTTGGAAAAAAAAAGGGTGCGTTATTCCCATTTGAAATAATACGCCACAACCTAGCTATAAATTCGAGGATAAAGTCTGTTATTCAGAAGAGGGGAGATTTTTCTGTGGAAAAAGTCATAGGCTATTGTTCAAGAGGTGGATCGCCTCCTAATGGTCGAATATATTACGGAGGCAAAATATTCTTTATCGACTACAAATCCGATATTAGTAAAAAAGAAGAACAGAAAGTGGTGAATGTGTGTTGATTTCACATATTTAAATCGAGCATGCCCTAAAGATCCATTTGTTGTCCCTCCAATAGATCAGCTAGTTGATTCTACTTCAAAGAATAAAATTCTCTCTTTTATGGATGTCTTTGCAGGATATAATTAGATTCAAATGGATCCCAAAGATCAGGAAATTACTACATTCATTACTTATTGAGGACTACATTGTTATATGGTCATGCCATTTGGGTTGAAGAAGGATGGAGCGACATATCAAAGGTTGGTGATAAGGCTTTTGCTTCTGAGATTGGAAGGAATATGGCGGTATACATTGATGATATGTTGGTTAAAATCTCCACAGATAATGAACACCTCGAAGATCTAGAGGAGACCTTTCTGAGTTCGATACTTTTGGTGTCCGATCAGGGAAAGTTTTAGGGTATATCATTATTTAACAAAGGGATAGAAGCGGATACTGAACAGTTAAAGGCTTTGGTTTCGGTGACATAGCATCGAACTATAAATAAGGTGCAAGTCTTGATAGGAAGATTAACATCCCTAAATCGATATATGTCAAGGTTTTTTGACAAATATTTTCCTTTTTCCAAGTATTACAAAGACCCAAAGAGTTTGAATGGACGCCAGATTGTGAAGTAGCTTTTTCGAAGATTAAAGAGCTTTTGTTGTCACTAGAGATTTTGTCTAAGCCTCGAATTGGAGAGCATTTATTTTCTTATATAGTAGTGTCTAATTTTGCTGTAAGTGTCGTTTTGATATACGAAGAAAAATGAGTTTTAAAATTAGTTTATTATGTTAGCAAACGTTTTTTGGCATCAGAGAAAAGATATTTGAAGCTTGAAAAATTGGTTTTGTCTTTGGGGGTGGCAGCTAGGAAAATGCGCCTTTATTTTCAAGTTCAAACCATTATGGTTTGAACTTCTTTTCTACTAAAGAATGTGTTATAACGACCAGACATTTCTGGTAGAATGACCA
The DNA here is from genome assembly GCA_036936605.1 of Limnanthes douglasii subsp. nivea. NCBI lineage: Eukaryota > Viridiplantae > Streptophyta > Magnoliopsida > Brassicales > Limnanthaceae > Limnanthes > Limnanthes douglasii. The sequence goes on from JAUPFV010000002.1 coordinate 165,583,355, forward strand.
AATGGTCAGTAGATTTGGGAGATTTTGACATCATTTTCGCTCCTCGAACGACTTTTAAAGCTCAAACATTAGCTGATTTTCAAGTCGAATTTCATTCAAGCCAATCAGATGAGAGGACAGATAAAGAAGTCTTGCTAGAAACTTTGATGTGGGTGGTTTGAACAGATGGTGGGTCGAGCATATTGGGATGTAGTGCATGGGTTCGATTAGTTGCTCATTCCGGACATACAATATATGAGGCTATTCAGTTTGGTTTTCTCGTATCGAATAATGAGGATGAATATGAGGCTTGGTTAGATGGTTTAACGCTTGCAAATATCTGTAAAGCAACAACAGTTCGTTTGGAAACAGATTCGCAGCTAGTAGCAAATCATATAACAGGTGTATCTAAGGCCAAGAAAGATCAATTAATTTTGTATCTACGTGAGCTTCAAAATTTGACTCTTTTGTTTGACAAAGTAATTGTTTAACCGAGGAGATAATATAGTTGTTGATTCTTTAGCAATAATTGCTTATACATAAGAATATCGATGAATATTGTTAAAAGAAAGTCATTCAATTTGGACACGACCATAACAGTGTAAATATACTGAGGAAGTAATTTGTCACTCCAGATATAATTTCAAATGATTTGAGGTTTGATATCCTTAATTTTTTTACTAAGAGGTATGTTACCTCAAGATGCACAACTAGCTAAAATATTAAAATATAAGGCCCTAATTATGTTGTATTGGATGAAGTGTTATATAAAACATCTTTAAGTAGACCATTGTTGAGTTGTTTGGGAAGGCAAAAATCTCAAGAAAATTTATATGAGTTGCATGATGTTGAAGGTTCAGCTCACTGTGGTTTCAAGTCTTTGATGCGTCGGGTTTTGTTGGTAGGTTATTATTGGCCTTTAATTATGAATGATGCTAAAGTCTTAGTTCGAGACTGTGATACTTGTCAATGTTTTGCCAATTCTATTCCCAAACCGGAAATATTGCTTATTTCCATATCTGAAGATATTCTTTTCTATAGATGGGGAATATATTTGGGAGGGTCATTTCCTATGGCTTCTAGAGGGTGTCAAATGCTTATAGTAGCGGTAGATTACTTTCCAAGTGGGCTGAAGCTGAACCATTATCTAGTATAAAATCCAATGATGTTATTAAGTTCATTATAAATAATATAGGTTGTCGCTTTGGAGTTCCTTGGAAAATACAGATAATGGTCTTTAATTCAAAAACAAAAATGAATTTTTTTGCGTTTTGAGTGGAAAATAAATGACAATTAATCATCCTCCTCGTAGTTCGCTTCGGATGAATCTCCTTCTTGTTCAGTAGCATTTTCATTTTTATATGACTCTGTCTAGTCAGAAAAATCAGTTCGAACAAGGTCGAAGGTTTAACTGGGACGATTATCTATGGGGATCAATTCCCAAAAGCTTGACATAATTTCTTTTGGGAATGCTGCATGAAATTCGTAGATTAAAGTGGTTGTCTGTTGCTCCTCAGTGTTTTTAATTAAAGCTAAGCCATCCAATCCACCTTGAGTGTTGGTAGTTTGCACAACGACTTGTTTTTCTTCTTCGGATGTCATCTTGAATGCATCGATATCATCAATCAGTTTCTTATTTTCTCCTTCACTCTTGTTCAACGATTTTTAAAGAGAGGAGTATTTTTTTGTTCCTCGGATATCTCCCTAGCATGTTTAGCTTTAAGTTCATCCATTTCATCTTGATGGGAAGTCTTGAGCTCTTTTGTTTGTTGATCATACATAGAGCGTAAATAACGTTTGAGGTGGATGGCTCCTTTGATAAATTATGATCTGTCAACCTCGAACACATGGAATTGGTCCTCCGGTTGTTTGCCAAATATTTATCTCATCTTTTTCTCTCTAGCGTCATCGTTTTTATATGAGACAATATCTGTCTCAAATGATTATAGTAGTGGTAGATTACTTTCCAAGTGGGCTAAAGCTGAACCATTATCTAGTATAAAATCCAATGATTTTATTAAGTTCATTGTATAGGTTGTCGCTTTGGAGTTCCTTCGAAAATCAACACAGATAAGTGTCTTTAATTCAAAAACACAGAAATGATTTTTTTTGGGCTTTGAGTGGAAAATAAATGACAATTAATCATCCTCCTCGGAGTTCGCTTCGGATGAATCTCCTTCTTGTTCACCAGCATTTTCATTTTTATATGACTCTGTCTCATCAGAAAAATCAGTTCGAACAAGGTCGAAGGTTTAACTGGGACGATTATCTATGGGAATCGATTCCCAAAAGCTTGACATAATTTCTTTTAGGAATGTTGCATGAAATTCGCAGAGTAAAGTGGTTGTTTGTTGCTCATTGGCGTTTTTAATTAAAGCTAAGGCATCCAATCCACACGGAGTCTTGGCATTGTGCACAACGGCTTGTTTTTCTACTTCGGATGTCATCTTGAATGCATCGATATCATAAGTCAGTTTCTTCTTTTCTCCTTCACTCTTGTTTAGAGATTCTTAAAGAGAGGAGTATTTTTTTGTTCCTCGGATATCTCCTTGGCATGTTTAGCTTTAAGTTCATCCATTTCATCCTGATGGGAAGTCTTGAGCTCTTTTGTTTGTTGATCATACATAGAGCATAAATAACGTTTGAGGTGGATGGCTCCTTTGATAAATTCTGATTTGTCAACCTCGAACACATGAAATTGGCCCTTCGGTTGTTTGCCAAATATTTATCTCATCTTTTTCTCTGTAGCGTCATCTTTTTTTATATCGTACAATATATGTAGCCATGATTTCTAAATGGCTGTGAGAATAATTTATTTCTATGCACAACGTTTTTGCTACTGATTCAAGATTGGAAAAAAGGTTCAATAGAAGTAAAACTTCTTCGGATGGCTCTTGGATAGGGATGAACATTTGATTATTGAAAGGAGTAAGATCAATGGAGGAGGGAGTCAAAGGAAGATCTTGATTCAGCCTTTCAATTAGATCAGAAGCAGTAACCTGACAACCAATTTGTTGAAGTTGTTCTTTGATCTGTTGGACCTTCAGATCCATATATTTATAGAGGTTTTGAAGCTCCTCTTTACTAATGGGCTCATCAAGAATAAAGTAGTCATCTCTTTGATGATCATCCGCTGCAGGTTCTCTTCGATAATCTTCCACTACAGTTTCTTCAGTTCCGAAAGTAGGAATATCTGAAGCAACTTCCTTGGAATTCTTTTCTGCTCTTTTAACAGGTGAAGTTTTCGAAGTGTAATTTTTCTTTGGGGAAATTGTTTTCTTTTATTTTGAAGAAGGTTCAGCTTTGAGTCCTTCTTCGGTTGTATGAAGGATAAATTCAGTTTCTTTCCTCTTTGGTCTTAGTCTCCTTATTTTGTGGCTTCGATTTAGTTGAAGGGCTAGCATTAGATGCAGTAGTTGTTTTTTCCTTTTCCCTTTTTTTCCAAGGGCAAATGACTATGAAATCTGTTTCGCACATGAAAAATAACCTTATTTCAAGTTCTAACAATCTCTTCACAACAAGTTGTGCGTTAGGTGGCTCCATTAAATATTCGGGGAGGTCGGCACCCCGGGAGATCCTCCACATATGACTAGTGATGAAGTTTATAGATTGAAAAGATTAGTGGAATCCATTGCCCCATACCTTTTCTGTCCAAGTGGCAAACTTGGCAAAAATATCTACCGCATCTTTTTTCGACCATTATACCTCTTCGAAATTCCTGAGTACAATAGCAATACACGTAAAAAAATTATTTAAGCCACAAAATATCGGTAGAAATGATAACAGATTTTCATGTTGTTTCTCCAAATAAGTTTCAGCTTTGAAGGGTTTTCTTCGGATATGTTTTTCCCATCCACCGAAGCTCCAGATATAAATACAAATATTTGTTTATAGAATTATTCAACTTCGAGCAGATCGCCGATAATTTTAAAATCCTTAGTAAGTGTTAGATAGTAGAAAGGAAATATTCACCCTTCGAAAGTCCATTCATGGCGATGAAGTCTTTGATGGAGAGAGAGGTTTGGCTTAGTCTAAAAGCCATAATCACTGACAGAATGGTTAAGTACAAATTCGATGTTGCTTATGTGGGGATGAGTTTGAGGATTTCGAAGTACTCCACTGTCACCGGAACTAATGGGAACCGAAGACCACAATTGATGATCTTAGGATAGACCACCAATTCATTTGCTCCACAATCAAGTAGAGTTTCCTCTCTTTTGGTAGTCGAAGTGTTATGTTGTCTGTCATTCCCAATTTTATTTTTAGATAACTAGCTTGAGCTTCATTATAATAAATATATGGCCTGTTTTTCAGCGTCATGATGTATTCGAGGAGAAGTGGTTTTAAATTCACACTTATTGAGGTAGCAACGTCCTTGGGAAATTCAACTAGAGCCTTATTTTTCTTTCTTTTTTTCTCAGGTGCACCTTGTTTCGAAGCGTCGTCTTTAGTATCATATGCATCCCCACTTCCTTTAGCCTTGACATTTGACATACTTGCTTCTAAATCAACTTCTTCTTTCGAAGCTTCGTCTATTAGTTGAGGAGGATTTCAGTTCGACGCTTGATTTTCTTCTTGAGTATTCGAGGGATTTTATTATGACTCCAAGTTGGTCTCAACAATCTCCTTGGGGGGAGGAGATGGTGGCATAAAGTTATTGGTGATGTTTTGAGAAGTGTTGTCAGCTTTGATATCTCTCATAACTATGAATGTTTTCTTTTTAATAGGAAACCTTTGGGAGAGATGAGATTTTGGCGTGTTTTTTTAGGGGGATTAGAGGTGATGGTGATGAATATTTTTTCTGATCTACTGTCAGTGGATGAACTTTGTGTTACTTTGCGATTATTTTGAGGAGAAACATATGCGAAGCTAGAATGTACTGGAGAAGAGTTTTGAGGAACTGATTGTGAAGAATTTGTTAGTAAAAGTTGTTGGAGTTGTGATGGTCAAGACGATTATCAATGAGATTTTGGTAAATGTATATTTTTTTTTCTATGTTAGATGAACTTGGAAACTCAAGGGAACTCTGATTGGGATTGAAATTACTATAAACAGTTTTGGGTTGAAAATTGAGGAGAATTGGGTTTTTCGTTGTTGTTGATTTTTTCATAAACTAAGTGAAGAAGAATCTACAAATTAGTTCATAAAATTTGATGGTTGGCTGGGAAATATGAATTTCTGGCGAAGGTAGCCAATAAAGTGAGTTCTCAAGTGAAAGTAGCTAATGATTCTCTCAGGAAAAAGTTGCTTTTTCTTACTAAAATGTACGTGTGAAACACAAATAGTGGATGAGAGGAGTATTTATAAAGAAAATGAGAGAGAGAATGGTCAGAGAAGTAGAATAGGTGGTATGATTATTGGATAAAAAGATGGAATATCAAATGGTTGCTTATAAAGATGTAATGTGACACTTATTAGTTGTCAAACCTAATGGCATGCCTAGTGGGTCATCGCATGTGTACTAGACCATTCTAAACATTTCTGACCGTTATGAGAAGGCTAACTCATGATTCTACGTATGAATATTCGAAGTGAAAACAAAAGGACAAGCCAGTTTTAAGGTAAACATGTGTACAAGTTTATTCGAGAAGGATAAGAATATGACCTGGCATTCTTGAAACAGTTGATAAACGACTTATATTCAACGAAAATCTAAAGGTGTGTTTATTCGAGGACAACAACTAATTAATACAAATTCTTTTGACAAGTATATGAGAAGTTCCAATCCAAAGCAAATTAGATTTTGACAAGAAACATTTTTCGCCCACCATGATTTCTGATGATTATTAGTTCTTATTCATTGACCTTCATAAGAACTAGGGGGTACTAATAAGGATATGAAATGTTAAGGGCCTAAATGTAATATAATTAAAGTTATATGTAATAAATTGTATAGTTGAAAGAGAGTATTTAAACTGCTTTTAAATATAAGGGGGTAAAGGGAAATTTACCCCTTAGTATAACTAATTCTGTTATACTAAGTCTAATTCGCCTATAAATGAAGGTTAAAGCAATAAATAAACGGTGACGATTTTTTATTTGAAAATGCTTCTTTTATATTTTAATTTCTCTCTCTAAAACTAACATTATCTTTACTTTCTCTCTCAAGAAACCAGATTCATACTTAATAACGGGCGCGAAGTATTCTTTTAAAAATAAGGGATTTTGAAATCTAAATCTATCTCATTTTTTGTGATGTTATTTACTTTCTCTTTCTATTTACCATCCTTTTCGGCGCCATCTGGATCAGTTAAGTGACTGTAATGATCCAATAGCGGTTATCAGAGCATGTTAATAGCCAATTTAGTATGTGTTGAATAGAGCTACTGGTGGTTGGGGATTTAAGGCGATCAACTAGTTCAGGAAAAACTATCTAGATGGTCTCTTGTGAAACCTAACACCGGCCCCTAGTACCTCTAAAAAGACAAAAGTATAAATCGTTTGAGTTTTGAATATTCATTTTAAAGATACATAATCTACAACAAAGACGACGGTGATTTAAGAACTAACTTGTAATGGGTTTAGGTTGAAATTGGCACTATAATCTAGTGGTGGGATTTCAATCATAAATAACACATTACTTAAAATTACACGCATCATAAGAAAAGAAGCGGCACACTTCTTCATTCTCAACATGTTATCATTGTGTCAGAACCCGATGACAAACGCACTGCCCAATTATGACACATGTTATGAGAACACTGACACTCTATCACGCTACTAGCTTTCACACTAAACTACCAGGCTAGTTTCACTCTAGAGACTTGAATCACAACATATGTTTTGCCCAATTTGTTTATTCCATTTAATATATTTTTTAAGCTACTCAATGGACTATGAGGGAGACCTTATAAGGTCTCCATTATCGGACGAGGTACCGTTGCAAAATATGTGGTTATAAAGCAATAAATCGAGCATCGTGGGTACTTGAAGACATCAGTATATCGCCACAACACCGAGGGAATCCCGTGTTATACCGAGATCACTTACGAGTAGCGTACAAACATTATAACTGAAAATTAAACTTAGGCTCGCCCACAAGACATGACCGAGGTGGTCTTGAGACTATAGGCCGGAGGGTGTTGAAACCTTAACATCACTGTTCTTAACCAAACAATCAGACTAAGTGTTTATAAAGTGATGGAACCGACATAACCAACGTAACCTGACCGAGCAAATATGACATGGAAAGACCAACGTAATCTAATCGAGGCATGTCAAAGCGGTAACCTAACCAAGTAGAGGCCACATGAAAAGTATAGCGAATTACCAATAAAAAGCCTTAAAGAGAGTCAAAAGTTATTCAAAGCAACTTATGACTAAGGAACCAACGTAACTGGCCATAACTAAAGTAATGGCTGTAAATTTAAGTCCACGATCATGATTAGTGGAACTATATACGTAGTGGGAGAGAGAAAACACACAGTAAATTGTATAAATAGGATCGTGATTATGTAAAACATATCTTTTTGTTTTATCAATAAACTACTATTTGGCATATATTTGTCGAATTTTGCCTTAACAAAGAGGCCAATAAAATAATGGGCAGCTCGAACAGATAGAGGATCAAGTATGTTGGGTTGTCGGTAGAAATTTACTTACTCTCCCTCCCTCTTCAGATACTCAATTTACTAGGAAATATGTTTTGATTTCAACGTATTAAACAACAAAGTTGAGTATGAGGTAGAAATTGTTGGGCGAACAATTTCCCAAATATGGGTGACAAAAGAGTTCGATCGAACAACGACTCGCATTTTCTCATACATAAAGCTCAGAGTCAAATTCGAAGCAAGGAATGAACAGTTGGTTAAATATTTGCAAGTACTGAAATAGATATTTGTTTTTCAAGTATGTGGAGTATGAACATGTGTCGATGACTGAAAATTTGATGGTTGATTCTCTAGATACTATTGCATACTCTGATGTGTATCCCTAGATTTTGATACAAGAATGTCCTTCAATAACAAAAATCTTGGAAGTGTGAATGAGTATTGAGAAAAGTTTCCACGTTTCCACAATAACAAGCCAAGATTGGTGGCATAAAACCAAAGAGTTTATTATTATTGGAATTCTTCCTATGAACAAATATTAGCTAAGAGGTTGAAGTTTAGAGCACAAGGTTTTTTAGTCCTAAGGGATGTCCTCTATAATAAATCCTTTAGTATGCCTCTATTGCGATCTGAATTACACGAAAGGGAAGGCTATGTCCATTGTGGCTATAAAGCTTTAACTAGAAGAGTTTTATTAGCAAGATATAATTGGTCTCCATCATTATAGATGCTACAAAATTAGTTAAACGATGTGATATATGCCAAAGGTTTGGAAATTTAATACAAGTGCTACCAGTCGCTTTGGAATAAATATATGAAGCGATACCATTCGATGAATGGGGGGTTGATGTAATGGGACTCCTACCAATGGCGTCTGGAGGGTGTCGAGTAATGGGACTCCTACCAAGTTGCACTCTCTCTGAAATACCTTCAAAGAAGTGATCAAGTTTATTTTCTCCACTATATGTCTCAGATTTACGATCCTTAGAATTAGTACAGCATAAAATGGTTCTCAATTTGAAAATAGAGACAATCAAACTTTTTGTACTTCCATGGGAATTCGACATTGTTTCTCTTCACCCATTTAACCTCAATTCAATAGGAAAATAGAGGTTGTTAACAAAATATTATGATGGGTCTAAAAAATAATTTAGAAAGAAGGAAAGGGAAATGACCAAGTAACATGCAATAAGTATTGTGGTCTTATCGAACTACTCCACAAACTGCCACTCAAGAATCTCATGTTTCCTTGGTCTGTGGGATAGATGTGGTAACACCAATTAAATCTAACCTACCATATTTCTAAATTTAAAACTAGTCCTAGGAGGATAATGATACCTATAAGAGCTCAATTAGACTTGGTTGAAGAAAAATGAATCAAAGCTCACTTAAGAACTATGTGTTATCAAGGTTTGATGAGAAATAGGTATGCATCTAAAATTCAAAGAAGAGAGTTCGAAATGGAAGACAAAGTTTTGAAGAAATTATTGTTACACACCAAAGGCAAAAAATTGGAAAGGTAACACCGAATTGGAAAGGTACCACAAAGGCATCCATGGGATGTTGAACACTTAAGACTCCATCTTGAGTTGTTGAATAATATGTTTATTCTATTTACATTGTTTTTTTATCCATGTCAATATTTGAGGAACATACTTTTTCCTACCCTAGTGGCGTGGGGAGGTTTTAATGAGGTGTTTCAATTATTTCAATCTATCACATTTGCCTTGAACAAATTCTTATATCATTTATTTAATTCAATTGTTCTACATACCTTCGAATGGATTACCTACAAATACTCAAAGTTTTCATTATATAACTTCTAATGTATTATTGATGACGACAAATAGGAGGGAAAAAACTGACGGTTGCAAGAACTTAAAAGAGAAAATAAAAATAGTAGGTTAAATCCTACCATAGGTTAGAGAGAAAAAATACTCATAAAAATAATCTCAAAATTCAATTAATCAAACTTTATTTGAAATAGAGTTTGAGAGTCTTTTTATAGAAGTACTTGAAATCCTTCAAAAAAAACTAAAAAACGTTCACCGGATAATAAGATAAAGCCCAACCTAATTTCAAAGAGAGAGTATTTGAAATAAATCCAACAAAATAGAAAATTGCTGAAAAGACACAAAAAAAGCTAAAAGAATAAATAAACGTTGGAATTTTGTACTTGAACTTCATCACTCAGCTACGCCCCGTGATGCTTCCGAAATTTTATGGGCTTCTCAACGCGTTCGATTTAAGCAGTCGCAACTACTAACTATAATAACCGAGCCCTAAATAATGGTAATTTTTAGTTTTCCAAAAGTTTCATATAGCTATGGGCTTGTGCAACTACATTATTCTCTCATTCTTGAGAATCATTCGCCCACGAATTATCATAGTCATCTTCATCAGATCGTCGGTAAAAGACACCAGGTGCTTCACGTCAAAGATGTCGTGGGTCCTCATGTGGTTTGGTAGCTTTAGCCTACATGCATTGCGATTATTTCAACGATTCCAAATAGACCCATTTTACTTGCTACTAATTTGTTGTACTGATGGACATGATAGTGATCCCTGGTCAAAACAGACGATACAATGTCCCCTACGTAAAACTTCATCAGTCGGTGCTTCTTAGTTTGTGAGTAATAATGAGTAAAAACCTTTATGGATGACACTTTCACGAAATAAAAATGAAGCTATTTTGAAAGAGGTAGACATATTGTTAGATATAAAGCATATAAAAAAGTCAAAATGGATAACCAATAAATTTTTGGTTAAGAAGAATAATGAAAATGGGAAATGTGTGCTCATTTTCCTAACCTAAACCATGCATTCTCAAATGATATTTTCTTTAACATCTGATTCATCAATCGGTTTATATAATAGTTTGACGTGTATTCTTACTCATAATATAATCATCATCAATCAGTTCATATAATAGTTTGATGTGTATTCTTACTCATAATATAACCTAAACCATGCATCTACGTGATACCAAATATGTAATGTTTGGTGATTTCCTCTAGAGAAAAGTGCTAGGAGACCATTTAAGGGATCAGTGTGACGATATTCCAGAAACATATTGTGAGCATAAAAGGTTGATGAAAAGATTTTTTTTATTTAAAAACTATTAACCAGCATTGATTATGGTAAAAATTAGTACAAACTTGTGATCCATGTTAACACTTTGAAAATACAACACATTTATCTAGTTAAGCTTTTGGATACAATGTCACTCCTTGCATGTTTGATTGATAGGGCATTGATTTAGCAGATCCGTTAAAAAAATACTAGCTTATATCAATTTTTTATAGTTGTTGTGGAGTACTTTACTAAATGGGTATAAGAAACTCCTTTAGCAAAAACTCATTCCCGATAAGTTTATGAGTTTCTTCAAATAAGTCGTTTAAACCAATATAGAAAGCCGAAGATACTTAATCAAAACGTTGTGAACAATATGATTATAGTATATTGCTAAAAATATGGAATAGAACAACACTTTTTCATTCCTTATTACTCATAAGCTAAAAGTCAAGTATAAGTTACAAATCTAACCATATTGACTGATATTAAATAAAATCTTAAAATTGCTAAAGGAGATTAACCATATATTTGTATGGAGTGTTAGGATGATACCAAACTACCCATAAGGAATATACTAATAAAAATTATTATTTACGTGGTTTAAAAGATCAAAACTGTTGTTGCAGCCAATGTATTTATTCGCATTCATCATATTCACTTTTATTCATTAAAATAAAATAATTTTAAAAAATGGGCAAGTATTGATTTGTTAAACGAGCGTTATTGGCCAACTCAAGTACAATTAGAACATTAGAAAGAGGTTAATAAAAAGCATATATAATTTGTTATTATATATGCTTGTAATTATCAAATTGGTTTTTATATGCTGTAACATATTATAATTCTAGGGTTTGACATTATAATTCTAGTGTTCCTATGTATCATGTTTACTTTCTTTTAAAATGATATAGGCGGTAACATATTAGTGTATTAAATAGAATTGGACTGAGTGTGACATAGCCATATAATCGAGGTAAGGTAATAGTGGTCTGTTCTTTAAGTTTCTAACTCTCTTAGCCAAGGCTTTCATTTTCTCCTGAAATTCATCAAATAAAACATTATCGACTATGTCGGATGATATATTAATGGATATATTGACAACAAACCCTCTTTCTTTTTCGACAACTTTTGGGCTTTGATAATTATCTGCAGCCTAAGAAAATGCTAAAAAAGTGGTTCCTTTTATAATAAACTAATCATTAAACTTGCTTTCATTTATAATAGAAAATTATATTTAAGCTTATAAGCTTTAAATGGAGGATCTCATCTTGAGATGGTCTTTGAAGGAATAAAGGATAAGAATGCATGGAAATTGACTCCAAATTGGGAAGAATCGTATCTGGTGTGGATGAATCTTGATTCTAGGGAGAGATTAATAAAGATTGATTTTTTAGAGAGAAAGTTAAGTAAATAAGATAGTTCACGTAAGAGAAAGTCTTATGTCATTCAATTCAGTCCATGCCTTTATATATAAACAAACATTCAATTTAGCTCTTGCCTTTATATATAGGCAAACAGACTTAGAATAACTGAAGTTGTTACAAAATTGGTTTAGATACACTTTAACCCCCTATCCTTAAAACTAGACCAAAATTTGTGCAATAAATTTATAATTTTTCGTACAAGACTTTAATTATTATATTTTAGTCCTCAATAGTTTTATATCATTATCAGTAGCCCCCTAGTTCTTATGAAAATAAGTGAATGAGAAAAAAAAATTCATCGAAAATCCTTGACAGTAGAAAATAACACCTCTTGCCAAAGACCCGTTTTGCTTTCAATTGATTAATCCATTTCACAACATCGATTGTCCTCGGATCATAGCAAACTTCTGTTAATCACTTCGAATATTTACATATGAAAACCCTCCCAATGGTCATAAACGTTCGAAGTGAAAATCTTAGAGAGTAATGATGCCATAAGCACTAGGTCTGCAACTAGGCTTGTCATGTGATAGTTGTCAAAATTTTATTCTTTACGTAACTGCTTGGAATTCTGTCCAATAGATTCCTCCAACTCTTCCCTTTCTCGTTCCCTTAACTCTTTCCATAAATACTCATCTATGTTATAGTTTGTTTCACAAACATATTTCTAGAGAGAGACTCTACTTACACTTGAGATTTATTGGTTATCTTCATCTGAATCTTCAACATTTATCAACTTTCGCCGGAAATCTCCAAATCCACCATCCATCATTCAATTGAGTTTACCAGGAAAGCATCCAAAACTCAAAAATCCAAGAACTAAAAACCTAGAAAATTACATTTATGTAGGGTTTCTCCCCTAAAAGCCGGAAAACTCCAAATCCACCACCCATCCTTCAAATGAGTTACATTTATTTAGGGTTTCTCCCATATTGATATCTTTTTCCGGTTCATTGGCGGTTACAATGACCATTATTCCCACTTACGGCACTCGTAACTCCATTTACATCAAGAAGCCTATATTTATGGCTAAATTATTAAATGGTTTGATTAAGACTTATAGTGGCATTAAGTCACATTTCAAACCGTTTCTTTTTTAAGACGTACTCATTTCCATTGAGCGCATGCTTGATCGAGCACAGTTTAGCAACTTCTTCACTCCATCTTACTGCTCGGCTTTGGAAGCGTGCTAGTCCGAGCGATACCTGCTCGGTTATTCTTATTCAGCTCTTCTTTAACATATTCGGATCGCTAATGTGTTCGTACAACTTGTTCATTTTTACCTTCCTTTATCGATTACAGATCTACTCTTTATTATGCTCGACTGCTTCCTTGTTGTGTATTTATATTATTTTCAAGCTCGGGCTCCTCTTTTGCACTCTCACCATATTTATTTGCTCGACGTTTCCTTTTTCCTATCCGGGGAATACCCCCTCATCAGGGCACCCCCTAGTATATGGATTTAGTATTTAACTAAACGAAAAATCGATAAATTCAAATTTTATGTAACAACAGATGAATCGGTGTCGTGTGAAATTCAAATATAACGCAAAATGATTAACGGTGGTAACTTTTCCATTATCATTTTCTGCTTGGATGACACGTGGATGGAGTATAATTGTTTCGGTGACTGACAGTTCTGACATAGTTGTGACATAAATTCAAATTTTCTGCCTGGCGCTTGGGTTTTGAAGAAGCATGTTGATTATTGCTGAAGGTTTATACACCTCATCACACATGGGTAAGTGGTAAATTACCATCTTGTCTTGATTATTAACCATAGTATATCCTTTAATCACTTGCTTTTTTCCATTTACTAATTTATTTGTTGTCATTTGCTCCAGAAAGGTTTTTGTTGATCTTCAAACTATAACCCAAGCACGCGACTTTGTGTTTTCTCTTGTATATGTTTACTGTTTAGTATTTTGGGAAACCCTAGGTCTTGGATTAGTGATGTTTGATTACGGCGACATCCAAAAGAAATTTGTATGGACTGGGTGTGGCACCAATCACCCATTGTTTTCTTGAATCATGCTTATTCGTGGTATTGACTCATTGCAGTCTAAGTAGAAACAATTACACCAAAAAGGGTGACAAAGAAGAAAGTGGAGAAAATTCTAGTATTTGAATTTGAAAACACCATATTCCTAGAAAGTTATTTTTCTCGAATATCACACAAGTATGGGTATCTGGATGATGTCGGACTACTTAGTTTAAAAAGCCGAGATATGGGATACCTGAGGATGTTACGGTGAGGGTTCCCTCGGTTAGTGAGCATCCATATTAGGTCCGAGAAACTAAAACTTGCTTGTTCACGACTGTTTTTGACTGGTAATTGCGTCTTCCACTGCCCATACTAATCCGCGACTCTTTTAGCGTGATAGGAATTTGTCATACCCAGTTTTCTGCTAACAGGTGGAGGATGTTGCTTAGTGTAGTGCTGAGCTCATGTTTTCTAGGTATTAACCTTTGTCTAGCTGATCTGCTATTAGCTATCGATGTGTCCAAACTTTTAAAATCTTCTTTCTTCTATACCTAGCTAACTGAGATGAAAAATATTTTTGAACTCCCCTCGCCAGATAAAAACTGGAAGCACTCATTTGTGTTTATGTCTGGAAAATAGGAACATGAGAAACCGATAATAAATCTCTAATTAGAGACGAGGTGGAGAGTGAAGTGTAAGCGTCAGTAGCACAATCCGTACACTACTCTTCACACAGATAAATTATCCTGCATAGGGTTTGTGGCCAGTGCCAGAATTGACGGTTACAAAAGACGGTAGAGTGATTATGATAGATGGTACAAAAGTCACCATGGAGCGTATTCGAGAGTTGATGGAAAAAAGATATTGAGAAAAGAATAGTACTAGGGTTTGGCTTTCAGTGCCTCAGACCTGCAAAAGAAAAGAAACCGAGGGGCCATCCTCTGTTTCTTGTCAACAAGATGGACGAAGTGGAGTGCTAGCTATTAAGGGAGTCAAAAAGATCAACCAATGAGAGATGAATGCTCTTGAAGGTCAAGTGAATGCTGAAAGTGCTTGAGTGCGACGTGAGCGTGATGATGATGAAGATGATAAAAATTACACTTCATTGGTAAAACTTTGGCCAAAGAAACCCAAGCTGATGTTGGATGTTATTCCTCTTGGAACGAGGAAATTACAACTGAGAGATGAAGAAAGCGGTTATGGGGAAGCCGTTGAGGAAAAATCATCTGATCAATCTGTTCCTCATCGAATAATTCAGGAGGGAGAGAAAGGGATCGAGATTGCTACTGAGCCAATCAATCTGATGGAGGATAGTGAGGACAAAGGAAATGACCCCAAAAAGGTGATTCCAAAAGATGTAGCAGAGCGGATGAAGAATTTTGTGAGATAATCCGCTATTTCTCCATCAGGCTCGGTAAGGCAGGGGATGAGCTTACTTCCTCTTATGTCAACATCGTGAGGCCCGAGCTCACTCCAACAGGGAATAAAGGTTCTCAGAACAGTCAAAAAAATATTACCATGGATGAGCTGTTGCCAAAGAAAATAGTTATGCCTCTCTCATCAATGCTTATGTTTGAACAACTGAAACATATTCCTGAGTTGTCATACTATGATGGGATACATTGAGCGATACTCCACTCTTCAAGAATCTCTAAACAAGAGTGAGGATGAAAAGAATGAGCTGGCACAGAACATGGAAGTCCTTAAAGCTCAATTCGAGGATGAGAAAAAGATTGATGTGAAAGTCGTCGATGACGAATGTTGAAAAGATATGATGGCTTACATTAAGAACACCGAATAGTAGAAGACTATTAATCTGCTTCAAGAAATTCACGCAACATTTCCAAAGGTTAATCTGACAAACTTCTGGGAATTGATTCCCACTGAAAATCTCCCTAAAGAAGCTTTTGATCCTTTACCTAGCTCTTTCGTCTTAAGAAGTGGAGTTAGAGAAAAGTGTTTCTAAACAGGGGGAGTCGTCTTTCGGAAATTCTGAGGAAAAATAAATTTGTTTTTCCTTTATTGTTTATGGTTGTCATCGAATTGTTGTAAGATTACTTGCTTTAAGTGAATGATTTTTTACTTAGCGTTAAAAACTTGTTTTATGTATCGTCGATTTATCTTTAATGCAGCAGTATTTTGTTTATCCTATATTCCTATATCTTTCAAACTTATGATTTCATAAAAACAAGTCATGTGCACCTCGAAATATAATATATATCATAACGAAACTTATAATTTTTGAAGTGAAGATACTAAAAATTCAATCGTGGCCCCATATTTTAAACCTCATACAGTCGTGGATACTATAGCATAACATTACATGGCTACCTTCTGATTATTTTGGACGACCCCAACCCGATCTTCGATAACATACTTCAAACATTGGTGGACTGTGGATACAACTGCATATATCCTTGAAAGCCACAAATCTCCTAAAAATGACATTATAGCTGGTTGGACAATCCACCACTGTGAATAAAACTTGAAACTTCTTATTAAAAGGTGCCTTTCCCAAACACACCTCACCTCGAATTCTCCAATCACATGGGCCATCACACTTGTAAACCCAATTATAGTTCGTTCTGATTGAGATATTCGAGGATGGTTACGCATCCTATCATATGTTGACATAAAAAGAACATTTGCAGAGCTCTCTGTATCTATCAGCACGCATCGGATTTCAACACCAACTACTTCTACTCGAATAACTACTACATCTTCTTGAGGACCTACAGTGCCTCTCAAATAATCTTCATCGAAAAGAATAAAAAGAACATCTCTCTTACCATATAAATGAGTAGACATATCTCATTCTATTTGAGTATCTAAGCTCACTACGTGCCTCCTTCTATAGCTATTAGTATTGTCAATCATAGTGGCCCCTCGAAAGATCGCCAACAACTCAATGTATTCACATAAACTTGAAACTTAGCTTTGTTTTACTGGCTCATCCACTGCAATCTGAATCAGTCGATCCGGCTCTATATCGAAATATTCTGATGCAACATCGAATTATCAATCTTATAATCTAGAATCATTAGATTTTTCTGCCTGTGAATTTGGATTGGTCGCTAGTGAAGTCGATGCAATAGGAGTCTTTGATACATTGCTCTTCCCTTTAGATAGGCTAACAACTTACCATTTCAATCAAAGTTTGAACCTCCCTCTTCAAAGCTACACAGTCTGTTGTATCATGTCTTATGTCATTATGATATTTACAGAACCTGTTATTCTGCTCTTCCCATGGTCTATTTATCGGAGCATGTTTTCTGTAATTCACATACCCCTTAGCCTTTTCGTACATTACAGCAACGTTTTCTGTAATTCTAGCCTTATCCATTGATTTGGCCTTAGTCTCTCAAATTGATACCCTGTAGCTTGAATTGGGTACCCTCCAGTTCGAGGATGAAATTTTTTGTTGTTCCACAGACGCCAGGGTTGGGCTTAGTTCGAAGAATTCTCCTGATTATTTGGCACCTACCCTGAACTCTTTTGACTAGACCTAATTACTCCTCGAACTCTAGTTGACTCCTCCACTTTGATTTGATCTTCCACTTGAGCCATCAGTGCTCCAAAAGTCAAAGCTCTTCGTTTCATTTTTCCATACGCTAAATCTCCTCATAAGAATCCTAGTCGAAATGCTACCATTGTTACTAACTCCTCACAATTATCCAAACTTGCTTTTGTTAACACAAATCGTTAAGTATAGTTCTTCAGCTTTTCTCTTACTCCTTGTTTGCACTGTATTATTGTGTCTCCATTACGTATATATCTTTATTTCCCACCAATTATCGTCGGAAAGCTGTGTAAAAATATCTGAAATTAGGAATGGATCCCTTCAGAATCATGTTATACCATTTTAAAGTAGTTCCTTTGAACGTTTGAGGAAAATCTTGCAAACTATCCTATCATCATCCTCGAAATTCATCATGTAATTCTTAAACTGTTCGATGTGGTCATCGGGATCTTGCATCCCATCAAACTTTTTGACCTGTGAAATATCAAACTACTTTGGAAGAATGATGGACCCTATCTCAGTCGTCAAGAAAGAGTTTCTCTAGTCAACTCTTTATACATATTGATTGTCATTATTAGGCTATAAAAAATATTACTTAATGAACCCACAAATTTGGTGGGGGTATGAGACCTTGCCTTGATAAACATTTATTAAAAAAAATTATAAGGTATTTAGTCTGAATATTATTTCTCACTCCGATCATATGGTTTTTCGTCGACTAATTATAAGTTATAAAGTTTTAAAAATAAAGACGAAATGGACTTATCAATTCACTTTGAACGTGAAGCTCTAACTCCACCAACATATGTTGGAAGCTTTAACGATGAAGTTGGTTCAAACTTAATATACCACTTCTAATTTTGAACTTTTCTTTGACCAACAAAGGTTTGAATGCTTTACTGTAGTCTGAACCAAAGTATGCATATTTAGCAATATCAAAAGTATTTTTACGACAACAAACTAATTAAGATGTCGGATATGTTAGTACCTCATTAAAACCTTCATGCACCACCTTAGTAGAAAAAAATATGCGATCAGACCATTCATAATTTACAAATACTTTAGTACAAAATAATTACAAATTTACAAGAGGTATACCCTAAAGGTGTTCGATGCTACATAGGTTATGAGATTTCCACCCTTATAAATCTATGAGTTCATAAATTATTGCCTCAAGTTTGTCAACCACTATGTAAGGGTCTTCTTAGATCTGACCAAGCTTGTGAAGCTTCATATCCTTAGTATGAAAGAACACTTCCCTTACAATTTTATCTCCCACCTTGAAGTCACGTTTTCAAAATTTAAAAGTGTGTCTACTTTTAATGACGGTTTGGTAATACAAGAGTAGTAGGTGCGTCTTTTTTTTTGTTCGATTAAATATAGCTCGGCTAAATTTCATTCTTTATTTCCCTCTTGAGAGTAATTAAATATCCTATAAGATGGTAGATTCGTTTTTACGAGGACCACTACATCCATACCACCACAGAAGAGAGAAAGACGTTTCAAATGTGGTGGTTCGAGGAGTTGTCGTGGTAAGGCCACAACATTTCTTGAAGATTATTTGGTCATTTTCATATGACCCTTGTCAAATTATTTTGTAGGTACTTCAAGATGCTTCAGTTTGTGACCTATATCTGTCCATTTTTCAGAGGGTGAAATGGGTATAGAAATACTAATTTTCCCCTCTTGTTTGGCACAAAGTGGTTATCTTCTCGTTTTTAACTGAAGACTATTGTCTATGCCAATGGACTTTGCGAGTCCAAACCCATGATATATGTTAGTTAGAATTAAGTTGATGACCCTCTTAATATTTATCCTAGAGAGCGGTTTGGCCTCTTCACAATGAAAAATACTCCACAACAACGACGATATGATTGTGGTCTCCTAAAGCGCTTGGTAGTGGACCGACTGTGTCAATGACCTTATGTCAAAAGCTAAATAATTGGATATTAACTCGAGTGGCATGGATGGGTAGTGAATTTCATTGGCGAACCGTTAGCAAGGGTTACGCTTTTTCAATAAAACCTTAGCATCAGACAGTATAGTAGGCTAGAATAACCCTCTCAACAAAACCCTTCGGGTTAAAACCATTGAAGACTCTTTGGGACACAAACATCAGCATATATGTCACCTTAATCCTTGTTTATATAATTTTCCGCTCAACACTAGGAATCGTTTTGCCCTGAATTTAAACCTTCACGCCACAGCTTTGTCTTCAAAGCAAATACCAGTTCTTGGAAAATTTAAGAGTTCCACCTTCCAATCGTGCGCGTCAACATCGCTCAACTCAGGAGTCTCCTCGTGATTTGGCTGATGCTATTTATCAATCAAGGGATGCTCATGTAAAGTGACCCATGGTTTGGTTTCATTGCAAGTTATCAATGCTAGATAATCTGCTTGACATTTTCAGCCCTGTGTACTAGCTCGTAACTAATATTTTTAAAGAAATGCACATGTGTTTTCAATACTTTATGATATTTGACCTAATTATCCTTACGCGCCTCATCTTATCCCCAAGCGTGATTTATAAAAAAGATAAGATTCACTTACCAAAGGCACCTTATTTGTCACACATATGTGGTTTAAATGAAACCCGATAATTGTTTTCTCATTATTAGCTTTATTATTCAATGTTTGGAAACAAAAATGGATGGATTGATTCATTACGTCTCTAGAAGGACCCACTAGATGTATCATATCCCTGCAACCTAAGATATGTGACCCTCCATCAGTTGAGATCAACCACTCCATCCATGTAGTTTTATTCGACGGTTTGGGACTTTTTGTGTGAAAATCCGTGGGAAAATCAGTCAAGACTTGAGCTTTAATAATAGTATACAATTAATAAGTGATATAAAAATCTCTCCATTCCACCAACCATCCGGTTAGCCTTCCTGATAAATCTGAATTTTGCATAATGTTTCGAAGCGGGAAGGACGTTCGAAGCATGATAGGGTGCCCCTAAGAGTAAGATCTCATCTTCTTTGTTGTAACAGTCAATGCAAAGGCTAATTTCTCCACCTAGAGTTATAATATCTTTGTTGGGAGTAAGACCTTGGTCATATATTACACCAGCCTAGGAAGATTCCATATTCCCTAATCAAAACCGCGTTTACAACATGTTTAGATACGTCCAAATAGACATATAACTTCTCTCGTGGCATATGCTTAGATAAAGTCTCCGAAGAGTTGAGGTGTCATTTTATCTTATTAAATGTCTCATCACATTGATCAATCCGATAGAAATTTTTGGATTTTCAAAATACTTCAAAAAATGGAGTACACTTGTCTGAAGATCAAGAGATAAACTTGTTCAATGCTGTTAGTATGTGAGTCAGAATTCGAACTTCCTTGAGGTTCAAAGGTGGTTACATGGAGGCTAGAGCCTCTAATTATGTTAGATCAGAATCGGTACCCTTCTCACTAACCAGGTACCCAAGAAAATTCACAAAACTCATCATGAATGTATACTTCTCTAGTTTGAGTTTCAAGTTGACAACTCTAAGGTTTTGAAACGCTTCCACGTGATCAGAGGTGTGACTCGAATCTTCCCCATCCAAAAAGCATTGCCCTATATCAATGTAGGCCCTGGTCCATCATAAAAGTTGTGCTCTCCTGGTCTGAATGGTGCATCTGGATTCGATTGTAGCTAAAATAAGCATCCATCAAGAACGTGAGTTTATTTCCCGAAGTAGAGTATACCAACTGATGTACCCTTGGCACTAGGAACGTTTCCTGCGTATAAGCTCTGTTATTACTTTGAAATCGATACATATTCTCCAATTTTTGTTCTTCTTTTTAACCACAACCGAGTTAGCTATCCATGTGGCGTACTGGAACTTATCAATATATAAATATATTTTTTATTCTGTGATACCGGCTTCACATTTGGGTTGACTGACAACCTGTAGCAGAAAATGTCAGCTAGAACTCTAGTAACATCTTCGTTAGACCTTGAAAAAATATCTAAGTTTTTTTACAAAAAATCAATCAACCCCCTTCTTAGATATTCTGGCAGACCGATACCAATCTTTAACCCCTTTCCTTTTTTGAAGAGATGCACCTCGACATCTTCCCCAGTATATTAAAGTTAGGGGACTTTCTAGGATCTTCTACCACTTACTTCATGCATTGATGGATAATAAAGGTTATAGCACGCATATAGTCAAGCTCACACCAGCCAAAAATTGCATTATAGAAATTCAGGTGATCACTACCATAAATAGTATCCAAACCATTTTTTTGAATTCATATATGATAATAATTGAATTATCCGACCCGCGCTTCGAACTAATAAGTTATTGGACCATAATTTGTATTATTATATCAATGTAATAAATATGTAATATTAAGGGTATTTTATATAATAAAGTATAGTTATTTATAGGTTTGACGTATATGCGCTTGAGTTACTCAAATGGACCTCTAAAGCATGTAAGCCTACTTGGGCTCAAACTTCTTATATAAAGCCTAGTCTTTAGACTAAAGCACAATATTTACTCTCTGAACTACTTCTTACACACTTCCCCTTTTTGTAATTAATACCCAAGTAGCTCAATCCTCTCTTTAAACACTATCTGAACTTTATTTCTTTATTGTATGTATTACGTAAATACCCCTTGCAAGTTTTTCGAAATATTTAGATATACCCAAAATTACATATGTCTCAAACTCCCTGATAATTGTAGTACTTGCTTTGGCGAACCCAACAACGGTTCGATCGGAATGACGCATGGCATGAGGTGTTCCTCATTCGATCATAAGTTTCCTTAAAACATATACTAACTAAATTAATTTTCTACTTGGCATCACCTTTGTTAACATTTCCCGTAACAACAACAATAGTCACGTATTTGGAGGAGTATAGAAATATTGGTGTCGTCTGTGAGAAAGAAAAAGCGTTTAGCTCTAAGATTTCTTAATCATGGTAGTCACTAGATCACGGATTGAGAGAGATATTCTGGAACCGAGTGGAAAGACAAAAAATTGGAGAACTGTGACAAACCCGCCGGTGAGGCATGACGAGCTACCTCTCATCACTACCATCAACCCGAAGGTGGTGGCAACGGTACCCATTGAGGCAGTGTCACAGGTGGGACAACCAATGGCTAATAGCATAGACATTCCAACAGTTACAACAACAGCTCCAAAACTTGCAGCAAGAGCAGCTCAGGGTGCCGTTTAAGAAAGATGTTAGGGAACAAGACATGTCTGCCAAAGTAAGAGGGGCCAGCCAAATAAATTATGCGCTGCACGTCCTAACTGCCAAAGTAAGAGGGGCTAGCCGAGCTAACCACCAATCTGGGCCTGACGTCATTCGTGCCAACTGAGGGGATTGGTCTTCCAAGCGTGACAACAAAATAAAAGGAGAAGGAAAAAGCGGGGGTAAGAAGCGCGCCAAGGAGCAAGAGACACGACAAGACTCTCACCCCGATGCGTCTAATAAGGTCAGACTGGATGAAGACGTACTATATAATTAGGTGCGGCCGAGAATGTCCAGTTACATCTTCAAGGAGTCTCCATTCGTGGAGAAAATACTCGGAGCTCAGTTTCCTAGAAAATTCGACCCATTCAGGGTGGAGGCGTATGATGGAACAGGGGATCTTGAGAGGCACCTGTAGTAGTTTTACAATATAATTATGGCCTTTAATCCCGATGGCGCTATGCTCTTTAGGGCCCTGTCTATGACTCTCAAGGGAAACACGATGAACTGGTTCGGCAGCCTGCCTAAGGACATTTATGATTTTGCAGGCCTATGGAAATTTTTTATAAAAAGATTCGTGGGCAACAAAAAGCTCAAACGAGAGCGAGACTCGATCATGGACCCAACCAAAGACGAGGTTAGTCACTGGAAATTTATATTAAACATTTTATTCAAGCCCTGAATGCTTTGCTAGATCTAGAATAAAATATGGTTGTAGCCTCCCTCCAGAGAGGCCTTGGTCGGTATGGGGAGTTGTACGCAAACCTAATTAGATTCACAACCGAGAAAATTGAAGACTTGTTTGCTCGAGCAGATTCGTTCATCCTAGTGGACGATGCTCGGAAGGGAAAATCACCATATAGATATGTCTCCGACCCGAAGGGAGGACCATTTGGATGGAAGAAGATAGATGACATACTTCGCAGTGACACTAGCCGGAGACCATCGCATTTGAAAATCCATTCGAGCGATTTATCTTGTTGACCGAATACATATTAGTTTCTGACGCCTTGGAAAACTCTCCATCTCTCTTTACTATTGCCAGTGGTAATTCTGAGGTAGTTCAAGGTCTGAAAACCAACAAAAGGGAAAGAGTGGATCATGACTTGTAAGCATTAAAGGCCTCCTCCTATCACTACTACCGAGACCCTATGGCACACCTTACATTTAATGATGACGACCTGATGGGGGTCAGCACCCCACATTAGGATGCACTGACATGCTACTAAGCAAAATCTTAAACAGTGTTTATGATCTCTGACGCCCCCACTTCTTATCACATAATAATAGGTAGACATTTTTTATATAGGATGGAGGCCACCCCATGCACATTCAAGCAATGCATAAAATACCCATTGGGCAGTGCAGTCGGTATCATCTAAGGGAGTCAACAAACTGTAGCAATTGAGTAGCAAAGAGGTTCCAGGAAAAAGAAGTAGTGCACCACCCTTTCCTGAACCGGTTGACGACCTTAGAGAGACGGAGCAGCCAGATGATAACCTTCTAGACTCGGTTGAGGAGCTACCAGCTAAAGGAGCTGCTAGTTATAGAACTTTTCAATCAGAGAAACACCATCCATATTATCAGTGACACCAGTGATTAGAGACAATCATACCTTTAATATCTAAATACTGCCGCTCTCCCATCCGACAAGGCGGCCACTCGATCACTCAAACTGCGGGCCGTAAAATACTATATTTTGGATAACATCCTATATCGGAAGAGCGCAACACGACCCATGCTCCGTTTCCTTGACCATGATGAGGCTATTTTAGTAATGCGTGACCTACATAATGGGGAAGATGGGGCACACTGTGGTTACTAAAGCCTCATTCGATGTTTTCTGCTCGCAGGGTACTATTAGCCAGAATTTACCTCTGATGCAGAGTGACTTGTCCCACAATGCCACCAGTGTCAACAATTCGCCAATATCAGACACCTCCCAAGCGAGCCGATGCAACCTGTGGTTGTCCATTTCCCCTTTGATAAATGGAGCATCAATCTTGTAGGGCCTTAAGTTATGATAACTGGCAAGCAGAAATTCTTGGTTGTCGCACTGGGTTACTTCTCGAAATGGGTCGAAGCGAAAGCCCTTTTTCAAACTCAAGCTAAGAGATATGCGACTTCGTTCACCATTAAATTTTGGAAAGATTTAGAATACCCTCCATCATGATAACAGACAACGGTCCACAATTCCAAAACACTATCGTTACAGCATTCTATAAACGTTATGGGATCAGTCAGCATTTCTCTACACCTTACTACCCCTAGGAAAACTGCCAAGTCGAGGTCACGAACCGTACCATCTTATAAGGAATTGAAAAGAAACTCGAAGAAGCTAAGGAAAAATATCTGGTAAATTAGCTTAGGTATTATAGGTATACCGGAAAACCCCGCAAACAAAAACTAGTGACACGTTTTTCGCCCACGTTTATGGCAGTGAAACCGTGGTACCAGCGGAAGTGATAATACCAAGCCATCGCATAGCTAGTTATGAGGAGTCCAATAATGCCACTGACCGAATAGTGAATATGGACCTCATCGAGGAACGACATGACCAAGCGCGTGTTCGAGCAGAGCGCGATAGGAGCCTCATGAGGGGACGTTTTAATGCTCGCCTTAAGCCCCGCAACTTCGAAGTAGGAGACATGGTCATGAAGAATATTTTTCAAGGGGCTGGTGACAACGCAACAGGAAAGTTAGGACCTGATTGGGATGGCTTGTCCACCATCATATCCAGGGGACATAGTGGATCGTATCACCTCGCCGATGCAGAGGGAAATGCCTTAAAGAACCCCTGGAATATCAATCACCTCAAACTGTATCGCTAGAATTTTTAATATAAAAGATGCACTCTTTTAATGAGGCATCAGACTGCTATTTATTATGTTAATACAATATCTTTTACGCTTTCGCCAATATGTGTGTTTTTTTACATCTTCGTCCTTACAATAGCGAACAGGTTTATGGCCATGCCTACGGGCTACGCAAGAGGCCATACTCAGCCTAGACCAATGAGTCCATTAAAACAAACGTGGTAATCAGCCACGCCTACAGGCTATGTAAATGGCAAACGGAGACTCATACCTTGTACACGGTATCAAGTATCAAGCCTATATGAGGCCACGCAACGGGTCAAATTGACCTCGTCGTAACCAAACCTGGGGACCAAGTCCCACTCAAAGCTACGCAATGAGCCCTACTCAGCTCGACCTTGTAAGGACTTCTCCTGAGCACATTATGAACTAACAAACACACATCTCCCAATTCACAGGATGCTCACCAATATTAAAACGATTGAACAACAAAATCATGCTTTGCATAATATGACAATGACAACTAGCATACATCATCCAAAATTCAATCAAATCATACAACTAATATACTAAAAAATACTAAGTGTTCAACAAAGAAGTAAAAACTTCAAGCATCAGGGACATTAGGAGGGTCATTGGTCTTTGTTTTCAAAGATTCTACGTTGCTCGACTGCAGCCCGACATCCTTAGCTGTTATGGTAGACACCTTACCTACTTCATGTTAATATGAACAGCATCTGGATTCAATGAGCCTCCTACTTTTGGGGGTGCAGGTGTTGACGTAAACTTGTTTAATGACGCAGGTGTCAGCAGCTCAGCCACAACTTCCTTTTTATTATTGGCCATCATCTACATGGCCACTTCCATCACCTCCCTCTCCCTTTCTTCCAAGTCAGCTTTTTCTTTCCTCATGAGATGTTGGCGGCCAACAACTTCATGTTCTCTACCACCAAATCAGTAAAACGTTTAGCGTGCTCCTCCAGCCTTTTAGCATCGGTGATCTTGTGAGCAATCACATCAGCGTTCTTGGACATCAAATCATCGTTCCTCTTCACAAATTCTTTGTTTTGTTCTAGTAAATTTATAGATTCAGTGGTCAGCTCTTTGTTCTTTCCCCGCAAGCTTCCCAAGTGTCCTTAAGCATTGCCACCTCCTTTCGCAACCCCTCATTTTCTTAAGCAACCTTATCTTTGTACACTTTGGCAGCCCCATAAGCATTCTTGAACCGTGTAATTTCCATAGTTAAGTCATTTACCGATCTAAAAATTATCACGTCGAGCTTTCATTTCTCCATTATCTGAAGATCAGTTTTGGACATGTGCCGATAAGAGAGCACGACATAATTATGATGCATTTGCATTCCCACCTCAAGTCAATACATTATCCTCAGTCACTTATATTCAAGAAAGATCGAAATTTAAAATTCCTATATTTCCAGCTCCACCTGTATTTGCAATATTTTTCTCATATGCATGTTATCATAGAATGATACTTTCGGACACCTTTTCAAATGTTCAAACATCAACATAGAAGGTCGTCACATTACAATGTTCGAAAGCGGTAATTCATCGATCGTCTGGTCAGCTCGACTTGCATACACTTCCTTGTTCCTTCTAGGTAGTTTCTCAAGCATGACTATGTTAACAAAAGACGACCCAACACTTACCCCTGAACTAAGGGTAAAAATGGTTGTACACTAGTTTGCACGAACTGCTCCATCCCTCGAGCTATCTCATTGGGGATATACTTTTTTGGCTCCCTACATCATCACCCCCATTTCCTTAACTCGATTGACCTTCCGCCTAAACGTCATCCAGATCTATTACCTCGGGATTCTTCCCCCAAATCTGCTTCGCCTCAGAAGTCGACGCTTTTGCGCCCTGAGTCTTTGGGGCACGAACCCTTTCACTGTCTTCCTCATCCACCAATTGTGTTTTTCTTGTCGCTAGAGGTATTCCGTCCAAAATCACACGTGGACGTTTCAAAATAAGAATATCCTCATCTTCCAACTCATCTTCATCATTTTCTGCACGAGATCATCAAGTGCGATCCTGGTCAGCAGCAACTCCTAGTGGGCCCATATTCCCTTCTTCCTGGATTACCCCACCAACCTCTGAAATTCTCAGACTCTCTCATTCCTTCTAAATTTGGAATTGTAAAGATGAAGACCCTTGAGCCTCCTTTATCATTCGAATCTGATAATCTATGTGGAATTTCCTAAAGAAGTTCATTATTGTAGAAAGATATGTCTTCCAACAATGGATCCAACTAACTTTATTTTTGGATCCACATCTAAAAAATCTCATGTTTTAAAGAGAACCAAAGCTTGTCTTGTTTGGGTTTCTGAATTTACTTTTCTTCCCTTGGAAGATCCTCTTGATTATAGAGTTTACTATTGTGCATTGTTTTTTGTATCACAAGAGCTCTAATATTCACAAATTCACTAAGTTTACCATTATTTATGAGACTCTGGATCTCATCTTTCATTGTTTGGCATCCACTTGTGTAACGGTAGATTTGGTTGTAATATTTATAACACCCGTTGACATTTTTTCCAACTAGGAGTCCATATTTTGTTTAGTTTTACAAATGAACCATATCTTTAGTTCAGTTATAGATAATATTTATGTATTATGAGAGTTTGGTATATTACATCTCTGGACCACTATTATTTTTACTATCAAGTTTGCAATCTTTAGTCTATTGGGATCTTCGTATTTGGGACTTGTCACAAGTCTGTTTGGTTGTTTGAACTATAGCCACAATATGAGACTTAACTATATTATGCATAGGATTATATGTAGGATAATAAGAAGGATATATATTAGGTTTACTTAGAAATATCATGCACATGATTTCATCCATCTTTATATGTTGCTTCACTTGAGCTAAAAGTTGTCCAAAATTTAAAGCTTTATGTTTTATGATATCCTTTGTAACTAGTCTGGGGAGGATTTATTGCCTATAAATGACATATGCTACAAGATTGTGTAGTTTTAAAATTAATTTTTGGTTCAATTGAACTTTTGGGTAAAGCTATGGAGGTTCTTATTGGCCTCATACTTACACTAGATGATATAATCTCCATCACTCGGGATAACCTTGATTCATATTAATGGATTTATAAAGGAATTCCAAAGTTCTTTGAATATATGGATTGACTCTGAGGATGGCTGATTAAACTAGGCTAGAGAACTACTTATGTAGGTAAAAAACAAGACTTTGATTAATAGTCTATCATCATCTTCAAACCTTAGTATATTATTTCTAAACTTTTTAGTGTGATTCTCAAGCTCACATGTCATATAATACTTATCCTTCTTGTATTGGTTAAACTTGGGAAAAAATATATTTATAGTATTAATGATGTTAATAGGGGCGCGATTATAACTGGTGTTGAACTTTCCTCATTCTAAACAAATATAGTGTAGCATATGTGGAACTTGCGGGTTTACTTGTTAATTCTGTTGATTTTATCGACATGATGTGTTGGTTTATTAAGTGGAAGAATTGATTTAAATGTGGAATTTGTTGATTCACAAGTGGTAAAGGTTGACTTACTAGTGGGAAGGGTTGATTCACCGGTAGAACTTAATAGTTTGGTAGAATCTGTACATGGTATTATCCAAGATAATAAAGACCCTAAATATGCATTCCAAAATAGTATTGTGGTTTGGCAGACGAACTAGAAGGTTATATTTTGGGAAAAATAAATGGTGCCCTATTGTTGGGTTCGGTCCTGCGATTAGTTTTACTCTTTGATTGGGTACAATCTTCCCTATTGTGATGGTGTTCTTCTATTCCAACTGATCCTATTTTGGATCTAGCCCCAGAAAGACTAGGTTGCAACACTTTTTCTCTACTTTGATGATCTTGACGCTATCTATGAGGTGAATGGTTAGTAGAAGTTTGATCCTATGATTCTAAAATGGAAAATGTATCATATCTTTCTCCGGTATCAAGTTGTCTATGATTATGACATACTCCATATTATTTTCTTTGTTCTATGCCCCTTCAAGTAATATAACCTCCCTCTAGCGGGGGTTGATTTAGCTCAGTCATTATTTTTTTACAGCTTGAAGCTCTTCATTTCGATTGTATGCAAAGCATTCATTTTCTGAGTGATTATCAAAATTGGATCAATATGTTTGTCTTTGTCTTGCACACTTGGTTGGGGAGTTTTTTATTTTAAAACTATTTGATTTTTTATTTTATCGTTTTGAAGAGTGGTGATTATATATTCTAAAAACATTTGAAAGTCTCGAGGGTATCTTGATTCCCATAGGAGGCACCACTGACAAGTGTTGATTTTTTCTAGATAAAGTGCCTAAATTAGAAAAATACATAATATGAGCATTATCTTATAGATTAGAGGTCTTATTGATAGCTTGAGATTGCATGGGTTTGATCCTTGATTCAGAGAAAAATATCTAAAAACTATCTCTTGTTATTTAACCATCTATTTAGAATATTTTAGTTTGGAGAAAAATATTTCCGTATTAAAATTAGTTTAAAGTGATATATGCCCTAATATTTATTAACCTTACCTTTTGTAAAATATGGTTTGACTAAGTTACATATTTGGACATTATTAGTAGCTCCCTAGTCCTTGTGAACAGAGTGAAACTATAGTACAATTTCATGTTTCACAATCTTTTGTAGTAGAATCGTTTCTTTTAAGATCGGGGGACTTGATTTATATGGCTAACCTGGGTACTTCTCGTATTTTTTTAACCAAAAAAAGTTGAATTTATTTCAAACCTTTGTTTTTATTGTTACTTGATATGTTGGCCAAGTGACTAGGTTTTTGTGTATCCAAACAACTGATTTCTTGTGTTTTTTAGGTTCTTGACCTTTATAGATGATCTTTGTAGCTTTTTTAGGAGTGTTGTTGATACCATATGATGGGACCAGTTACTCCAAATTGAATTTTCCAAAATTCAAAGGGCTTATTTGTACTACATTTACCTCTTACCTCATTAAAACCCTTCACCAACCCAAACCTCTCTTGATGGTAAAAATGTTATGTTACCGAAAGAAAAAGTGTATATGAATAAGTAGTAGGATGCTAGAGTCAATGGTACATTTTTTATAAAGTGAAAACATTTTTTTAATTTTATCCATATGAGTATCCCTCACATAATACTTCAAATTAATAACATAAAGAGTACTATTTATGGAAAAATAAATCGAATTTGAACTGTACATAGTCCATTGACTATCCACTTTCTACATATATAGTCCCTCGACCAAAACTTATATGGTGTTAAACCCTTGATTATCTATTTTTGATCAAGTTAGTCCATCACACATGTTGAATATTCATTGTTAATGAAGTTAGTCTCTTGAATATCTATTTTTTATAAAGTTAGTGCATTTGACTCTCCATTTTTTATAAAGTTAGTCCCTTAGTAACTTTTTCAATGTTAAAAAGTAAATTGACTAACAACAGATAATTTTTAGTCGATGGACTATATGTCTAGAAAGTGGATTATCAAAGGAATACCACCAAAATATTTTTAGTCGATATACGATATGTCTAGAAAGTGGTTGTACCCGATATTTGATATTACGTCAAACCTAGAAATTGGATTTGGATAAATTTCCAGACCTTTGAAAGTAAAATAGATACAACTAGAGGTTTGGAAATTCAAATATATGTTGATTACGCGTGGGGAGAGAAGACGTGTGAGATGTACTATAGGATAAAGCGCTCATTTTTATCAGAGTCCTATTATCTAGAGTTACTAATTGGGTTACAAGCTTGTGATTGTTAATCTTTATAGTGAACCATTAGATTTTTAACATATGTAGGGTTGATGAGATATGCGCTTTCACCATAAATATCAAAGATTGGTCATTATTTATTTTACCTTTCATCTCTTTTGTTGTGTTTCCAATTTTACTCTTGATCCACTTTAACCATGTTTTATTTTATTTCCGAACATTTGATGAGATATGCGCTTTCATTATAAATTTCAAACATTTTTTACCCTTTGTCTCTGTGGTTGTGTTTGTTAGTGATGATTAGGAGATCAGTGAACCCCATCAAGCTCTAAATAGAAAGTTGAAGTGAAAAAATAAGTATCTTTCACTTTTTTTATATTATGTGTTTTGTATACTCTAGCTATATTACTTCGATAATTTAAACTTTTCTTTTTATTAGCAGAGTATGTTTGTACAAATATTTTACTAAGATATTTAGAAAACAAACGCATAATTTTTGGGTGATAGGTCCATAATTTTCAACATACATTGATAGATTTGTAGTACTTTTTGTTCTCGTATTGATTTTTTTTCTTTTGGTAATGTTATGTTGTATTATTTTTTGGTATGTATTTAATATTATTTTGCGTTTTTTTTTCATTATACAATTAGATGTTATATATTATTATATTTTGTATCATGATATTCTAATTTACAAATTTGATGTTATATATTTTTTATTTAGTATACAAAATGTTTGAACTCAAAAATTAAAAGAAAAAACCATTTGGATATTACTTTTCAAAAGATTGTATATTTCAACCAAATCATATTTTTAAAGTTTAATTTCGCCAGAGGTTGACGAAATGAGGCATCAAGTTTTATAGCCTCTAGCAAAATTAGGCTTAATTTTTTTCTACACTTGTCTTTAATTTACTAATAAATATCAATTATCATATAACTAAACTAATATGACTAATAATGTAACCATAAGTTTGAAATTTGATGTAGATCTAAGTCTAAAAACTGTATGTATTCTATGATTTAGAATCAAATTCAAAAATATTTATTTTAAGAATGAAGTTACTATGATGCAAAATATTATGATGCAATCTACATATTTGAATGATTTTGATAAGATACTTTACAAAATATCTCAATTTATGGTATGTATGGAATTGATATGCATGTCAGTTTATTAAAAGAAAACATCTTCAAGAAATATGTTTGTGTTAAAAGAACTAGTCACGTATTGTGTAATGGGTCTTACTCATTACGATAGGGAGTTAAAAATAATAGGGTATGTATGAGATTTTGATACGATAATTTAAAAAAAATTATCAATTAATGGTATGTATGGGATTCCTATGCATGTTGGTCTGCGTATAAAAAAATATCTACAATATAGGTGATTATGTTCCAAAAAACTAGTTATGTATCGTGTAATCGGTGTTACTCATTACAATAAGGAGTTACGAAAGAGTATGTACACTAATAGTTTTTACGTTACTCACAGTGAGACTCATTTTAACATTAGTAATATTGTATTAGAAGAACAAAATTTGTTTCGTGAGGCAAAGAATATGAATGGACTTAGGAGGAAGACAATCAATATGCTTGATCATCTAATTAATATGGAAATTTTATATATTTTTTTATGAATTCTTTTTTGTAATTTTTTCCATAAGTCTTTTTTTACATTAAATAAAAATTGATGTTATCTTTAATTTTAAATCATTTAAGAACACATAAAGCAGCAATCTAGGATTGTTTAAATTTTAAAAATTTAACTTCTTTCTAATTTATGCAACCTACTCATGTTTGTAATTGTGAAATGGGGGTCTTTTGAAGTTGTGTAATGTATGCATTTTTAAAATTACAAAATTTAGTCATTTTGAAGTTTTAAATTTTATGTATTTTAAAGTTGCAAAACGTATATTGTCCTTATTTGGGAAATATAGCTTTATTTATTTGCAATATGCGGACTTTTATTATTTACGTTGTAATGTTCATTATGTTGAATTTGTGAAATCTCAGTTTCCCTTATTTCCAAAATGTCAATTTAATTGGAATGCAATATATTATTTATTTATTTTTGTAAAATGTGTTATTTGTTAGAATCGTGAAATATGAATCTTATTTATTTTAAAAATATATACTTTATTAAATTTACAAAATGTGAGTTGTTTGGATTTAAAAAATATAAATTGTGTTGGAATGACTAATTGGATTTGTTTTCATATATCGAAAATAAATGCAATATAATTTTATGCAATATAAACATGAAATTTTACCGGTGTTTGATTGTGTTTGTTTCATTTATAATAAATAAATAAAATTAACTTTTTACATACACGCTCGTAGTTGCTGAGTGGAGCTAACATACTTGCACGCTACTACATGCGGATTTGATTGTCCATATGGATATTGGTGTTACTATTTTGTATCTCACAAAGTATTTTATCTTCACATGTAAATATATTATATTAAATTTTTAAAACAACATGTTAATCAAACTCAATAAACTTAACTTGCAAACTCTAGCCCCTAAATATCGTGAACCATGGTGATTTTGGACATTTGAAACCTTAATAAAACTCGCAAAACATATTGTTAATAAGGCTGGCAAATCATGCTTTTAAACCGACTTGTAAAACATAATGATAATGAAATAATGAAAGATTATGTTCCTAGGATTGCAAAACATACAGTTAACCCAGAGTTGCAAACTATATTATTACCAAATTACAAAACTTAAATTATGAAACATGTAAAATTAGAGGTGCAAAATATTGTAAAATTTACCATATCATGTGCTATATTTTAATTTTTTTGTTAATATTTTTTTGAGTTTGGAAGTAACGAGTTAAAGTGGTATAATATGAGAATGTTCATGTCCATAACCATTAACATCCAATAGTAATTTTATTTCTTTTATTTTCTTTGCATAATGGTATAATGAAAGATCTAGTATCGATATCCCTCATCTTGTCAATATTATCAACCTTTTCTATAGTATCATGTTTTATGTAGATGAATGCCTAGATAGTAATAAATATTAGAAAGAATATTCTAAAATTTTGATAAGGTTATGTTTAGTTCAAGCCATAGATAATACCACCATATATTTATACATGTCTAGATATTACATCAATCTTGGTTGTTGGAGTGCTAGTATTTTAAAATTATTAATGCTGAGAAAAATGTGGATGTAAGCATCAATTGTCCGCATACTGAAACTTGTATAATTAAACATGCAAAAATATCGAACTTTAGAAATATATAAAAATATATAAAATTACAAAACATAAGCATATATAACATTACAAAACATAAGACTTGCACACATTTACAAAACGTGGGCCTATATTCAGCTGCGAAATATAATTATATGTGTATTTTGGAAAACATTAGAGTTGTTGAACATTTTCGAAACATAAGCATAATATACCAAATTCCAAACATAAGACTTGTAGTACTTTTGAAAAACTTAAGCACATATAAATCTCCATAAAAATTACAGTACATTTGCAAAAATTAATTTAAAATACATTTGTACGTAAGCATACACACATTTGCGATAAATAAGTATATTAAATTTACAAAACTTACGACTTGCTCACAGTTGCAAACTATGCATATAGATAATTACGAAAGATAAGCGTAGACATATATGGAAAACTTAAAACTTACAGTACATTTATAAAATCTAAGCATATACATATTTGACATTAACATGTTAAGATATATTAATTACCTTATAATCTAGTTGATTTACACTTTTTAACTTTATCATATTCTGAATTATAACAAAATTCTTTAAAGAAGAGTGTGACCATATAACTGGATCATTCTATTTTTCGCTCTTTAAACCATGACTAATTTTTGGCTTATTTGAGTTAAATGAACTCTTTTTTTATTGTTGATATTAAATATTCAAGATCAATAACGTTTTCTACTAGTTTATCAACGATAATTGTTTATATTTTTTCCATTCGCCTTCTCATTCATTGTCTTGAGTCGTATCCATATTTTCAAAAACCTGAACTTCTCCATAATGTAATATTACAAGTCTGAACAAGTAAAACATGTAGAGCCTTCATATATTTGGAATTAAAAAACCTTGATAAAACTTTATTCGCAAAACATAACTAACTCTGACCTGCAAAACCATGATAAAATCATATCTACAGAGCACAGCCTCATCTGACTTGCAAAACCTTCCTACAATATTGTTTGTGAAACATGCCTAACACTGACTTGTGAATCTTGTCTAAGTTGGAATTTCAAAAAAGGCATACACCTAACTTGCAAAATATTTTTATTGTGAATGCAAATTACATTATAAAGTCAAAACAAACTTGTAAATATATATTCCAAAACAAATTTGAAAATCAGCAAAATATGAGTACTTACCTCTTTTATAGTTGGGTCTTCTTCATCATCTAGATGGCATTCCTCTATAATTTAAAGAGTATTCCGTATCTTCACGTTTTTATGAGAAAGTACATGCATTAATATATGCATAAGTAGCAAGCATATGTACCTTCATATTTTCAGCCTTCTTTCGTACTTTTACATGTTATATAGTATCTTTCATATATATATGTGAGGTCTTCTAAGTGAATGTTCTTTCATTGTTTTTTTTTAGCCTATATTATTCGCAGACACTTATTCTTTTGTTACGACCTACTCATTAAATTTTATCGATAGTCGCAAAGTTACGTTTAGTTTAGTTAATTCTAGTTTTACCTCCAGAAGGGATATATTGTTTTGTTTATCAGTTTTGTCTGCATGAGGATCTTACTTGTTTTACTAAGTGATGAAGCGGCGGAAATAGAGAAATTAACAACGATAAATGAAACTCTAATTCAAGGGTAACATGATGACACCATAATCTAAGGGTAACAAAGACTGAAATTTTCAAAGATAAAAAATACATTATTCCAAAAACTTAAATAACGTAAGGCATATGAGGCTTTATATAATAGCTGCTCAAAACCCTAAATTATAATACAATGAAAGAAAATAAATGTTTCAAAATAAAATCAATTCAAATCTTAATACAATTAGATTTGATTTAAATAATATAAGATATTTGAATCAGATAAAATATAATTAAAAAGGATTTTGTTTGGACTTTCTGAGCTACATCGCTAAGCCATCAGATGTTTTAGGCCATCAGATGGATTTCCCTGATCTTTTATCAGATTTTCAAATTTAGTAACATGTTTTAAAATTTTAGTCATTTTTAGGCTTAAAAGTTTATATTTGTGAGTATCGTGTATTATATAAAATGAAACAAAATAACCTCTTTTGTTGGTATTTTCCTGACATCACCATGAAGTTATCAGTGAATTATTTGTCACTAAACTTGTCTTCAGTCACTATCTTATTTTTATTTAAACGCGTGACCTTGTTCTTCTTAATCTTCTGTATCTTCTTCATTTTTGTAAATTTTTATTTTTTTGTTCTAAATGCACATCGTTCAGCACTGGTTAAAATCATAGTTTCCTCTAAAATTTAAAATTAATTTTTGTTTAAATAATATAAACGTTTGATTTATATATAACTTGTGCAATAAAATGTTTGCATGTAGAATTGCAAAACATAAGCTAAAACTAATTGCAAAATAAGGACTAGTAAACCAATTGCAAATTATTCGAGAAACATTGTAAAATACAGTTTGTAAACAAAATATAAAATAAGAAAAAAAATTGAAAAATATGATACTTTAAAACACTTGCAAAATTAGCGAAAAATAAATTGCAAACAAGTATGGTAAACAAATTTCAAAATTAAAAAATACTTAATTATGAAACAAGACTTGTAAACAAATTGAAAAATTCAAGGAAACTAAATTAAAAATACAAAGTTGGTAAGCATATTATAAAATTGTAATAGAAAAATAAATGAGATGGTTTATTTAAGAGTCTTACAAAATTAGAAGACAAGATATATGCAAAAATAGGTTTTGTAAGAAAAAATTAAAAGAAAAACTTTGTGAAACTAAACTTATATGAAACTTTCTTTAATACTTTAATTATAAAATAAATATCATGAAATTAATTGATTGTAATTATAGTTATCATGAGACATAAACATGTAGAATGTGGTTTAAATCATAAGTGTAAATGCAATAGCAAAACATAAAAGCACATTGAAAATTTTAAAATCTAGGTTTGCATAAAATCATGAAACATAAACACATTATAAATATAATTGTGAAACATAAGTTTACATAAACTTGTAAAATACCGATGTGCATGGTATTGCAAATATAAGCACATAGTAAGTTATGGATCATAGGTGTGCATAAAATTGAAAAATAGGGACACATATAAAATTTCAAAATATAAATGCACATAAATTATGAAATATAATATCATTGTAAGGTGTAAATTATCGGTGCACATGAAAGTATGAAACAACACAAATCTAAATAAAATTTGTAAGAACGAAGCACTTTGAAACTTGCAATATGTATAAATATTTAGTTGTGAAGTATATATTTGGTATTTTACCTTAAACGTATCGTTTGTTATTTGGAAGTGGTTATAGCCTTCTTCCTTTTTGCATTGCTCCATAAAATATGTGTAAATTAATATTAAATTATATTAATTCATTCTCTCATTCTGAGTTCAATAGTAATTTTAGTTAATAACATATATTATGTGCCACATTTGACACTAAAAATGAATTAGACATCGTTGTTTTTTAGCTTGACATATGTTTTACTGAACTTAAACACTACCTGGTCAACGTCGTATACTTTAATCACCTTGATAATTAAGTATCAATGTTATTTATATGTAATACTTGATCTAAAAACACACAACGATTTGGAGAAAGTTTAAAATGATATGTTTTTTTCCTTGATATGCACTGCCTTTATTTCTTTTGACTTGATTACTTTGTCTAAAGACACAAGTTTAGACCAAAAAAAATACTTTAGGTTAATATATAATTTAGGTACATTGAGTTGTGAAACAAGTAATTAGAAACAATTATTATTTTAATATATTTATATATATATATATATATATATATATATATTATAAACTTTCAAAATGTTATAACAATTAAAATTGTAGAACATTGAGTTGTGAAACAAGTAATTAGAAACTTTTGGAACGTATTATAAACTTTGAAATGTTATACAAATTAAATTTGCAAAATAAGTTATAAAAAAGTTGCGAAACATATTATTATATTATTTGTGAAATACTAAAAGTGTAAAAGTTGTCAATAATAAACCAACTCCGCTTGTGAAATGTTAATAAAACTAAACGTGTAAAACTATTTTATGCAAACTTCTAAAATGTTAAACAAATCAATATCTTTATACTTAAATTATTGGAAATGCGATGTATTTGTGAAATAAATCATCAAATAATTGAAAGGCTCAAACATAAATATGTGTGCGAAACTTGAATACAAGGACAACCATTTACAAAATTAAAAATTTGCATGCTTTCAACCTAGAAAAAATAGGTAGAAATCAACATTTTTTTTAATATAATCGATTTAAGGACTAGATTTGGTAGACTATCATAAGTAAAATCATGTTAAATAAATTATGTATTTCAAATTTGGCATACATAACATGAAACAAAAACTATAAAATCAATAGAATATTGAGATAACTAACCTTGATAACAAGTTTGGTATCGATGCTGAAAGAATCACGAGGGAAAAAGAAATGTAGATTTTGGTGATTTTTTTCTTGTTCAAAAGAAATAGTAATAAGAGAGAGATGAAGGTAAAGGTTTTGTCGTTTCTAATTCATATTCATACTTTTGAATTTAAAAAAAAATCTCCAACGCCTAGCAGATTTATATTTTACATTTAAAGACTGGTTTTATTAATCAAACTTTATATTTAAAGCTTGGTTTCATAAAACAAAATAATTATATATTTTGTTATTGAGAGATATCGTGAATTTTAATAATTATATACATTCTATTTCGTAAACATTCAGTAAAATAGGTTTCAAAACTGGTGTGGATAATTATCGCCTGAGGGTAGGCTGGTAATTTGGTTGGTGTTTTATAGTAGTATGTGGGTGTTATGAATTAAGTGTAGAGAGTAGAGAGATAATTAAGCTGGCTGGTAGCAGTTAATTCTCATTACCCACACTTAATGCAGGTGGTTGGGTATTTATACCCTGATGTTTGGGCCCTTATGGGCTTTCGGGTCATGTTTAATGGGTCCGGGTCATGTTCAAAGACCCATGAGCTCTAAGTAGGAGAGCAAGTAGCTTAGTCAAGAAGTGTTTAGGTTTTTTAGTACTTTTGTCATAGTTCGAACAGTTCTATGGTCTGAGTGTCCGAAGTGGTCTGTCCGGTCCGGAGGGCTTGGACCGATCTGTCCTTGTCCGGGGAGCATGCAGAATTCGGACTAATCAGGAGCCCCCTTTTTTAGGTGTTTGTGCGAATACTCCTATCAAAGACCTGAAAAACAGTCCGACATCAGGGGTAGTTTTTATCCGGACAGGTCTATCAATTTGTGCTATGATTTTATCCGGACAGATAAAGCTTCACGAATTCAAAACGGTTTTTGCCAGAGTTCGTGGGACACGTGTCACTCTCTAATTGGTTGCTTCAGCCATTTTTTCACCTTGAATTTCGAACCCACCTTCTTCGAAAAGCAACCTCTTCAATTAAAGGTGGTGACATCACCGCCGTCTTTTAATCATTGCCAAACTTTTCGAATTCTCCTAGGAATCAACTTCATTTTTCAGATTTTACTATAAATACAAACTCATTTTCTACTGTTTTACCATCTCCTTCAAATTTACTTCTGCAAAATCTCTCAAAGCTTTCTCTCTCTAAAGCAAAAAACTTAGTTTGATAGTTTATGTTTACAGCGATGAACGTTCTTGTCAAAGGCGGGTGGCTCAACCTTTCTGAGTTAGAGAAGGCTCAAAAAGTCGAAAGAGAGAGACGGGTCGCAGCAGGGTTACCCACCTCGCCTGCTGATAGACCAATCACCTCTGCTACTGTGTCAGATCGAGGCTCTCTTCTTCCAAAGGCACTAAGCCTAGAAAACTATTTCAGGCCAACCTCTACCCCATAATCTCGGGTTCCTCAGTTCAGGAATCGGAGCCTGCTGTCGAGCCAGGAGTTACTGTCACTAGCCTCAAAAAACCCTCTCCCTTCTTAGTTATGGGATCGGATACGGAGCGCTCTCCTGAGAAACTAGTCGATAGGAAGAAAGGCCGGTTGGTTAAAGGCCAAGGG
Source organism: Limnanthes douglasii subsp. nivea (assembly GCA_036936605.1). NCBI lineage: Eukaryota > Viridiplantae > Streptophyta > Magnoliopsida > Brassicales > Limnanthaceae > Limnanthes > Limnanthes douglasii. The sequence goes on from JAUPFV010000002.1 coordinate 165,623,854, forward strand.
ACTAAAAACACTCCCTCAAGGTCGAGGGCAAAGGATAGCAGCACTGGGTCAGAAGTGCCCATTAGAGCCCCCAAGGACAGGCTGTCCGGAACGGAGGGCCCCAATCCAAATTTCCAACCAGAAACTTCTGCTCCAGACACTCTACCGGAGAGCAGAAATCAAAGGGGCACTGAGGCCCATCAGTCCGGAGACAAGGCTGAGTCAAGTTTGAACCCTCCCCCACTACAGCTGCTGAAATCCCTTCAACAATCATGGAGGAAGTGATGGAGGACTCTGTTGAAGAGGCCCCATTTGAGTCTGAGCCCTCCGGTCAGACCAGTAAAGAGATAGTTGCCAAGAAGGACAAGGGCAAGGAGAAGCTGTACTTGAGGCATCCGGATCTGCCGGAGAGCCTAGAAGGAAAAGTAGGGCCTTGTTTTCACAAGGTCAGCGTTAATTACCTCCTCTCCTTACAAAAAATCAACTACGCATTCATCCACATTGCTGAGCTAGGCAGGATGCGTACGAAGTGGGGTATTCCAGAAAATGTAAAGATCAGGATTCCTATACACCCGGAGACCCCCATGGACTGCAAGTTGAGTGAAGTGGTCATGTTCACGGAGCTGTTCAACTTGGGGCTCAGGTTCCCACTAGACCCAGAGATTGTCAGATACTTCCATCTGATCAAACTCTGTCTGAGCCAGCTGAGCCCCAATGTTTGGTATACCCTTATGTCATGCATCATGGCATCAAGGCTGTCCGGGATCCCTCTGCCAATGGAGGAATTTGCTGTAGTGGCTAGCCTTTGCAGAAACCACAACATCCCCTTTTACCATTTCAATATGGGGGATGACTTCAAGGCTGTAGACGATCTGTTGGAGGCGGAGAGGAACTGGAGGACTCAGTTCCTATTTGTCAGTGGTGTCTGGGAGAACGGCAGGAAGATAAAATCCGGAGAGAACCCAAGCCTCCTCAGAAGCAGATGGAGGAGTGACCGTAAGTATCTTGCCTTCATATTTTTGTCTCTTTTCTCTTTTCTTTTTAGACTTAATTTGTACTAATTTGTCTGGCTTTTGTCTTAGCAGAACTGCCCAAGGAGTTTAGTGACTACTTGAAAGCCGGGCAGGTCACTTGCGGTAAGATTAATGCCTGGGCTGCTGAGAACTGGGGGAACTGATTCCACGCTGCTTTCACCAGTGGAAACTTGGCAAGGTCTCACCTGTGGAATACCACAGGTCGGAGAGACTTGACCTGGGAGGAGCTCACCACCCAGCCTTCTCCGGACGTTGTGCTTAAGAGGACCCATGAACCAGATGGGACACTCTTCCTGCCAGGCCGGGCCAAAGCCCCGAGCAAGATGAAAGGGAAGAAGAAGAAGGGCAAAAAGGTGGTGGGTGATGCCAACCCTGCTGATGCTGAGAAGGATGCTCCAATAGACCCGGAGGGGCCAGTTCAGAGCCAAATTGATGCTGCTCTCTTGCAGGTGGTGGAGCAAGAGACTGAAAGACAGGAAGCGGACCTCCCAAAACCTCCAAGGGCTTCCAAGAGGAATCGTAAACAGGGAAGCGAAGGCGCAGACCGGGAGGCTAAGAAGAAAAAGACATCTAAGGGAGATGAGCTTTCTCTCCGGGCTCCAGAGCCTTCTCTCCAAGCTGATCCTACAGACCCAACGCATGCTGAGGAGATTCCTGGTGACTTCCACACCGATGAGGTCGAGGGGGGAGATATCAACATAGATGGAGTAGACATCACCGGTCTTGGTGAGCTTGGTGAATACTTCCTCAATCTCCCCAGAGATGACTTTGTCGGGCCTTACCTTCCTCCAAGCACCTCCAACACTGTCACCTTTAATGGTAAGACTTTTAGTGTTTCTAGTGAAAGGGATGCTATAGCCCACTCCTTGTTAAGCAATGTGCAGCCTGTACTTGCGTTGGAGAGACAAGTTTGGAGCCCGGCTGATATCATCAAAGATCTCAAGTCTGACAAGGAGAAGCTGTCCGAAGACCTTTGCACTGCCACCTCCAATGCTGCCATGTTAAAGGAAGAAAACGAGGAGTTGAAGAGAAACCAACAAACAAGTACCACAAAAGTTGCCACTTTAGAGGAAACCATTAAAGACCTCCGGGAGAAACTGTCCGGTCTGGAGAAAGACCTTAATACCTCAAAGGGAGAATCCAAAGCCAAGGATCAAATCATCACCAACCTGACCAATGATAAGATTGCCCTTGAAAATACAGTGTCCAAGGCTGCCGAGGAGAAAAATACTTTGTTACAAGAGCAGGAGGCCAAGATCCAAGCCAAGATCAATGCATATGCCAACCAGATGATCAAAAGCGAAGAGCTACTGCTTGCCAAGGTGAGGTATGACATGGTTCTACTTTTCCATGAAAAGTTTCCGAAGAAGAACCTAGGGGACTTATGGCTTCATGTTGAGCCTGAAGACCTCCCCTACCACACGATGGCCGAAGGCGACAGGTATGGCTACTCTAGTGATTCCTCAGATGATGAAGAACACTCCGGGGAGAAAATTGGCGAAGAGAAAGACGATCCTAAGGGAAAGAAGGTAGTTGAAGGTGAGCCATCTTCAAAGGCTCAACCTTAACTTATGATTTACTTTGTTTACTTTTTATTCGAACTAAAGTCCTTGGAAGCCCAAGGCATTCTTTTTGTAATTGTGTCCGGTATCTGACCGGATAGGTTTTTTGTTCTTACTTTGACTATTCAAAAGTCCTTGGAAGGCCAAGGCACTTTAAGTTATTTCAATGAATGTTTCTGTTTTGCACGAATCTCATCTTCTTTCATCGTTTGTTCCAATTTTGATGGCTAGAGTTTAAATAACCTTTAGTCATTTCATAGTGAGAGTGTTTAAGTTCTCCGGCTAGAGTTTAAATAGCCCTTAATTATTTCTGGTTAGAATGTTTAAGTCCTCCGGCTAGAGTTTAAATAGCCCTTAGTTATTTCAATTCGGATAGTGTGACAAGGGACAAAACTTTAAAACACTTAGAAATTTTTTTAAGAAGGCATCAAATTTTATTTAACAGCCCGGACACCTCATTAAAACCTCCCCGTGCCACTAGGGAGGAAAGAGTATGCCCCCAAATATTTACATGGATGTTTAAACAAGTAAATATTTACACAAATGCTACTCCAAGTACATTCGGAGATGCTCAATATTCCAAGGATGAGTCAAAACCCTTCCACCTTTGTCTTCCAACCAATATGTTCCACGTTTAATTCTTTCAACAACTATGTAGGGACCTTCCCAAGTTGGGGCCAGCTTTCCGAACAGCTTTTCTTTAGTATGTAAGAAGACTTTCCTTAATACCTTGTCCCCTGGTTGGAAATCTCTTCTTTTAACTTTGGAAGCAAACATGCTTCTCATCAAACCCTGATAGTGTGCAACTCTAAGGTGAGCTTTAACTCGTTTTTCTTCTATCAGATCAAGTTGACCTCTGATTGCCACCTCGTTAGCGTGTTCGGAGAAGTTGTGAACACGAAAGGAGGAAAGAGTTGCTTCTAAAGGAGCTACTGCATCCATCCCATAGACCAAAGCAAAGGGTGACTCTTGTGTTGCAGCCCCAGGTGTCGTCCGGTAGGCCCACAAGACCTCTTGTAGATAACTAGGCCACTTCCCAGCAGCCCCTTCCAAATTCTTCTTTAATCCGGACAGTATAGTCCTATTAGCCACTTCAACTTGCCCATTTGCTTGTGGGTGGAAGGGTGAAGAAAAACAATGTTGTATACCCCTTGAGGCACAGAAGCTTTCCATTTCCCTATTGTCGAACTGTGGCCCATTGTCTGTTGTTATCTTTTGTGGGACACCAAATCTGCAACAGATGTTGGATAAAATGAACTTTATAACAGCTTTTGATGTTGTCCATGCTAGAGGGGCTGCTTCAATCCACTTCGAGAAGTAGTCTATGGCCACAATTATAGTTTTGCGTCCTCCGGACGCCACAGGGAGAGGCCCTACTAAATCCAACCCCCATCGAGCAAAAGGAATAGGCTCAGAAATTGATTTCAAAGGAATAGTTGGGACATGAATCTCATTGCTGTACCTCTGGTCACACCTTCTTACCAATTCCTTAGCATCTTTCATGACTGATGGCCAATAGTAACCGGAGAGTAAAACTCTTCTTGTTAAGGCTCTAAACCCACAATGGGTTGATCCCTCACCATCATGTAATTCGGAGAGGACTACTTGAGACTCTTCATCCCCCAAACAGCGCAGAAGAGGTTTACTGTAAGATTTCTTATACAACACGTCTCTCAATATGATAAAACCACGAGCCTTGTGTTTCAAAGTTCTGGCTAGTGACTTATTCGGAGGCACAACACCATCGGAGAGATATTGCAGGATAGGAACCTCCAGTCTTGAGGCCGTTTCTCTTGTACTTCAAAAATTTCCTCTTCTTTACCCTTACTAAGTTGAATGGAGGGGCTTTCTAGCACATGGATCCATGGATACGACTCCGAATATGATATGGTTGTTAATGAGTCTGCTAGCTCATTGTTTGCCCGAGGAATGTGCTCATAAACAAACTTTTAAACTTGAGTGCTTCATTCTTAACGAGGAGTAAGTATTTCACAAGCTGCTCCTTCTTAGCCTCAGATTGGCCTTGGGCATGGTGGATAAGAAGTTGGGAGTCACTTAGTAGCTTGACCCTCTTAGCCCCACAAATGTAGGCTAACTTTAAACCAGCTATAGCTGCTTCGTATTCGGACTCATTATCATATGCCCTGAAAGCAAAACAAATAGCTTGGTACATTTTGTCTCTATACGGGGAAGTCAAACACACCCCTGCACCACACCCCATAGTGCTAGATCCACCATCTGTTCGGATGACCCATACCTTTTTATCTTTTATATCAGTAGTTTGCTCCGAATCCCTGTCGGAGTGGAATTCAACCAAAAAGTCTGCCACAGCTTGGGCCTTGACTGCTGTTCGGGGAGCAAAATCTATGTCGAAGTCCCCCAACTCTACTGACCACTTAGTCATCATGCTCGAAATATCTGCCTTTTGGAGGACATTCTTCAAGGGAAAAGAAGTCCGGACGATGATGGGATGAGCCTAGAAATAAGGCCTCATCTTCCTGGCAGCTATCACCATGGCTAATGCTAATTTCTCAAGTTTCAAGTAACGCCTTTCTGCATCTATCAAGCTTTTACTGATGTAGTACACTGGATGGGGATGACCATCGACCTCTCTTACCAACACAGCACTGATGGCATAACTTGAAACTGCCAAATATACGAAGAGGGTCTCCCCATCAACTGGTTTAAACAAATTTTTGGGAGAGGACAGGTGCTTCTTGATCTCATTGAAAGCCTCATCACACTGTGGGGTCCAGTCGAATCCCTTTGCACCCTTCAAAGTTTGAAAGAAAGGTGCACACATATCCGAAGACCTTGAGATAAATCTGTTTAAGGCAGCTAATCTCCCCGTTAACCGCTGTACTTCTTTAATGTTTCGAAGAGGTTCCATCTGAAATAGGGCATTAAGCTGGTCTGGGTCAGATTGTATTCCATGCTCACTTATAATATAGCCCATAAACTTCCCGGACTGCACTCCGAACACACACTTTTCTGGGTTTAATTTCAAATTTACTTTACCAAGTTGGCAAAAGTTTTTTGGAGATCGGATAAGTGCAACTGCTCATCCACACTCTTCACCATCATGTCATCAATGTACACTTCCATATTTCTTCCAATTTGATCAACAAATGCCTTGTTGACTAATCTCTGATAAGTAGCCCCAGCATTTTTCAAACCAAATGGCATTACCTTGTAGCAATGAAGACCTCTGTCAGTGACAAATGTGGTATGCTCTTGATCCTTTGGATCTACTTGAATCTGATTGTATCCGGAGAACGCATCCATAAAGGAAAGCAGCTTGTTCTCAGAGGTAAAGTCTACTAACTGATCAATCCGGGGAACTGGATACAAATCTTTTGGGCAAGCTCTATTGAGATCTGTGAAGTCAATGCACATGCGCCACTTGCCATTTTTCTTTTTTACCAGAACCGGATTGGCAGTCCACAAAGGATATTGAGATTCCTTGATGTGCCCCATCTTTGTGGGCCTGTCAACTTCTTGCACAATGGCATCAGCCTTCTCTTTAGAAAAAGCTCTTCTTTTTTTAACCACTGGTGCTACGTCTTTCCGGATAGATAGGTGATGTGATATCACTTCTGATGGAACCCCAGTAACATCAGCATTGTACCAAGCAAAAACGTGCTGATGGTTCTTCAAAATTTTTAACATTTCATCTTTCAAAATGGGTGACATCTTAGACCCTATCTTGACACTTTTTCCTTCTTCCAGACAGTGTGTTTCTACCTCTTCGATCGGTATCAATACTCCAGGGGTCTCTCTGGGGTCATCAATTTCACCCTCACCCCCAGAAAGGCCCTCAAACTGCTATTGTTCATTAATACGGACTGCCCCCCAGCGTTCGAGGAGCCAGGGCAGTGGCATAACATTCTCTTGCAATCTTTTGGCTGCTCCGGACGACTCCAACCTGTCCCTGAACATCATATTTCAAGCACTAATGGACTGTTGAAGCCACTGCATGCATCCTAGAGAGCCAAGACCTCCCTAGAATAGCATTATAGCAAGTGGGACAATCCACCACAATAAAGAGTATTCTGACCATTTTCTTGAAAGGGCCCTTGCCCAATAAAACTTCTTCTTCGAACTCTCCGATCACATCTGCTGAGCTGCCTGTAAAGCCCACGATTGATCTGTCTGAACTCTGAATTACAGCTGGATTTTTCATTCTCTTGTATGTGGTTAAGAAAAGGATATTGGTTGAGCTTCCAGTATCCACCAGGATTCGTCTTATATCATTGCCCCCTCTAGATGCTCCTATGACAACAGCATCCTCATGAGGGCCAACAATGTCTCTTAGATCATCTTCATCAAAAACAATGAAGGGGAATGAGTTTTGTGACTGATAGGAAGTCATGCCTCCTTCTAGCTGGGAGGCTAAAGTATGAACATGCCTCTTCCTCGAAGAAGCAGTAGGGGCTGTCATAGTGTCCCCTCCAAAAATTGTAAGTGACTCGAAAAACTTAATGAGCCCGGAGACCGACCTAGAACATTCCTCAATTGTACCCACTCTGTTTCGAGTTGGGTCAGGATCCAAGTACTCAGATTCCACGTCAAACCTTTCAACTATAACCATGGCTCCCTCCGGAGCAGCATTACTTGGACCAACCCGGTGAGTGTTGTCAGGCCTATTGCCTCCTCTTCTTTTGACGTAAGCCCCCAGCTTTCCCCTCTCAATCAAGTTTTGAACTTCTTGTTTCAATGTTATGCAGTCATCAGTGGTATGACTAATATCATTGTGATATTGGCAAAAAGAGTTATTGCGATGTTCTCTGGGGGACTGCAGTGTTGCCGGTCTCCGGTAATGCACCTCTTCCTTTGTTTTATCAAAAATAGTGGCCACACTTTCTTTTAACTCTGCGAACCACTCCGGTTGGACCCATGGCCCTCTCTTGTTTCTGGATTGCTGACTTTGAGCAGGAGCAGCTGGCTGAAACTGAGCTTTTGCCCTACCATGCCCCTGTCCGGTCTCTCTTGCTTTGTTCCCGGACTGATTCTGATTGGGATTTGGTGCCACCGGGGTGGACCTCACCTGCCTGTGCACCCTGGTTTTCTTCGTTTCATCAACATTTATTTGTTTGCCAACCTGATTCAGCAACCCTCCCCATGTCATGGCCTTCTTTCTGGTCACTGAATCAGCTAGATTGCCTGGGTTCAAACCCTGTCTCAGGGATGCTATTGCTACCTGTTCGAAGCAATCAGCCAACCCATTCTTGGTGTTCACAAAATGGCTTATATATTCTTTCAAGGACTCATTTGGCTCTTGGGCACAATGGATTATTGTGTCTCCATTGCCCTTTAGCTCTTTACTCCCTACAAACTGCCTTCGAAAGGCTACCCAAAAAGTATCGAAGTCTTTAATACAACCCTGAGGCAGGCTATTATACCATTTTAGAGCACTCCCCGTGAATGATTGGGAGAATTCCCTACAGATTAGTTTATCATCATCGTCAAAGTTCATTATGAAGTTTTTAAATTGCTCCAGCTGGTTGTCCGGATCAGTACTGCCATCGTACTTCTTTATTTTGGTGATATCAAACCTCTTGGGGAGGTTTGCGGATAGAATTTTAGAAGACAAAGGAGATTGCCTCCAATTCCTTCCACGACTGAACACAGTATCCTCATTAGGAGTTGCAAAGATACCTGGTTCATCGTGGAAAGCGAAGGGATCCATCAGCATCCGGTCCACATGCCTCCGGCTGTGAGAAGACCCTTTACCAATGTTCTTCTTTATCCTCCCATGTCTATCCTTTTTCCTTGAATATTTTTTTATCTGCTTTTGTTTCTTTCTAGTTCGACCCTCATCGCTGCTTGAGGATAAAGATTTTTCAACTCCTTCATCGCCCAAAGAGCTATCAGAAGATTCTGAGCTTGAGTCAGAACTCTCCACTGGCTTGGACCAGTGAGACTTTTTAGAGCTGGCATGAGTCTTTTTGGTGCTCACATAAGTCTTTGAAGACTCATGCTCTCTGGGGTTATCGGTGTGATGAGCAACCGATGCTTTGGACTTTTCTTTCACGCCCATCTTGGCCTTCTCAGCCCTCAGAGCTTCTATTTCACCCTTTAGCCTATCACGCTCTTCGATAGTGTACTCATCGTTCTCTCCCACCACTTCGAGCATAGCTGGTGGTACTTCTGGATTTTCCGGATTCATTCGGACAGACTTTCTTAGCTGGTTTTGAATGCTTGATTCAGGCACCTTCTGCTCCCACTGTGGTCGCCAATTTGGTGTGGATAATTATCGCCTGAGGGTAGGCTGGTAATATGGTTGGTGTTTTATAGTAGTATGTGGGTGTTATGAATTAAGTGTAGAGAGTAGAGAGATAATTAAGCTGGCTGGTAGCAGTTAATTCTCATTACCCACACTTAATGCAGGTGGTTGGGTATTTATACCCTGATGTTTGGGCCCTTATGGGCTTTCGGGTCATGTTTAATGGACCCGGGTCATGTTCAAAGACCCATGAGCTCTAAGTAGGAGAGCAAGTAGCTTAGTCAAGAAGTGTTTAGGTTTTTTAGTACTATTGTCATAGTTCGAACAGTTCTATGGTCTGAGTGTCCGAAGTGGTATGTCCGGTCCGGAGGCCTTGGACCGATCTGTCCTTGTCCGGGGAGCATACAGAATTCGGACTCATAAAAAACTACATACATCATATTTCATAACTCATAGCCTATGTTTCACAAATTTTGATTACATCATGCTTCGTAAATTTAACATGGTACACTAAGTTTTGTAAATTTTGAACACAATTTTGCAATTTAATCTACGTACACTAGGTTTCATAAATTTTAGTATATCGTATTTTGTAAATTAACCAGAAAGGTTTCGTAGTTTAAATACACATAGTTCGTAAAGGTAAAATACACTATGTTTTGCAAGTTAAACATCAATATATGCTTTCCAAATTATAAAAATACTATATTTCGTAAATGAAAAACATTATATTTTACGAAAGTTAAAATTAAACTTGGACAATGATTCCATACTAAAATGCAAAACCAAATTGTTACCAACACTTTTATAGAATAATATTAAACAATTTAAAATCATAAAAAAATTTAACGGATATTATGTGATAAATGTATTAATGCATAAATCTATATTTTTGTTAAATTTTGATTTTTTTTTTTGTGAACAATCGATCTTTTGAGTTAAAATTTGTAAGAAAAATGTAAATGTCTAATATAATGTTTTATCTTTACTCTAGCTATATCATGGGGTATATTTCGTTATTAAAGGTCAATCTCAACGCATTTTGACCCATATGGTTAGATTAAATAAATAAATAAAATGACTAATAATCGAAATGATATTATTCACTTATGGAATGATATCTGCTCACAAAAACAAGTGTGTTCTCTTTCAATTTTCCGACCGTATGCGGTGTTCTTTCGAGTGATAAATATGCATTTGAGAATGGTCGGAATAATTAGCCTATAACATAGAAAATTCATCCAATATTTCCATAAAGTAACACCTCCATAGTGCCTCATACCAGTTAATTATTTGTTAATTTTGACGCTACTATTGTAAATATATAAATAAAATTATTTATTTTCTTCAAGCTCGAAGCTGACAAATAACGATCCACTTTCATTTCCAAAATATTTATAGTTGCAACTATAAATGCACAGTGTATGTCTTTTTTAACGTCTATCACCTTAATAATAAAATGATATATGTACGATGCTATATGTAGTCTATATAATAGTTCAGGGTCTGCGCAATTGGTGTTCACTACCTCTAGTGTTTTTCTAGATTTCGATAAGACTCACGGCCGATTTATTGTAGGTTTTTTCAGATGAGATTATACGGATATTCTTTACCGTTCTTCTAGCGGTGATGTCAAATGTACCAAACAATATTCAAATTGTATCAACCGATATACCAACATTTGGAGTGGTTGCACTATCTACATGAGATTAAGACCATTCTTTTCTGATATAAAGAAAATAAAAAATATATTTTTTTGTAGAATTATCCACGTAAATTTTATTGTCTCTATTACGCCCTGATCAAAAGTACAAACTAGTGTTTTACCTATTACGAAGCTTGCACACTTGAGTATATCCAACGATCCAATATTATATGTAATTGTTCTTAGGGAACCATATCTTTCACTATTACCAAACTTCTTGAGTTTTAAATTTATGAATGCATAGTCCGTATGATATAAGAACAAAAATCAGCTTTTAAGTTTTTTATTTTCTAAGTATTTTTATTCTCTGAAAACATAATAAAAGAGTTATTGGGTATTTATTATCCAACAATTACTTTATAAGTATTTTAAGAGAGTTGATTAGAGTTATTGGGTATTTATTATCTAATATTTACTTCAAGTCTTTATATTCTACTTTATTAAAGTCAAATAGAATTATTGGATATCTATTATCCAATATTTACTCTTTTAGTCTTTTGAATCTTTAAATTCATTTAATTCTCCTTTTAGAGAGTTAAAGATAATTACTTATTTCTATTACTAGTATTTTTTCTATGGTTATAAATAAAACCTAGAGTTTTTGTAATTAAAACATTTATTCAAGTTATAAGATATCAATAAAAACAAGTTTTTCTACTCAGAATATTTATCCGGGATAAATCTATCTTTAAACCATTCGTGTGATTAAGGAGTCTAGTTTATCCTCCATTTTATTTTGTATTTGAGATAACTCAGTTTGAAGTTATGCTTCTCAAAGGTTTTCCATCACCTTTGTGGTGCATCTCGATTCACCGGTTATCAATCATCATCATCTCGTTGATTTCATTTGTGAATGTCCTCCGGACAACAACGAGTCAAACGACTTTTGTACCTACATCATCTGTTATCAAGGGTTTTAAATTTCTATCATTTTCCCCTCAACTTCATTCACCATTTTCCTATTTATTCATTTTTTTCTCATCTTCCATCTTTCGAAACAAATTAAAAATAAACTTATTTCCCAATTTTATTATTAATATATTTTTATTTTTTAAATAATATTATAAATATTATACTAGATCTTTGAATATATTGTTAGTATATGTTTCTCTTTAAACTTTTATTTATAATATTATGTCTATCTTTGATTAATACAATATAAAAAAACAATCAAATATTCTAATCTGAATCAGTTGAGCCAAAAAAGAAGCAAGAAAAAAATATGGAGACTCTTGTTCAATTGATTACTGATATGCAAGAACATATGTGAATGCAGAGTGAAAAGATACGAACACATGTTGAAAATATGCGAACACGTGTTGAATAAGTTCATACTATAAAGAAAGGGATGGGAGAACGTATATGGAAAATTGAGAAGCAATTCAGGCGCAAAAACACCATCTCCAATTGAACTAGAAGTACACAACCATGAACTCCAAGCAACAACAAACCATTTGATGAAGGAGAATCAATAGAGACTAATGTTAAAGTACAGGAAAAAGATATACAATCTCCAAAATGACTTGAATAAAACATGTGGTAAGTAAATCAAGCCTTTATTTATTTTATGATGTTGGTTTTTTGGAGAGTCCCAAACAAAATTTATCCATAATAATTTGACAAAACTTGTTGAGGATTTTCTCCATTGTACCGTAACAGTTCTACCTATTGAAATATATTTTATAACTAGTTAAGAGAAGGACTTTGATGGTTGATTTCTAGAAGAAATCTCTCATGAGTTACCGCAGATTTGTTAGATAGAGCATATGACTTCCTATCATGACCATTCATTCCTAATCAACCAACTTAGAACGGATCCTGAGAAGAAGAATGAGCTGCAACGACAAGTTAGTGAGCAATATTTTATGGTTTGGGAATCATATGAGGGAAGACTAAAGGGATATTGAGTTACAAAAATACTAATTGACCCCCTCTCATTTGCCTTGATGCAGTGCCTACTAATGCTGGATTATTGGGGCATCCCTCTGGCAACGATAGCGGTACCGTTGAAGACGATGTGTAACTTTATTGTATGACTGAACCGTTTTTGCATATTGTTTTTACTATATGTCTCATAGCTTTTGTTACGTGAACTTTTATATTTATTACTTAATATACATGCTCTTGTTTCTTTTTTAGATATTATTGTGAATTATGTTATCATAATTAAAGATTGTTTGGAAAGTATGCTTATTTAAATAAGCATATTCTTGCTTGTTGTTTGGCTATGAAAATTACTTATAATTATGTTCGCTTTATAGGTCTTATCAACCTGGGCTCTGTATGGCCCCTAGTGTGGTCTTATAGACTATGACATTTTTAGTGTGTTTGGTTTATTGAGCTATATAGCTCGGGCTTAGTATGGCCCTTAACGTACCCTTCAAGGCTACACATTATTTATTTTTATTGATTGTACTTAGTCAGGGCTCAGTATGGCCTATTGCGTAGCCAATTAGACGTGGTTGATTTTAGTCATTCCATTGTTATTGTAATTGGTGATACCCCCACCTCAGTTAGATAGTTATAAATTCTGGAGACTCGTATTTTTAATACTAAAAAATAATAATAAAGTAATACCCACAATAACTTGGTAAGAAATGTGACCTCATTAATACTTTTGGCTTACAATTTTCCTTGTTAAAAACCCTTAAAGCACCACCAAAACCCTTAAGTTTATTCCATGGATGTTTCAATACATTACCTTATATGTCTTCCAGTCTATAGGCCCCATGATGCCCTTTAGAAATGATTTTGTATGATGCATCCCACTCTAGATCCATCTTGCTTGTGTTTATGTTCTACACTCGCTAAACAACCTTTTTTTGTTACTAAATTACCAATATTGAAGCTTCGATGTTTAAACTTGGAGTTAAATCTTCTTCTTATTTAGCTTTTATGATGTTTTGATCGTACCATCGATTGATCCATTCTTTTCTCTATCATATCAATTGACGATTGTCGCTCTTGATCATTCACCTCCTTCGAATAATTAGCCACTCTATGTCTTGGTATTATTATTTATATTGGTACTACTGCCTTTATTCCTTAAACGAGCGAGAAAGGTGTATCTCATGTTGTTGACCGAGGTGTAGTCAGGTATTCCCAAATACCTCTGCTAACTTGTCTGGTTATTTTCCTTTTGATCCCTCTATCTTCTTTTTTATTCCTGCTAAGATAGTTATGTTTGTTACATCGACCTATCTATTTTCGCGGGGGTAGTACAGCATGGAGAAGTGTTGAGTGACCCCGTACCTTTGGCAAAAGTCTTCATTGCATCATTTTGGAATTGTAGTTTGTTGTCGATCATGAGGATCCTTGGAATTCCAGAACTTAAGAGGATATGAATTTGTAGGAAGTCACATATTTATTGGGACCTTGTCTTTTCAAAATCCTTGGCCTCCACCGATTTAGAGAAATAGTCAACTACTACCACGAGACATTGTCTCTTTCCAGTAACCATTGGGAGAGGTCTCACTAAATTTATCCCCTACTTATCAAAGGGACACGTCGTTGGTACTATACTCGTTCGCTCACTAGGTAGATGTCGTTTGTTGGAAAAAATTTGACAGTGATGGCATTTTTGGACTAAACGTTGAGCATCTGAGGTCGGCATGGGCCAGTAATACCTTGCTAATATAAATCCTTATCAAGCTCCTATAACCACAATAAGCACTTGCCTCCGCCGCATGTATGTCCTGAAATATGATCTCTGCTTCCTCTTTGTTTACACAACATAACAGAGGTCGGGTGGAACTCGTCATATATAACACGTCATCTAGAATCATGTATATACATACGCGGATCTGCAATGATCTTTCCTCTGCTTTTTCCAGTGGAAGGATGTAGTGCTTTAGATTGACGATATATTCATCTCTCCAGTCTGTCGTTGTTGTAAATGCATGTACCCCACGATCGGGGAATCCTGGATGAAGATAGTAGCGCTATTTTCGTGAGTTGCTGCTTTAGCCAAGGAATCTGCGACCGAGTTGTCACATCGTGGTATCTGTTTATGCTCGATGCCACCAAACTTTCTCTCTTATTTCTTCAAAGATTCCAAGTACCCCTGAGTACTTTCCTGTTTGGCCCCAAATGATGTTGTGACATGACATATTACTAGTTGGGAGTCTGATCGAACTAATAGTCGCCAAGCTTCACAAATGCGAGCCAAATTGAGTCATACCAGCACTACTTTGTAATCAGCTATATTATTTGTTACCTTGAAAGCAAATCATCTTAGATGTATTATCTAAACTTCTGTTGGTATTTTTTAATCACTTCAGCTCCCTCCCCCCGGTTGTATTTGACGCACCATCTACTTCTATCTTCTATTATCCACTAAGCTGTGTTTTTGTTATCTATTACTAGGCCTTCATCCGACCCCCGACATCCAACAAATTCGTTGGTAAAATCAACTACTGCTTGGCCCTTTATCGTTTCCCTAGGCTCGTATATTATATCGTACGCTCCAAGCTCCTCCGACCACCTTGTTAGCCATCCGGGAACATCTGGTCTATGGAGTATGCTACGTAATGAGAATGAAGTACATAGAATAATGGTGTGACTCTAAAAGTATGGTCACATTTTCCTAGACGCGACCACTAAATCAAGGGCTAAATTTTCTAAGTTGAGGTACCTGGTTTCTGCATCAACTAGCTCTTTGCTGAAGTAATACATCGGCCTCTAGACTCATATCATCTCTCGTACAAGCACCCCACTCATTGCATAAATTGATACTAACAAACATTGGTAGAGGCGTTCTCCCGGATCTGGTGTCGTTAGCATTTTTGGAGCTGTTAAGTACTCTTTCAACGCTTGGAAGGCCTCGTAGCATTCGTTTGTCCACCTAAAAAAAATTCCCCTTCAGGGTTGTCTTTTGTCTAATGTCCTAGAAATGAACCGAAAAAGTGCAGCTAACCATCTAGTTAGACGTTGTACCTCTTTTATATTCCTCGGAGGTTTCATATCCATTATCACATTCAGCTAAGAGGGGTCTGCTTCAATCCCCCTCTTGCTAATAATAAAAATCTAAACTTTTCCACTACAAAAGGAAAAAGAACATTTAAGAGGGTTAAGTTTCAATACATACCTCTATAATGTCTGCAAGACCATTCATAAGACTTTAAGATGCTTCTCCTCCGAGTCATTCTTCACAATCATACTCTTAATATAGTCTTCTATATATTTTCCAATTTCCTTTTGAAAATCTTGTTGACGAGCCTCTGATACGTTAATTTGGTGTTCTTGAATCCAAGTGGCATGACTTTGTAAAAATAAAGGCCTCGTTTGGTCTGAAAAGTCGTGTGCTCCTCATCAGTCAAGTTCATAGATATTTGATTTTACCCTGAATATATGTCCATGAACGATAGGTACTCTTTTCCTGAGGTGGCATCAACCAGTTGAATAATTCTTAATAGGGGAAAAGCATCATTCGGTTAGGGTCGATTGAGATCTGTGAAATCCACACACATGCATCATTTCTCATTCTTCTTTTTTACCAACACTGGGTTAGCGATCCAAATCGGGTATTACACTTACCTGATATGACACAGCTTGACTAACTTATCAACCTCTCTGAATATTTCTTCCGACTATTCTAGTGAAAAATCCCGCCATTATTTCCTCATTGGCCGAATACTATTATCGATGGCTAATGAATGAGAGATAGCACTAGGGTATATTCTTGTTACTTTCTCCGCATCTCATACAAACACGTCCTTTTTTTCAACAACAAATCTATCAAATTGTTTTTACAGTCTTATCCAAGTTTGTTACCTATTTTGAGAACCTTTCTCTCTTTTAATGTGATGTTTTCCTCTTCGGGTGGGGTATCCTCCTCCTCGTCATTCTTTATGGGGTCTTCCACCTCTAAATTACTTATCTTGACTGGTACTCGATGGTCCCATACCCCAGGGTTTATTAATTTATATTTGTCTTGTTTGAAGGATCTAGTATTATGGCGTAACACTGCATCGCTTGATTCTGGTTGTAAATTATTATTCCTACCAAATTTCCCATAGGATACTCGATATACTATCTAAACTAAAAATGTGTTGCCTTGATCTTATACAACCATGGTCTTCCCAGAATAGCATGGTAGGAGATGGGAGCGTCTACGGTCATAAATAAAGTATGAATCATGTTTTTGGGGTTGCCATATCCAACCATGACCGGTAGTTCAATTTCTCTGATACATTTAGTTCATTTTCCCTCATAACTGACTAGCTGTCTGTCTTTTGTCTTGAAAGGTAGCACTCCCAATATCTACTCGTAGCTTTCCTTAAATAGAATGTTAGTTGAACTACCGTTGTCTATTACTATCCTTGTTACCATGACTCCCGAAATATTAGCATTGATTGTTAACGCATCCTCGTGGGGTGTGATGATATCTCTCAAGTCATCGTCAATGAAGGTCAGGTTCGCTATTGGTTCCCTACATTTATGATATACAGAGCCACGAACTAGATGAATATCGAGGTCCTTACGATTTTGTTTCCGTGTTGCGGGATCGGTTCCCAATAAACTTTAACCCCCAAAGATCGTAAACAACCATTGTTGTTTCTCCACAAGGTTGTCTGGTGCCTCTGCGGGTTCGGTGTAAGGTACCCCCTCCTCTAATACTACACTCTCTCTTTGCTTTACAAATTAGACAAGGTCCCCACTATCCATCAACCTTTGAATTTCTTCTTTCAGCTACTAACACTACTCCATTGGGTGCCCATGATCACTATGGTATGTACAGAAGTATCGAGGTGACCGTTTGTACAGTGTTGCTAGCATACTCCTCGACGGTTGGTACTTAGCTATCCTCTTGGATTTTTTGTAGATAGTGTTATGTTCTCCTTCAGGGGGTGAATTTCCTTGATGGGTACTCATAATAGGAAAGGTGCAACCAGTTGGTTTGAGAACATGGTGTGTTTGGTCTTTGTCCTTCCTCATAACGAGGTCGGCTTAAACTTCATGATTTCATGTTGATAATTGGGCGTGGAGTCCTCCTTATTTGAATCATCGAATCGAATGAACTATTTTGTCGGGCGAGGATGTTACCCATCGTCTTGACTGGGAACCTTATAAGGTCGATAAAGAGGGGGTCATCATGATCCAACTCTCTTTTGATACCGTTACCGCCACTACCTCGGCGCAGCCTGATTAGGAGTTCATCTCTCTCACCAATCTTTGCACATATTATTTCAACGTCTCCCCCTTCATTAATTTAAATCCATGATGGTATCACCCTTGCGCTTGTGCTCATTATTTCCTACGAAACAATTTCTGAATGCAACCCACGGGCCCTCAAAGTCCTTGATTGACCTCTTCAGAGAGGCTATCAAACTAATCTAGGGAATTTTATTTGAATATCACTGAAAACACTCTGCAAAACAACACATTATCAGGGTTGAACGCCATCATCATGTTCCTAAATTACTCGAGGTTGTACTCATGATCTCCTAACCCATTATACAAGTCCATCTTATGCGAGTCGAATTTCAGTGGAAGTTTCCCCTAATAGATTCTCTTCACGAAAGGGGATTCCTGCAGAACATCTGCATACATAGTGGGTCTTACCTGGTCATATTCGGCTGCCTCAATCACTTTGTTCTTCTGAGGAACTCCATTAGTGGATAAGTCGTCTCGGTGAGAAATTGTCGATTTTTTCTTCCTTTGTTTTTTTCTTTTACTCTCGTCGGTATGCTCACCTCTGTGAGCAGGACTCTTTCTTTTCAGTATGAGGTCTTCCCCACCATCCTATAGTATGATATCTTGTCTAAAAAATCCCCTTGGGAGGACCTTCTCACTTTAGATTCGTAGAGTTTCAGTGATTTGATCAAGACGTTGCCTTGCCTCCTGGTGTCTCGCCTGCTGCCACTGGGCAACCCGTTGCTGCTCACGATTGCTTTCCTATATATGAGTTTCCAAAATTTACACGTTAGAAGGAGTAGAACACATACCAAGGTTCACGGGGTTTTCACTATGCGCGGGTCCGCCAGTTTTCTCTTTAGCATTGACATGGGACTGTTTGTCAGTCTGGTTTGATGTAACACAAACCTCCCGATGATCAGCTCAATCAGCTCCAGCGACGAACTTTCCCCTGGATGGATTTTCATGAACTCCTTAATTTCCTTGTCATCCTTTCCCCTGAGAGGCCACCATATTGTCCCTCTTAATTCCTGACCTAGTCAAAACCATCACTTGCCCTAGTACGAGCTACGGATAATGTGTTTCCCACAGACGGCACCAAAATCTGGTAAGGAGTTTTTGTGATTGGTATGTAATTTGGAAAACGGAAGAATTAAGTGATAATATCTTATTACTTTAATAGAAAAAACTTTACACGGTTTTAGGATCCTCTTTACTTTATATAATACATTTTACAATACACTACTTCAATATCTCCTAAAAATTCTCCACTTTCTACTAATTTCTACTTCTTTAGTGATGCTCAACTATTGCTCTTAGTGACCTTATTTTTTATAACCACTAATTAACGTCATCTGAGTTACTGGTCAGCATTTATGTGGATTATTGTTCAACGTTGGCGGGGTATAGGTCTACTATCACTCGGTATGATAGCCCTATCTTCATACGGGTATCGCCTGGCTCTTCTATCGATCTTTTTGTCTTTACGATGTTCCGTCGAGGGTGTCATGTCCTACTAATTCGTTGCATAGTTATGCTTCATATAATGTCCTTTAACTTTGATTCCCTTTGATGTAGATTATTACTTTATTATCGGGGGTACCTCGGTCAGACCGATGGGTATAAATTAGTGACAGTGTTATGCCTTATCAATATGCATCAACGGATCTCAAGAGGAAAAAAATATGGAGAGTAAGAAAAACAAAAACTGAAGACCGGTTTGGAGCTCGGTATTGAAGACAAATAAGAACATTCCGCTCTGGAAGGCTCTATCACCACTCAATCCTTCCAGTTTGCAGAAGGGGACTCACATGCCCTTAATTTGCTTTATATTATCAAACATATTGTTAAACTGGAAAAAAAGAAGTAGCACAACAAAAACAAACCATAGCCTTTCTCTTAGAAGACTCTGACTTTCATAAAAAGGCCACCGAAGAGCAAAAATACTGTGTTGATAAGCAGGAGAACTCGGAAAAAAAATGATGGAGCAAAAAAACGTTGTTAAAGCTAATATTGCCAGGCTAGAGTCCTATTTGGAAGAGCAAGCTCAGAAATACCAAGTGGACAAATATTATAATGTTCAAACATATGGATTTCATAATTTGTTGTATGATCAAAAGGCGGCTACTAAAAAAGCCAAAGATGACATATTTGCATACTAAAATCAGGCTAGAAAAGACCTAGAGGATGTAGTTGACGCATATGCTAAGGAATGCTTAAGCTCCCGAAATAAGCAAGATATTAAGGTCAAATCTGAATTGGTTCTTAGCTTTCATAAAACATTCCGAGAGCTATGCTCCATATCATTTTAGTATATGGTACCCAAGGAAGAAAGGTCTATTGATATTTCCTTTGCAGATGAGTTGGAAACCACATTAGATTCGGAAGGCGGAGATCAATATTCTTAAAGCGTATGTGAAGGTGAGGAATCTGAATGTGGAAGTTCCACTGAAGATAAGAAACCAAATAATTATATTGATTGGGGTAAAACAACCGAAGGCTAAGTCGATAAAAACAACCCCAAGGTAAATTAAATTTCTTCATCCACTCACCTTTCTGTATTATAATATTTTTATTTTGTGTTATTTTTTTTAGAATCCCAAGTCTCTGGTTGGCCATGGCGTTTTGCAATCATATTCGGAATTGAACAATATGAGTTGTTTTTATTTTTTACTTCTTGTCATTATGGAAATTTATTATTCTTCAATAATGTAGTCAGATTCTTTGGGTGATCAATCTCCAACAGGTCACAAAACACACTTCAAACCTGACTATATATCCCCAACCGATCAGCGAAACACACTTCGAACTTGACCAACAAGTGTCGAAACCTTTCAATTTTCATCAAATAATGTTGCATCTTTGACACTTGACCAACTAATGTGGGATCTTTGACACTTGACCAACTAATGTTGGAACCTTTTAGTTGTGACCAACTAATGTTGGATACTTTGACCATCTAATGTTGGAACCTTTTGATTGTTACCAACTAATGTTGGATTTGATGGTGTCAAAGATTTTCGGAAGGTACTTTTGTAAAAATGGAAGAAAATAATTAAACTTTAGATAAGTTGTATAAATATAATTGAGCATCTTAGTATATTGAATATAGAGAGAAGAGCTCTGAAAAAAGTAGTTGGGAGTAAATAGTTTTTTAGATTTTATAAACTTAAACAAGGCTATATATAGCCAAATGCGCCTAATGGGCTTACATGGTCCATCGAACGAATTCGGGTAACCCAAGCCCATATAACCCAAGCGTACTATTACATAAAATACCATTAATGTACATTTTATTACATCAATATTATAGAGTAAATCCTGGTTGAGTAACTCATTGGTCTGACTTGTCCCTCAAATAATTTGGTCCTTATCAATAGCCTCATTAGTCCTTGCAAAGGTCCTTCCGGATGACTTAAATATGAAACCTCTTCGGATTAAGTTATGCAAACACTTAATACTTATCACCAATTATGCTTGGTCCGAACATATCCCAGAAATATGGTCTTGATTGATCATGAAGTCGCTGTATATGTGGTTATTTATATGCTTCAGAGATGGATGTCTGTAATTCTACTATTGTACATATGTCACATAAGCATTCGACCTACAACCTACTTTCTGAGTGGCGAAGCGTGATAAATTTTGGAAATGATTTCACTTTTCTACGAAAATAATTGTTAAGGGAGACTTTTCCACTTTCTCAAGCCTACATTTATTAGCTTGCGGAAAGTAAATGTTGGGCTTCTCTGTATCCTTCTATAAATACTTCTCCTCTCTCTTAATATCACTTCACTCTTCAGCAATCTTTAGATATAAAAAGAGAATCTTTTCCCCTTTACCACCACAAATCTCACTTAAATTTGCATTGTCACTAGTTACCATTGCTCTGTCTGATTGGTTGTCTCTCAAATAAACCCGAAGAGGAAAGAGCAGCTAGAAAAGAAGATGGGCTTCCAGAAACCGAAGTGCCAACAATTATTACTAAAACTTTTGACTAAAGAGGTAAATATCTCTACAACAAGCATTCCATATCAATTAATCATGCATCCTCTAGTACCCAACATCCATCGGAGAAGAATCTATGTTTTAGGCTGAGCTATTCCCAAGGATACAATATATATACGCCAATCGCACTTTATATCGATATGGTCCTCGGATATCGAAGGTAGATCATCTTCGAAGAACGCTATAACATTTGTCACAGCAGTCCAGAGGTGATGTTGAGACAGATGTCCCAAAGAGAGGTGCATAAAGGAAAAGAAGGGTAGAGGTAAATATCTGAAGGCCAAAAAAAGCATGGGGAAATGAGTAGATGTTTTATTATCCCTGTTGATAGCTGAATGTGTTGGGACAAATTTCTAAAAAGTTAAGAATAAGTACTTGATTTCTCTCTACGAGGTAACATACAACTATTATTCGGAAAAGGAAGGAAGTGAGCTATGGGAAAAATAAGGAATCCCAAAGGAGCTAGTAATACGGGTGCCAATGCCTGGAGTAATGTTGCTTGAATATGCACAAATCGAATTGATTGTGTACCACGAAGTGCTAAACTATGGGTGACGGTTCCCCCTAGACACAAAAGTTATTCGGTACTTTGATTCGGTTGCCTTGTGCCCGTCAAGCCAACGAAGTACCTGGTTTACCTTAATGTCATGCATTATGGCATCAAATCTTCAAAGATCGAGATTCCAATAGAGCAATTCGTAACGATCATTGGGCTGTCAAGGAATCCTCATATCCTTTTTGCAGTTTCTTACTCTATGGAATGAGTACAAAGTCGTTAGTGATCTAGTAGACACTGATAAGGTATGGAAGACGCAATATTCTTCATAATTGCTTGTTTGGAAAACAGTCAAAAAAATTCGAGGAAGAGCAATCCAAGAAAATTACAAAGGGAGTGGCAAAGTGTACGTACGTTTTCCCTTGTATTCGATCACTAGTTTAATTTTTGTTGTCCTTCAATATGTTAAAGCTTATTCTTACTCTTATTAAAACTATACCTAAATCGCAGCAGCAACATCTGGCAAGTGACGTAGAGATATTCAAAACGTTGTACCAGTGGTTTGATGAGAAGTGGATGAACATTTTCCATAAGTACTTCACTTCGAAGAATTTGGCCCGGATTTACTTTTGGCAAACACAATAAGAGTACAACTTATCGTATGAGCAATTCACGAATCTCCCACTTTCCTTAGCAATCCTCAGCCCAACAGAAGCTTCTAACGGAAACTTATAGCTTTTGAATAGGAAAAGGGCACCAAGTCTTAGGATGAAAAAAGATGAAATTAATGGTTCGGGCTTGCAAGAAATGCCTGGTGGAGGCGCACCAAGTCTTAGGATGAAAAAAAGATGAAGTTAGCTTTTGAGGATTCTGTTATTCTTCCTGAATCTCAACTTTAGGAGAGGGACACCGATGCTCTTACTTTTATTAGATTTGTTAAGCATATTGCTTTATTGGAAAGGGATTTGGTAAAGCACAAAAAGGCCATAGTACTCCTTCGGGAAGAACACGAGCCTCACAAGAAACCATCCAACGATCAAAAGATTCAGGCCAAAAATTTAGAAAGTTGAGTCATTTAGGCTGGAAAAAAGAAGCTTAGAAATTCCAAAAAGAGGGAAAGGACCACAACAATCTGGTAGATATCATGCATACTAAGGTGGATGAATAGAAAGTCGGTTCTAAGAAGTACATGGAAGATTTAGCAGCTTTGAAGGAACATGCCACCAAGCAATAAGAGGATGCGGTCAACGTGTATGTTGAAAAATGCTTAACCACTTTAGATAAACGGGACACTGAGACTAAATCTGATCTGGTTCATGATTTTCATAAAAGTTGCCTGGATCTTTATTTTGGATATTTCTAGGACCTCATGTCAGAAGTACATCAACATGTCGGCCTTTCATTTGAAGATGAGATAAATATTGTATTAAATATGGAGGATGAAGATAGTATCATTGAAAGTGAAGACAAAAAATTCGAATGTGGGAGCTCTGATGAGAACCAGCAAGAAAGCAAACAGTATTTAGGCTGACAGGAATGAATCTGGAGGCAATTGAATTTTATCACTTTCACAAGATTTTGTATTATCGCTTTTCTGTGATTCCTTGGTATGGCCAAAGCATTTTGTAATCGCACTCGAAAGTTTTTTTTTTGCTAAGTTCCTGACATAACGATGACATTTCGTAACGGTACTCAGATTTTACTAATGATTTTTTTCTTTTTTACCCTTCATCTTCTAATAAATATATTCTTCACTGAATAAGATAATCGGAGTCTTCTTAGTTAAAGGTAATCAAACCCCAAATATGCACCAAACCAGAATTCAGACCAGACCATCATTTCATCATTTGAGCAACTAATGTTGTAACCTTTTAATTGTTACTAAGTAATGTTAGAACTTTTACACGTGACTAGCTAATGTTGGAACTTTTTAATTGTGACCAACTAATGTTGGAACATTTTAATTGTGACATGACAATATCTGAATCACTCAACATCAAGATAAGAATATAAAAAGGAAAATTAGTTATAAAATTTAGGTTATCCTGACACCTCATTAAAACCTCACTGCGCCGCCAGGGTAGAAAAGAGTGTGTCTTGAAGAAATAGATCAGAAAATTAGAAAATATACATGTTTCTTTTTCACAATTATTCCAGATTGAGTCTCAAGTGCTCAATATTCTATGGGTGTCGAAGAGGGTTATCTCCTTGATCTACCAGCCTATAAATCTCAAACTTAACCCTTTCAATAACTGAATAAGGTTATTCCTAGTTTTGTGCTAACATCCCTAGCTTTTTATCTTTAGTGTGTAGGAAAAACGTTTTCAATTCTTTATCATCCACTCTGAATTCCCTCCTTCGGACCTATGATGCATACCCGCTTCTCATCAGGGTTTGATAATGAAAAGATCCTAAATGTGTCATCATTCTTTTTTCCTCAATTAAATCTAATCATCTCTTCGGCTTATATCATTACGCTTCTCGAAGTAATTTTAAATTCAGAAAGATGGGAGAATAGAGCCAATTGGTGTTACTACATTCATCTCATAAACTAGTGCAAAAGGATATTCTTGAGTTGTTATTCAGGGTGTAGTTCGGTTAGCTCATAATACTTCTTGTAAATAATTTATCCATTCTCGGTAACCCTTTCTAAATTTTTCCTCAATCCATCGAGGATGATTCTGTTTGTCACATTTACTTACCTGTTAACCTAGGGATGAAAAGGCGATGAGAAACAATATTGAATACCACTAAAGGAACATATCTTTTCTTTTCAAATTGAGGGTCATTGTTTGTAGGAATTCTTCTTTGAATTTCGAACCTACAACACACATTGGATAAGATAAATTTAATAACAACTTTGTCTGTATTTTTGAACAAAAGCTATGCTTTCACCGATTTATAAAAATAATTAACAACCACAATGACGGTTTGGCATCCCCTGGAGGCCACGGGCAAAGGTCCAACCAAGTCCTACCCTTACCTATTCAAAGGTAATGCTTTATATATTCACTATAGTAGTACAGCTAGTACATGTATTGTATTCATTAAATCATTGGCACGGATCACATTGACGAACGAAATATTTGGCATCTCTATAATAGAAGGCCAATAATACTCAACCAACAAAACCCTTCTTGTTAATGTTGTATAGCCACAATAGGCTAACATATCATCTCAAAATTATACATGTATAGCCACAATAGGCTAAAAGAAACCTTTTAATTATTCTAGAAAATGATCCTCATCTCTCATGATTTTTACTAACATATCATCAATATAGACTTCAAAATTTCTTCAGATCAAGCTAGCAAAAGTTTTATTTACCAAATGCTGATAAGTAGCCATAGCATTCTTTAAACCAAACGGCATCATTTTGTATTCATGGAGCCCCCTACCTGTTATGAATGTGGTGTTGTCGTGGTCCCTCTAATCTATCTGTATCCATTTATACCCGCAAAATCATCCAGAAATAATAAGAGTTTATTAAATAAAGTTGAGCATATCAAGTGGTCAATTATAGAGACAGGGAAAGGGTCCTTCAGACAACATGTTTAAATTTTTAAAATTAACACACACACGGGATATTTCCCATTCTTGTTCTTGATGAGTGTCGGGTTTCTTGTCCATGATGGGTATTAAGACTATCGGATATGCCCCATCGTCATTAGTCGGTTTACCTCTGTCACAATTGTTTCAAATTGCGTACATTGGGTTGTACTATAAGTTTATGGAAAATAATACTCGAAATGAACCATATTACATCTTCGATAAATCAAGAAATTATGTATAAATTATTTTCTAACAAAGATATCAATTATTCTCTTTTGATTGGAGGTAACTGAGCTACAATCTTCAAATATTTTCCATTTGAAAAATTGTATAATTAGGCATCATCATCAAGTATTACCAAACTCGGAGCCTCTCTCGGATCATCTATAGTATATGTTTCCTAAGTTGACTCCAATAATTGTTAATCTTTCTTTGTATCGCCACTTTGGTTTATCTTAGGAGCTAAAGTAGAAACATAGCATTCTCTAGCCACTCTCTGGTTGCTGCAGATAATTCCTACATAACCCCAAATTGCATATTTCAATAATTTATGTATAGTCGAGGCAACAACATGCATCATTGATAACTATGATCTGCCAAAAGTAATATTATACGAGGTCGGACCGTTTACCACTATTAAGAGTAAGATCAACATTTTTTTTTGAAGTGTCCTTGCCCTAACATTATAACTCCGTCAAATTCTCATATTACATCTGCAATGATCCTTATGAATCTTGTTATTATTGGTGAGTTCTTTTACTTGGATAGCCTAAGTAGATTGAGAGAAGTCAAAATGTAGAGAGAGAAATAGGTTTTGGAGAGAGAAAATTAGATTGCTAGAATGATCTATCTCAAAAATCCAACCCCTTTATTAGATCAGCCTTGGCCTTTATATAGATACGCAAGGACTTAGGTCTTAACTGAAACAGTTACATAAAAGGGATAATTGCATGTCCGTCCCTGAATTAAATACAAAGTTTTAATTTCCTCCTCTAACTTTACAATTTGTCATAAAAAGTTTTATTCTTTACATCAGCCCTCGAAGTTCTATTTCCTTATCAATTATTTTATTAGATCTAAGTATCACGTGAGGATTTTTCATTTGCTTATAAGAGGACATGAACAAATTGTTTTCTTTAACTACACTAATCAATATGGATCCTTCAGATTTTTTTTCTCTTAATGGCTTCTCTGATTACCACAACATCCTCATATGGCCCAACAACATCTCTCAAATCATCACCATCAAATATGATAAACGGCATCAAATCTTAGTAAAGAATAGGCATGGGCATTCGGTTCTTCGATTCGGTTCGATTCGGTTCTTTCGGTTCTCGGTTATTTCGGTTCTCGGTTCTTTCGGTTCTACAAAACTAGTACCCATTTAGGAACCGAATAAATTTCGGTTCGGTTCGGTTCTTCTTAATTCGGTTCGGTATGGGTACTTAACTCGTTTCCAATTGGGTAGTTTTGGATACTTTAAATGATTTGCAATATCAACGTTTATAAAACTCTTTTTACACTTTAAAACAATAAAACTATGTAAATTGTAAGAAAAAAAATACTAAATATAAGAAATATTCAAAATTAATATATTAAATAATAATATTAGTAATAAAAAATGGAAAGATGATATCAAGTTTATTAAATTATATAAAGGTTGGTATTTTGTTATTTTGTTTATACGCATAATAATTTGTAAATATGTCACCACTTTGAATAAAGTATGTTGTCATTTATTCAAGAGAACATAATTAGAGATCAATGATAAAAGATAAATTTAGGAGAATCTAACTTTGAAAAAGAAAATATATTTTTAAAACAATTTGAAATTAAAGGTTAATACATAGGTTCGATTCCTAACGGGTACCCACAGTTCTTCGGTTCGGTACGGTTCGGTTCCGAGAACCGTGGGTAATTGAAAACTAGAACCATTTGGGTATTATGAAAGAACCAAATCTACTTCGGCTCGGTTCTTTCGGTTCCGGTTAAAATGCCCATGCCTAGTAAAGATGGGTAGACATTATCCTTCTAACTGAGTAGCCAAACTAACGATATGCCTTTTCGAAAAAAAACTAGAGGGCCATTGTACCGTATCCCCACCGAAAATAGTTAGTGAATTAAAATGTTCATACAACATTTTAACATTTCCTTCCTCATTAGGTTCATCAATCACCATAATACTCTTTCAGTTATGATCATGGTCAAGATATTCAGAATCACATCAAACTCATTATAAGGTCTGAGTATGAATGTTTCATTTTTCTACTTAGGTGCAACTTCGATTGCCTCCCTTCGACTGTGGCCTGATTGCACACCAGTACCTATTGCGGACCATCGGATTATGCTTTAACAAAAATGGTCAACTTTCCGTTCTTAATCAAAGGTTAAATTGATTGCTTCAAAGCTATGAAATCCCTTGTATTATGGAATATATTGTCATGATACTTAGAAAACCAATTATTTCATATTTCCCTCGGACTTTGAATTGGAAGATGTTTTCTAAATTGAACAAAATTTTGCGTTTTATCGAAAATAGTAGCGACGCTTTCTGTTAGTTCAACATAGTTATCGGGTCGGACCCATTGACTCTTTCTGTGTTTATAATACTAATTTTGTGGGTGTTGATTTATCCTAGGTCGAGTTGAGATTCAATTTGTGCTCTTCGGGCAGAAAGCAGTAGCTACATGGGGCTAAAAGTTTTGATCATATTGATGTTGAGAAACCGGGGCTGAAGACTGTGAGCTCTGTCTTTGTGAGGGTTCAGCTTTAATATTATTACTTTTCCAGTTTGATTTCCCCCTAAACCTGAGATAGTAGAAACTCAAATGTCAAGTTTTTTTGTACTTACCGCATCAGGAAAATATTCTAAGAGAAGTCCTTTCATAAAAGAAGCAATAGCTACTTCTTCATGGCAATTATCCATGTTACTCTCGTAAGCATGAAGTGCTTGGTGTAATCTTTCAAACTTTCCTCAACCATGTGGCGATATTGTATTATTATTGTATATCCATTATCCCGTATCTTCTCACTTCCCATAAAATGTTTCTGAATGTTGTCCATAATATATCAAAAAATTGATAGAGCTTTGTGAAAGTCGTTTGTAATTTTTTAGAGTACTATTCATTGAATGTTTTGGATAAAGCTCAACACTACAACTTATTATCATCATCATAACTCATCATAAAGTGTTTATAATTCTCTACATAATTATCTGGATTTTTGTTCCCATGAAACTTCTATAATTTAGATATATCAATCATTTTGGTAGGTATCCCAAGATAATTTCAACACATAGTGGAGATTGCCTCTAATTATGTCTCTGACTATACAAGTGACCATGAGCGGTTGTTGCATAAAGACCATGTTCAGATGGAACTACAAATTGATTGTTTACTTAGTAATCAAAATTTTGGATCCATGAGCCCCCTTCTAACAAAAAGCGGACTTTTATGAACTTGTACCATAGTTTGTTGTTGTCAAACCCTTCCCTCGCGTCCCACTTTACCATGATGCTCTTCTAATTTAGCTTTGTATTGATGTTGGGGTTGAGCTCACCAAGACAACTGATCATACCCTTCTTTAAGCTTGACTCCTTAGGTAACTATCGCATGATCCACCTGCATTTCAGAATCCATTCTTTGCTAAATTCTAAATAAACATGACCCGTCTAAGATTTTGGATGTTATATCCAAGCACCTATCTAGGCTCTTGTTGTTGTTGCTACTAATATTTTCAAAGATATTCAAATGGGACTTGCATAAAATTAGTGGTAAATAAAGTCAGAACAATATTTAGAGAGATAATTGAGTTGCTTAAATATTAATGTAGAGATGGAAAGTAAGTGAAGAGTAGTTCGAGACTAGAATGTGTATTAACTTCTCTACAGCCTAAAATGCTTTATATAAGGATATAGGACCTATATTGGCTTACATTGTTAATGAATTCATATGGATAATTCAAGCTCATAACTATAATTTATTACATGAAGTACCCTTAATATTATATATTTATTACATTGGTACCAAGTTAATCTAGATCCATTAGCTTATTAGTTCGACTTGCGGGTCGGACCATTCGGTATTAATCAAGGTCTAATACAAAATTTACTACTAAAACTATAAAAGATATGTTTAAAATGAGATATAGCTTGGATGTTAACTATAAATTAGGTGGAGGTCTTTAAGAAAATCAAAGGCTAATATGTTTGGAGATAATTATATATATTACGGTCTTATAAAGGGCTCTATCAATACAATAAAGAAACTTGATCCAAGTAGTGATTCTTAACTAGAATACAATTGGTATACTGCGTTTAATCAATTTTTTGTGTTTGGTTCTTGTATTAAAGCATTCTAAAGATGTATACCAGTTTTATAGTTAGGTGGGATATTTTTAAGCGGTAAATACAAGAAAATATTACTTTCAACCAAATCTAAATATGGAAATCAAGGTAACAACCTTATTTTATGCTCATTTTTATCGTTTTTTTTCTTTATAGTATGCCTACAATTTATTAGTAGCAAGCTTGGATGAAGATTGAAAATTTGTTGCTTTTAAGAGTGGTTATTTTACTAATATGTGAATACCAACTAATTTCTCTTAAGCAAATTTTGAGTTCAAAGTTTTTGTTGTAATTTTTTTAAAATATAAATGTTCTAGCAGTATATAATTACATGTATATATATATACTTTCTTCGACTTGATATTGGAAATAGCACGCTCAAACTTAGTCTCAACCCATTTTTCTTTTTGTTAGTTATCAATCTATTATTGGAAGAAGCTATTTTTGTTTCATATGATTTTTTATTTTTAATAACTCTTGACCGTTATTACCAAAATTCAATAGCGTTCGTCTAATTTTATTAAAAAATATTTTCATTGAAATGTGTATCAAGCTCGGAACGACAAGGGAGCTATACTTTTTATTGGGTTGCTCTGTTTGGCTACTGTGCACCTCTAACCGAGCTATACTTTTTAATATTCCATTTTTCTTCCTGATCGGACACGACAATAAAGCTCAGCTCAGCAAGGGAGCTCCGAGTTTTTTAGCCAGTCCTCAGATACGGAGCACTGCTCTGTTTGAAGCTTTGTGGAAACCTTGTTGTCTTGATCCGTATGGTTAGATTGCGACGATGGAGGTCAACTCTGTCGGGAGCCTTTAAGCCTCTTATTTAGCCTTGCTATCTTGATCGTCTTGGTCGGGCATCGGTTATGGGGCTCTACTTTGTCCAGTACCTCGGAGCTAGAGCTCTACTCGGTTTGGAACTTTCAAGACACTTTCACGTGTTCTTCATCTTGTCACTTGCCTAGTTTAGGCTTATACCTATCTTCTCCTATTTCTCCTATGTTCGACCATGTGAGGCGATGAAGATTTCCTCATCAGGGCACCCTCCTAGTTCATGGATTATGTGTAAAATTACAGAATGAATGAGATAAAACAAAAGGGTGCTAATTGAAAAATATCATAACAGAAGATTTTGTAAAAATAAATAATGGTGTGACGTAAGATGCGTAATTATGATTATACTGACAAATCAATTGTGGTTGGACATGTTTCCGTTCTGTAGCACTTTATTTTGACAACGAATTCGTTTAAACTTTCAAAATAGTGCTTGGTGAACAAATAAAATGTGTCGATTTGTATACTAAAGATTGACAATCGATATCCCATCACGCGTGGAGCATATTTAACTTTGAAAATTTAAACTAAATTTCCAGACAAAGGTTTAAACAAAAAATAGTCACTAAAAAGAAAATATCATACTATTTGGCTTGGAGAAGTATCTGGGTGTGAAGGAATTAGGTTCTCACTCCATTGTTAAAGTTTTGTCTTGTATTGTATCCAAAAGGTAATTCGTGTTTCCCTTATATTATTGCTTCCCTTTTACACACTTTCATAGCGTTGGTCGATGATAACCCTAGTTTCTTAGTTGTGAGGCATTGAACCCTAAGTTATTGCCATGAAGATACACTACTGGGTTGGCTATCGTGTTTGTACCTGAAGTGCCTATCCAAATGTTTTAATCTTACCCCTCCATTTGGCTCATTGCAGTCGAGATGGCCCTTAAAAAAGTTGCAAAAAAGCCTGAGAAATCGATGAAGGCTGTAGAAAATGAGTTTGAAGATTCTTTGGTTTCCAAAAGTTATTTTGATCGACTAGTACCCAAATATGGGTATTTGGATAAACCGGGGTTGTTGAGTTTTAGGGCTAGGTATGGTATCCCTAGCGACGTAGCATCGAATGCTGATAAGGAGATCGGTAAAGCTCTTGAAGTGATAGTCCTGGATGAGACGCGTGTAAAAGTTTCAAACGAACAAGGATGCTGAAAAAGAAGATGGAAGACCAAAGAAGTACATCCCATAGGAGATAGCAAAAAGGATGGAGAATTGGGCAAAATGGCGACTATTCATCCTTCAACGTCATTAGTGCAAGAGTTGGGGTGTGGCTTGGTCACCGTAAATGTGGTAATCGTGGAGTTGCAATCGTTGAATGGGAAGGAAGTGGAAGCGCATAAAGTAGGAGTTGAGGCTGAAGAGTTTATGCCTCATTGTGTAGTGATGCCACTGTCGTCGATGTTTATGTTTGAAAAGCTGAAACGCATCCCAGAGCTGGCTTTCTATGATCACTTGCCTATGAGTGAAATTCTCCAGAGGCAAGAGGAGATGGCTATTGAGGTATGTTTGTTCTGATAATTATGTCTTTATATAAATTGGATCAAATGATTAACCCATCTCTTACTGTTTGTGTTTGACAACATAGATGCATCATAATTCAGTGGTGTTATCTTATCGGAGGATATCGAAGGTGGATTATCTAGTGATGGAGAAGTGGAGACCGGAGCCCATGTTATTTGGTTCTGTCAAGGGGCTAACCACCGAGCTAGCTCGATTCAAGAATGCCTATGGTACTTCCAAGGTGAAGAAGGATAAAGCGATTGAAGAGAAAGAAGGCTTGCGCCAAAAGTTGACCACAGTCCAGGGTTTTATTAGGGCTTGTGAGTTGACATGCAAGGAATTGACAACGGGGAATGCCGCATTGTTAGCACATAACAATGAGCTTATCAAAAGGAATGATGTTGTAATGACTCAGAGTAGCACATTGCTAGCTCAGAATGTGGCGCAGGTATAAAGAGTTGAGGATCAAGAGGAGTGCATTGTTGCACTTACTTTGGAGAATGGGAGGTTAACCATTTCATTGGGGGAGCTAAAGGCAAAAACAAAACAAGAGCGTGAGCAGCTGCAAAGGAAGAGTGTGGCTAAATTAAACAAGAGAGAAGCCCATGTTTTGGAGGTAGTTATAGCAATGGTGGCGCAGAAATTGAAAAAGGCGGTAGAGGAGCTGGTGTTATTGAACTCGGGGATGAATTTAGGCTCCTTAGAGAAATTGGCAACTAGAGAAAAGCAACGTACAGGGGTTGGTATCTCATCTGTCAGACCGGCTCGGCCTGAAGCGGATTTAGTAATGAATGCGCCAACCATGGCGGTGGTAATTGATGTTGCACATGTAGGTGTGGAGCACGGAAAAGATGCTTTGACTGAAAATCCAAGCTTGATACGATATGCCTAACTAAAGGTTGATTCTTATGTTTAACCATTATGACATGTTTGTAGACTTTTAATCTTATGACTTATAAAACACTTTTGGACACTCTTGAATGACCTTTCTAATTATATTATTTATTGAGTTGTCATGATAGAAAGAGGTGTGTGTGTGTGTTTAAATATAATGATCAAGGAATAGTTTCTTACCTCGTCGAGCCTTAGTAAGCTCTTTGCGTAAGTCCGTTAGTTAGACCCTATTGCATGGCCCTTTCAAAGGCTTGATTCGAGATCAGGTCGCGTTACATAGCCCGTAAGTGTGGCTCGTGGCCCGTTCACGGCGAGGTTATGATAACTTAGTTGTATGGCCCTGAGAATGGCTTGGCACTAGGTCAGCTCGCATTACGTAGCCCATAGGCGTGGCAAGTATCCCATTCGTACATAGCCCTATGCATAGCCCATAAGCGTGGTCTAAGACTTGCCTCGCTAGGGTAAGAATGGATAAAAATAAATAAACACACATTGGTGAAAATAAGAAA
Source organism: Limnanthes douglasii subsp. nivea (assembly GCA_036936605.1). Lineage (NCBI taxonomy): Eukaryota > Viridiplantae > Streptophyta > Magnoliopsida > Brassicales > Limnanthaceae > Limnanthes > Limnanthes douglasii. The sequence goes on from JAUPFV010000002.1 coordinate 165,657,631, forward strand.
ATGTTATTTGTAGAAAATAGAAAGTCTGATGGCTCATTAAAAAAACTTATTGCGCCATCATGATGGAAAAAGAGCGCATCAGACAGATTACATTTCATGGCGATACAACTTTAGATGGTGAACATTTCATGGGTGCTTAAGGGAATTTCCCTCATCATCTGCAAGGCGATACGCTCCACTATGCCCCTAGGAGATGATTGTAAACGGCCCTTCCCAATTGGGTCCTAATTTTCCTGATGCCATGTCACCTGAGCCCTAAAATACCTTCTTCATGACTTTGTCGCCTACTTGTCAGGTACGCGGCTTTATTCAAGCGTTGAAGTGTCCACGCATAATACTTCAATAATGCTCTGTTCGAACCTGAGCTTGATCATGTCGTTCTTAAATGAGGTCAATAGTGACTGGCCGAGCAAAAGTGTTGTTATCCTCGTCATAGTTACTGATTTGGTAACTTGGGATGATAATCTCAGCTGGGACCCCTGCCTCACTACCATAGACTAGACCAAGAAGAATGGGGTTTCGCCAATCGTGGTCCGCGGTGTTGTTCTATATTCCCACAGCACCTCGGTTAACTTGTCTGGCCATTTACCCTTGGCTTCTTCTAATTTATTCTTTAGGCCTTCCAATATAGTATGGTTCGTGACTTCAACTTGCCCGTTTTCCTGCGGGTAATAAGGTGTGGAGAAGTGTTGATTGATGGTGAAACGCTTACAGAACGTAGTCATCATTCTATTTTGGAACTACGGTCTATTATCAGTCATGAGGATGCGAGGTATGCCAAACCGAGATAATATTTGTTGAAAAAGGAAATCACACATGTTTGTTGCTTTGATTCTTGAGATAGCTTTCGCTTTGACCCATGTAGTAAAATAATCTACAACCACTACCAAGAATTTTCGCTTACTTGTCACCATTGGGAGCGGTCCCACAAGTTCGATGCCACATTTTTCAAAAGGGCAAGGGACAGGAACGACCTGCATCGGTTCACTTGATAGGTGGTTAGAATTGGCAAATTGTTGACATTTGATGCACTGTTGATCTAATTGTTTTAAGAATCGGCCGCCAAAGATGGCCAATAGTAGCCGGCTAGTAAGAAGTGACGAATGAGGCTACGATATCCGCAATATGCTCCGGCCTCACCTGAATGTAGATCTTCCAAAATCGAGGTGGCTTCAGATGAATCCAAGCAAAATAGTAGAGGCTGAGTAGAACTTTTCCTGTATAGAATGTCGTCCATAATATAATATTTTGTTGCTTTCAACTGGAGAGCTCGGGCAGCGGCTTTGTCGCTCGGTAAAACACCCGACTGAAGATAGAGGAGATATGTTTTCTGCCAGTCTGTTGTGGGGGAGATTGCTGTCGTAAGGTACGGGGATGTTCACCCACAGCCGCTACCTTGGTGAGGGTATTAGCATCAGAATTGTTTAGCCGAGGCACCTACTCATAAATGACTTCAACAAACTTGGATTCGAATTCTTTCAAAGCAGCTAAATAACCGTGAATATCTGCTTTCTTAGCATTGTCTGAATTGTTGGCCTGATTAATGACTAATTGAGAATCTGAGCGGATACGCAGATTCTGAGCCCCGCATATTCGTGCCAATATCATCCCGCAAATGACAGCCTCATATTCGGCAATGTTATTTGTCACTGAAAAGTTGAATCAAATCATTTGTTGGATCTCCTCTTTTGTTGGTGGTTTTTAAATAATACCTACTCCACCCCCAAACGGGTTAGAGGCTTCATCTGTTTCGATGATCCATTCCAACCGCTCAGTTCCACCCTCAATTTCGGCGAGAAGGGGTCCGCTACGGGGTGTGGAAAACTCTATTATGAAGTCAACTATGGAATGTCTTTTGATAGTTGTGCGTGGTTAGAATTTGATGTCGTGCTCCCCCAACCGGATGCTCTATTTTGTCAGGCGCCCCGAAGCATCTGGTTTTTGTAATACAGGTTTAAACGGGAAAGAAGTTCGAACAACTACTGTGTGTCCTTGAAAATAGGGGCGCATTTTTTGTGTCGCTACTACTAAAGAAAGTGTGAGTTTCTCTAGATTGAGATAATAGGTCTCAACGTCGGCCAAAGTTTTACTCGTGTAATAGATTGGGCGTTGCACACCATCAAGCTCCCTAATTAAAATTGCACTGATCGTACAAAATGAAACATAAAAGTATATAAAAAGAGTTTCACCTGTTATAGGTGAGGAAAGTATCGCATGCAATGTGAGGTATTGTTTTGAAGCCTCAAAATCTTTTTCGGAGAATTTCTTAGCACCTCGGAGAATTTCGAAGAACGGGTGACTTTTACCGATGTTCAAGAGATAAAATGTGATAACGCTGCTAATGGCATGTTAGGCATTGAACCTCTTTCACGTTTAAAGGTAGTGCCATCTTGAGGATGGATTTTAATTGAACAAGATTACCCTTGATTCCTTTCCTGCTAACCACATACCCGAGGAAATTACCACTTTGAACGCCAAAGGAACACTTGATCGGGTTAAGCTTCAAATTATACTATAGTAACACACCGAACACTAATTAGAGCACCTCAAGTTGGGTTTCTGGAGAATGCGTTTTAACTAACATGTCGTCAATGTAAGCTTCCACATGTTTACCCAGATGATCCTTGAAAATATGATTGACCAATCGTTGGTACGTAGAACCGATATTTTTTAGATCGAACGACATTACGGTGTAGCAATAAAGACCGTGCTCAGTATGAAATTTCGTGTGCTATTCATCAGATGGGTTGAGGTGAATTCGATTGTAATCGAAATAGGCGTCCATAAAGGAGAGGTATTCGCAGCCGGAAGCGAAATCCACTAGTTGGTCGATACGAGGTAGAGGAAATGCATCATCTGGGCAGGCCTGATTCAAGTCGGTAAAATCAACACACATTCGCCATTGGCCCCCCGTTCGTTTTTACAATTATAGCGTTAGCTATCCCCACTGGATATCAAGCTCGCCGTGTGTGACCTAGGCGTAACAACTTTTTAACATCTGTGTCAATAGCCTTTTGTTTCTCAAGGGAAAACAAGCGGCACTTCTGTCACACCGGCTTGGCGTGTAGATCGGTTGCTAAGTTGTGATAGATGACCGAAGGGTCGACCCCGGACACATCTCCAGCATCCCAGGAAAAAATATCTAAGTTTATGCGCATTAATTCAAGTAGTGAGTGTTTAAAAAAAGAGTCCAAGTTTTTACTGATTCGTAGACTACGGCCCTCGGCCACTGTTTCTTTGATGGAATCAACTTGGTCTGCATCAGTCGGCTCTGTCTCCCGCGCATCATTAACGAGGTTCGGTTAGGGTGGTCCTTGCGTAGGATCTTCTTGCACCTCCCCCCCCCCACTCTGTAATTGCTATTTGAGGGGGTTGGTGGAGACGGCGTACCATGTTCTGGTCGTCCTTTGACTACCTTGGATAATCCCGACTGTATTGCCGACCGGATATTTGATGAATTTCCTAAACGTACAAGGGATGGCCTCCATTTTTTGAAGCTAATGGCGGCCAATGATTGCATGGTAAGGGTTTGGGGCGTCTGAAATCATGAATAACGTTTTCATTTCCTTCTTGGTAGCGTTGTATCCAACCGTAACCAACCGCTTAACTTTGCCTACACACTGTGAGGCCATCCCTTCATATCCTACGAGGGTCTGCTGGGTCGGCTTGTAGGGTGAGAACTCATTTATCGGCCATAGCTGGCCTTGAATATAATGTTTGTGGAATTGCCTCCATCGACTAGGACCCGTGTAACCATTACTCCTCCAATATTAAGGTTTACAGTTAAGGCATCCTCGTGTGGCGTGCTGACCCCTCTCAGATCATCATCATTGAAGATGAGATCAGCAACGGGATCATGGTATTTATAGTAGTGTGAGGCCTCGAATTCCTGAACCTCATAGTCTATCATAGCCCGTCTCCTAGAGTTTGTGTCATCAGATAACCCTGAATCTCCCCCGTCGATGGTTAACAACGCTGGTATTCGCATTTCATTTGGTACTATCGAACAACTGTCTACCTCAGACAGTGCTTCAGCTATTGTCGGGGCTAACTCTTTGTTGTTCGCCACTTCATTGTGCTCAGTTATATTCGAATGTTCCCCCATAATGGTGAACAACCATTGCTGCTTTTCCTTATCGGCGTTCTTGTCTTCATTGGGTTTGTCCTTATATATGTGGAAAATTTCCTCCCTATGTTAAAGCATACAATGGTGATCTTGTCGCTTTATAAATTGGAGAAGCTCTCTGTTATCGATCAATCTCTGAATTTCTTCTTTTAATTTCCAGCATTCGTCCATAAAGTGATCGTGGTCGTTGGGATAAGCACAGAAATATTTGTTGGACCGCTTGTAGCTCGGAGCATTCATCGTTTTAGAAGGATGATACCTCGTTCTTCCTTTTGTTTGGTCGTAGATCGTAGAAATAGACTCAGTTAGCGGAGTGAAACGTCAAGAAGGATTGTCCAAATGTGTGGTGCGTTAAGAATGATCTCTACGAGGCCCTTCCTTGGTTCTCTTGCGGTCAGATTGCCCCTCTCTTGGGTCATAGGAAACTCTCATTGGATATTCTCCGTATGAATGTATCTGTTCGAGCTAGTAGGTCCCTTATGTTTTCAGTATGGAACCGAATCAGGTCGGCATAGAGCTCTCCTCGACGATCTAAAACTTTTTTTAAGTGAAATAACAACCATATTTTTTGCCAGATCGGGTAGGCCGTTCATGTAATAGACAAAGCGCCGAACATAGCTCTTTAGAGACTCACCTTTCTTTTGGTAGAGGTCCATTATCAATTCGCACTCACGTCCGAGCTCTTTATTGCCTACAAATCTTTCCTCTGAAGGCTCGCAACAATCCTGCAAAGTCATAAATCGATGTTTTAGGCAAACTACTAAACCAGTCCATTGCGTTACCTTTGAGGGTCATAGATAATGCCCGACAGATCATAGCATCGTCGAGATTGTAATCCATAAGCATATTGCGAAATTGTTCTAAATGTCGTTCTGGATCTCTCGTGCCATCATATATCTCCCTCATTTGCTGAATTCTGAAGATAAACCTGACCCGTCTAAGATTTTGGATATTAGTATATAGGCGCTTATCTAGGCTGTTATTGTTGTTGACACTAATAATTTCAAAGATATTCAAATTGGACTTGCATAAATTTAATGATAAATAAATTCAGAACAATATTTAGAGAGATGATTGAGCTGCTTAAATATTAATGTAGAGTTGGAAAGTAAGTGAAGAGTAGTCCGAGACTAGAATGTGTATTAACTTCTCTACAGCCTAAAAAGGCTTTATATAAGGATATAAGGCCTATACGGGCTTACATTTTTAATTGATTCATATGAATAACCCAAGCTCATAACTATAATTTATTACATGAAGTACCCTTAATATTATATATTTATTATATTGGTACCAAGTAAATCCAGATCCATTAGCTTATTAGTTCGACTTGCGGGTCGGATAATTCGATCATTATCAAAGTCTAGTACAAAATTTACTACTAATACTATAGAAGATATGTTTAAAATGAGATATGGCTTGGATGTTAACTATAAATTAGGTGGAGGTCTTTAAAAAAAGCAAAGGCTAATATGTTTGGACTAATTATATATATTATGGTATATAAAGGGCTCTATTAATACAATGAAGAACCTTGATCCAAATAGTGATTCTCAACTAGAATACAATTGGTATATACCACGTTTAATCGATTTATTTTTGTTTTGTTCTTGTATTAAAGCATTCCAAAGATGTATACGAGTTTTATACTTAGGTGGGACATTTTTAAATGGTAAGTACACGAGAATATTACTTTCAGCCAAATCTAAATATGGAAATCGAGGTAACAACCTTATTTTATGCTTTTTTCATCATTTTTTTCTTTATAGTATGCCTACAATTTATTAGTACCAGGCTTTGATGAAGATCGAAAAGTTGTTGCTTTTAAGAGTGGTTATTTTACTAATATGTGAATACCAACTAATTTCTCCTAAGCAACTTTTGAGTTTAAAGTTGTTGTAATTTATTTTTAATATAAATGTTCTAGTAGTATATAAATACATGTATATATATACCTTCTTCGACCTGACTTTGGAAATAGCATGCTCAAACTTAGTCTCAACCCATTTTCTTTGTTAGTTATCAATTTATTATTGTTAGAAGCTATTTTGTTTCATATGTTTTTTTGTTTTTAATAACTCTTGACCGTTGTTGCCAAAATCCAAGAGCGTCTATCTAATTTTATTAAAAAATATTTTCATTGAAATGTGTATCAAGAATGTTATTCATCGTCGATACACTGGTTTACTTATTTTGGTCAATCTTCGGCCCTAAATGAATCACCTACATTACAACTTCCTATCATAAAGCAACAACGTGGTAGATAAAAAAAGAAAAAAATTATATCACGAGATGAATGAGTTATAAGGAATATTAAATGTATTCGTTGTAAATTTGTTGGTACTCATAATAAAAGGTATCGTATGACGATGTTGTTTGAGCTTTACTCAATTCGATTGTTTTTATGTTTTTTTATGTACGACATTTGGAATATTTTGACTAAATTTTTTATATTTTATGTCTGATATTATTTATTATTTGAGGCATGACACTACGAGGCTCAACATATTTTTTTATCATTCAACAAATAGCTATGAGATTTTACTAACTGTTATGCAAAGATATAACAAATTATGACAAGAAGAGAGTTTATTTCTATTATGTCGAAAAAGATACAATTTTTTGGGTCTAGGGCCCCTTTTATACAATCTCTCCTCTCTAATTAATACTCATTCCTCTTATTCAAGGAGCGGACTAACATTTATGAAGAAAGCCATAAATTAGCGATTATAAATTTGGTCTCATATTATTAATGTTGTTGACTTATTAATTCCTTTGAGTTTCTATTAACCTCCTCGATTGTCTCTTCCGTAACCATCGCCTCAGCTCGGTTTAGGCTGCTCTGCTTGTCTATTGCGCGCCTCTAACCGAGCTATACTTTTCAATATGTCATTTCTCTTCTTGATCGGACACGAAGATGGAGCTCTGCTCGGCGAGGGAACTCCGAGTCTTTTAGCTAGTCCTCAGAGATGGAGCTCTGCTCTGTTTAAGGCTTTAGGGAAACCTTGTTGTCCTGATCCTCGTGGTTAGATTGCGATGATGGAGCTCTACTCTGTCGGAAACCTTTAAGCCTCTTATTTAGCTTTGCTATCTTGATCTTCTTGGTCGGGCATCAATTATGGGGCTCTGCTCTTCCATGTACCTCGGAGCTAGAACTCTACTCGGTTTGGAACTTCAAGACACTTTCATGTGTTATTCATCTTGTCACTTGCCTAGTTTAGGTTTATACTTATCTTCTTCCATTTCCCCTCTCTTCGACAATGTGAGGCGATAAGGATTCCTTCATCACTAACCTTTAGTCCAATTTCCTTATTGTTTATAAGAGCATTAATTTATCGTCCAGTGACATATTTGTTTTTATTTTCCCATATGCATACTCTGGAAAAAAATCGATAAAAAAATTAAAGATAGAAAAATAATACGTACCCAACGTCATTGCGTCTAGGAAGCAAATTATAAAATAATTCAATATTTTTATCATTTATAAGCTCACTCGGTTTCCTTATATATCTTGCCACTTTTTCAATAACCGTAATATCAATCTCAAATTCATTACAGCCATTGATATCAAACGCATCATGTGAAGAAATTGTAGTTATATTTTCTTCTTCAGCTACAATTTTTATTTTCTTTTTCTTCCTCTCATATGTAAATTGTGGGTCATCTTGTTTCCTTTTTTATCCACTTTCATCTTAACATTATTCACCAATTATAAAAGTTCTATGTTAGTAATTTTATCATGTTATTTGTCTGATATCATATCTCCAATTTCTTAATCGATATTGTCAACTTCTTCCTCTTCCATAAGTATTTTCTTCTCGTTACTTTTGCGATATTGAGCTAGTTCATTCTTCTATCTTCAGTTTTTAGTAGATAAAGTTGCAATCAAACTATCAGTTTTCTTCAAATTCCTTCTCGCTGTCAGTAGAAGGGGGATCTTTATCCAATTCTTATAAAGTCTTCAGCTTTGTATCTACAGACTTTAGAGAATCTTTAAGCTCTTTGACTTTAAATTGAATTTCTTCAATAATTTGTAAAATATATGTAGAATATTTAACATATTTTGACATAAATTTTTTAAACCATAAAGCCTAAATTTGTTAAAAAAAATAAAACTTTTAAAAATATTAAAGTTGTAAAAATATTCAAAATTTTAAAAATGTTAAAATAGTAATTCAACTTACACTTTCATAGTCGGATTGTTTTATTGCAAAATCTTCCGCCTTTTTTCGTTTTTCTTACTTATGGTTTTCTGCACTCAAAAATAAAAAACAATTTCTTAATATAAATATACAAATATGCATACTTTTGCACTTTTCAAACTCTCTTGAAGAATGCTTATTTTATGTTGTATTTCATTCATAATGTTTGTTTCTTTTATTGTTTTTTTCATCTATTACAAGTCCTCTCATTATATGGGATGTAGTATTTAATCTCTCTTCGGATTTTCTCTACTTCTTGTTAATAACTGGATATTCAAAATTCGATGAAACTTCATTCTTATCTTCTTGATTCTTAACATCTTCTTCTTTAGCACTTTCTTTAACATCGTTATTGAGTTTCATCGGTCATTTCTCTCTCTTGGTTACGTGCAACTACCCGACAATAACCTATTAAGAATAAAATAACAGTTTTTTAAAATATGTTATTGTCTCTCAATATTAACTTTCTAATAATATTAAACATAGTTCTTACCTTATTTGTCTTTATTTAATTGAATAAAGTTTTCACTTTTTTAAGGTTTTTTAATTTTTTCATACCTTTCCATTGTGGAAACCTTAGAAAGTGTGCAACATGTTCTTGAACATGTGTGTGCTCAATGAAAAAATGTTTTTGCTATAGTAATTAATAAATTAGTTTAGTTTATAACTTTTAAAACATGAATTAATTCTAATATTTAAATTGTAACTTACAATTAGGATGGAGATACATCCTACCGTGTTTTCTGGTTTGGTTTGACAATACTTTCTTATTGATTCCATCAGCTTATCTACAACCAATTAAGTCCATGCATATTTTTTAAATTCTTCAAAGTCGTTCCCAATAAAATGGACAAAGTTCATGTTTAAATTTTCTTTCGGGGTTGAGAAAAACATAGTTATGCACATGTACCTCTGTGACATTCTGTGCATCAAATTCTACGAATACCTTCTCTATTGGTTCTTTCAACATTTTTTTGGTTATGTTTAGAAAACCTCGTTTTTTCTTTTGGTTGATACTCTGGGGAAGAATTTAGGTATAATCTTTGACTCCTCTTTTTCTTCACTAGAGTTTACTTCATCACATGATTGAAGATTTATTTATTCACAATCGTCATTTACATCGTATATAACTTTGACATTGGAGCTCGTCAAAGTCACATATTTCCTTCCAAAGAGAAATGTATTTTTATTCATGTCATATGAGTTGGTTATTTATAATATCATTTTCCATGATTTTCGAGCTTTAAATGAATCTTTCAACTTCCATAATATTTATAAAGAAAATATAAAATGGAGTCGTTTTCGTTACTTTTATATGGCTTAAGCTGATTTTGGTTGTTTGCATAAGCTTTTTAATCGACTCTATATATGATCGAAATATAGATGTCGGTTTTTTTTTCTTGTTTTTAGTTTTTTGGCTAGCTAGAATTTCTTGGTTTTGAACATGTTTTTGTGCGAACCATATATGTATCCAAAAATATAGTATATGTTATGCAACATTATTAAAATCTGCTAAACACGCAAAATCTGTTAAACAAACAAAACTGCTAAACTCCAAACTGTTAAATATACAAAACTACTAAACTAAGTATGAAGTTTACTCGCTCAAAACCCTTGAACCTTGTAAACCATCCAAATATTTAGGATTTAAAATTATATGTTATTATAAAACATTAATTACATATTATAGCTAACTTGACATGGTTAGCTAAAGTGAAAAGTCCTCTAGAAATTAGGTTATAAGTTCTTTTCTTTTAAAGAGGAGACAAAAAAATAAAAGAGGTCGGTCTAAATGATAATTGCGAGAGTAAAACTGGTATTGAAAGAGGTCAGTCTAAATGAAAGAGGAGACTTGTGCTGGACTTTTGACGTTTTGATGTATTAAAACTGGTATGAACTTTAGCCTCATTTATCGTTCTTTTATAATTTATGATTTTATAATTTCGTATGAGCTTATCAACGTCCTAAGGAGAATTTACATATATTTTTGTCAGTTTTAATATATGTATACTTTTTCAGTTTTTTTGCATAATTATTTACAAATTTTTAGGGTAACAAAATGTTTTACAAATTCCAATAGGTGATTGTTTACAAACAACAACCCCTTCGGTTGACCACGTGAAATTAATAATATATTTTCTTTAAAAATATAATTAAATTCTAAACCAAATAAATGACTAAATCCACTAAACAAAATAAGAACATAAACTCTTATGACAGTTTTAAAATAGTGTAATTTTTTATAAATCAATCAAAACAATTTAAATACTTATTTAAATAGCATTAACATTTTGAAAATAAATAAAAGAATAGAATTCAAAGCAAATTAAACAAGAGAAAAAATAATATGACATGTTCACCTATCAAATCCAAAAGGAAATCTTCTTCAACTAGCGAACTCGAAATCAGTCAATTTAGAAATAAAAAGCTTGAAACTGTCTATTTAACAATTAAAAAACTTGGAACTCTAAATCGATCTACGAACTTTATGGCAATACAAGAAAGCTTGGTTCGTTTGATTGGTACCGATACTTAGAATCCCTTCAACCACCTAACTAAACTAGAACACTAATGACCGGTTTTGGACTTATATGTTTCTCAGGGAAAAGCCCACGCTGAAAGGTCTATATTTGAGACCGCTGAACCAGTAACCCTTGTACAACGGTGATAACTAGAGAGGCAGTCACCCTACTATTATTACCGTCAGAAAAATAGAAGTCACAGACCAAACAGTACCCTAATTAATATTAGTTCATTTATGAATTAACAAATTTAGTCATAAATTTGCTTTAAATATTTACTAACAAGTTATAGAAGAATTGGTTTAAGTAGGTAATTGAACATTTGATACAACTTTGGGTTGGCAAAATGGATTTATGCAGAAAATAAATCCTTTTGTTGAATATTTAACTGGTTAAATTTTTAACATAGCTAAGCAATCCCAGAGAATAGGCTGTGGCGAGTAACAGGCCTTTTTCCTTGGCATCCAGATTTTGATTTCACCCGGTTGAAACAAGCAAATAAATTTCCTTGGAGAAATTCAACACATGGCGGACTGCTAGCTTTAAGCATATACCAAAAAAAATCGATTCCTCAAGTAAATAAATATACAAGAGAATAAGAAGCGAAACTAATGTAGTTTATTTTTAATCTCATTCTAGGACTATTGAATGCTTGTATCTGAGATATGATTATGATCTTAGTTGCCGTATCCTGAATTGTCCATTGGGTTGCCAGCGTATACAGGCTCAGCCTCCTTGATCTCAACAACCACGCAGTCCGACATCAAGAAAGTCTTGGCCACAGAGGACGCATGCTCCAAACAACATCTCACCACCTATTATATTAAAATATAAATCATATTAAAACATCAAAAACCTAAGACATGAGCAAGCGAGCAAACTAACGCACCTTTGTTGGATCAATGATGCCAGCAGCCATTAGATCTTCATAGTTTCCTGTTGCTGCATTGTAACCGTATTTAAAGTCGTCGCTCGATAGCACCTGTGAACAAAAAAAAGGCTTTTAAAACTACTGAGTATCGTACAATCATATAAATTTATTCCCACTGTTATTTTCGTACCTTCTCACTGACCACGCTTCCATTAACACCCGCATTTTTAGCAATCAATTTCAGAGGGTAACTCAGAGCTCTTTTAACAATATCTGCGCCAACCTGGATATAATTGAAATACAGCAGTTGAAGTACATACGGATATAACAATACAGTAAAATGAAGAGGCTATAAATTACCTTCTCTTCATCGTTTGCTAGTGTCTTTTTTATGGCATCCACCTTTGAGGAAAGTCGTAGCAGGGTGCATCCACCACCTACAACAATGCCTTCCTCAACAGCCGCCTGAAACATTTTAAGTCATTTCCTTTTCTATTGCATAAACAACTGAAACATAAAGTTTCTAATTTAATCTTAAGTTACCTTTGTGGCATTTAGAGCATCCTCAACCCTCAGTTTCTTCTCCTTGAGCTCTGTCTCGGTTTGAGCTCCAACCTATTTAACAAAAACAAATGATTAATATTTTATAAAAACCAACCTTCCTCTGATATTTTGTTGATCTTACCTGTATAACGGCAACACCGCCTGATAATTTAGCAATCCTTTCATTGAGTTTTTCCTTCTCGTACTCTTGCTCTGCAGCCTGCAAGAAAATAGCATGTTCAGGAAACAACTAAGTCATCAAATAATCCATAAATTACTAGATCAAACTGATTACCTCAATAAGATTCTTAATTTGTGCCACTCGCTTGCTAACTGCTTCCTGGGTGGTTCCATCACCCACAATGGTTGATGTATCCTTTGTAAGCACCACCTTGGAAGCCTGACCCAAGACTTCCTTACCAACCTTGTCCAAAGAAAGCCCCACTTCTTCTCGGATAACAGTGGCTCCAGTCAAAATAGCAATGTCGTCAAGGTACTGGCTCTTGCGCTCTCCAAATCCAGGAGCTTTAAGAGCAGCAATCTTCAGTGAACCTCTAAGCTTGTTCACAACAAGTGTTGCTAGAGCTTCCTGTTCAATGTCCTCTGCAATTATCAAAACAGGGTATCCTCCTCTGATGGCGTCTTCCAGAACATTAATTAGATCTCTTGCATTTGTTATTTTCTTATCAACCAGAAGCAACTGCAAGCAAAACAAGGAATGTTCTCAATCCTGCTCATATATCTCATTATCTGCTAGATTTGAACAGAGGCTAACCTTGCAGTTCTCAAACTCAACAGTCATCTTTTCACTGTCGGTCACAAAGTAAGGTGAAATGTAACCTCGATCGAATTGCATTCCTTCAACAACATAGAGACTGTTTTCTGCACTTTTCCCCTCTTCAAGAGTCACCACGCCCTTACGACCTACTTTACTCATGGCCTCGGCTATCATATTCCCTACTTCATAGTTGTTTCCAGCACTAACTGCTGCTACATCAGCCAGTTCACTGTCTTCGACCTGCAAAGGTAAGTTACCAGTGAGATCCTCTGGACAAAGTAGCATCTAGCACAGCCACTCTACACAATTCGTTTCTCTATCTAACCTCCTTTGACATTTTCTTTAGCTCAGCTACTAGAGCCTTTGAAGTTTTCTCAATTCCTCTTGTGATCAAAACAGGGTTAGCACCAGCAGCCACCACCTGAAGAATATGATTCAATCTTCATCAATAGACTGCACACACTAAATAAGCACAAGTCAGTATGGACAATACATACCTTTACACCTTCCGCAATTAAACCTTGTGCAAGAACAACAGATGTGGTGGTACCATCACCAGCCAAGTCATTGGTCTTGGCAGCTGCTTGCCTAACTAGCTTAGCACCAATGTTCTCCACAGGGTCCTCCAACTCAACCTACGAGATAGAGGTTGATTCTTTTAAAGAAAACTTAACCACCAAGGGTTAGGCAGAAATACAACCACCTTATAAAAAAAATATCTCTAAAGTTTTCCAATAGAGGAGAGAAGTAAGCAAATACAATAATCAAATATGCATTAGATGTAAACTGAAAGTGAAACCAAAAGCCACGCCATTAAGCTTTGATTCAACAAAATAACAGAAGTATGAGAACAGATTGATGAGATATTTATACCTCCTTGGCAACAGTTACCCCATCGTTAACAATTTTTGGGGAACCATACTTGCTCTCTAGAACAACATTCCTGCCTTTTGGGCCAAGAGTAACACCAACTAGATCTGCAAGCTTGTTAACACCGATCTACAAGAAACAAAGATATAAACAGGCATGAAGCATAAGCCCTGAACATTAAGACAAAAGTACTCACTTGAAGCTTCCTTATTGCCGTTCCGTCCTTGTTAAAATGCAACTCCTTTGCCGCATAAACTTTGGGCAGGCGGGACCTTGGCAAGACTACATTTTGTCTCCTTCTCCCAAAGGAGCTTCCAGAAATTGAAGCCAAAGAGGACAACTTGTTTGAAGTGGCATTGCCATTAGGCACGACAAAGGAGCCAATTGAAGACATGGCAGTGAAAGTTGAAGCCATATATATAAAAATGTATATATATATATTCCTTCTGAAGGCCTAATAGAAATTCAAACTCAAGCATTTAAATCCATCAAATTAATCGAAAAGAAACATCCAGTCGGCGAATCATATCCTTAAGAAACTGAACTTGCAATCAGACATGCTCACTGACCAGTTAGAATTCCAAACAAATCAATAACAACAATATTAAAGCTGATTGTTGCTGAGCATGCTTATACTCAAAGACTTAAACCAAACCATGAAAAACAATTGATATGCAGATATGCCAAAGAAAGCAATTTAGAGATACACATACACATATAGCAGAGAAATAGAGATAGAGCTTTTAACAAGGAAGTGAGGAGCACCTAATTGCTTACCAGTACAGAAAGCCGAGGAAGAGAGACAAGGTAGGGTTGTTGTTGTTTTTGCTTCGAGAGGTTTTTGGATAAGAGAAGCTGCGAGGGAGGAGTAGTAGGTAAAGGTTTATCTTTTCCTTCTGTATTCTATTTGTGATTTCTAAACTCTAAAGAAATTACTATTTTTATATCACTTAACAGTCAAATTCACAGTACTGTCTCTTAAACCATCTATCTGATTGATCTCCGCCGTTGGATTTCTTTTGTTTCCCTCCGAATAATCTAGAACTCTATAGTTTATATATGGGGTGGGTTTTAATGGCCGTCCGATCCACCATTATCATATTTTCTACTATTTAGTCTTTCGACTTTTAGTTGTGAGAATTCTTTGACTATTGAAAATCTATAAAAAAGATTTCACCAATTTTGTCACGTGTGTTCTTGTCTCACGCATTGTCGGTTAACTTTTAATTCCATTTTTATTTTTTGAATTTTTTATTTTCTCTAAAATAGAGTATCGCAAAGCGATTCAACTCTGTTCTCAGAAAAAATAAAAATATATATAATAAATTCAAAAGGCAAAAATTGAATTAAAAGTCGATGGACTATCTGTGATACAAGAACCATTTAACTATGGTGACACGTGGCAGGATCAGGAGAAGACCACTCGCGCGGGAACTAACTTTATAGATTTTCAATAGTCAAGAGGTTCTCACCCATGATTTTTTAATCGAAGGACTAAATGGCAAAAAACGTGATAGTCGAGAGATTAGACTGCAATTTAAACCTATAGATTGATATTAATCTATTTTTTTAAGTCTTATTTTAAATAATATATTTAAATAAAAATAAAACTACTTTTACAAATAAATGAGATATATTTTGAAGATTGGTTTTTAAAATTAACAAAAAAATAGTATAAAATTTTAAAATAACCAAACAAATATAAATTAAGAAATAATGAAATGTAATAACGAAAAAAAAATCCAAACAAAGTCTTGGAAAAACCAAACGGGTAAAAAACATCAAATTAGACTAGATGGATGGATCCAATCAAACAACCTATAAACACGTCAAGTTTAGTTACTAGAATTATAGGGTTCAATAAGTCGTACAACTTTGGTACTAAGGTACCTGAATCAAAGGTTCGAGAACATGTGGTGACATACGGTCGAGGCAGAGGAGGTGTGGAGCTAAAAATTTTAGTGTTCCCCTCAATCTATATATGGTAGACAATAACGCCAAAGTAGACACGTAAAAAGTGTTGTAAAATGGAAAGAGGCCAGTTGGAAGCCTCTTGTATCCAGGAGACCAAATTGATTTAAAGAAAATCCAAGTTTGGAGCTTGCAAAAACTCAAATGATATGATTGAAACTACAATCATAGAGAATATAATTTATACTTTCAGAGTTGCAATTGCACAGGACACAGTTCAGGTTATTAAACTCCCAACTCAAAAGCTTATCGTGGGTGGATAGCTTGTCCTATCAAATTAAACTAAAAAATGAAAGAGACGAGGAATATTTAATTTGTGTCATACTAACTTCGTCCACCCGACACACGAGATGAGCGTACAAATAACATGGCAGGTGTCATTGTTAATGAACTTGCTGGTTCATCTCTTAGCAATCCAATAGCTGGCATCATTGTTGAGGATGTTGGGGGGAGGGAGAGAGAGGATGAGATTATTGATTTCATGAAGATTGTTCTGATTTATAGCTCTCGCAAATCTTAAGTTAGCAGGCCAATTCCAAACTCCATTAAGGATGATGTCAGAAACTTTGAGGTTCCTGTCCAATCTTGAATTATTGATGATCTCAAGGCTGTAATGGATAACAAGTAAGGTACAAAGAAGTCTATTAATTATTAAACTTTTAATATGAAAATCAAACAATAGAAGTAATTTTAGAAAGAGAAAATAACTTGTCTACTTTTAGAGAGAGATAGAGAGTTTGTGATCGAGTTTAAGTGAGTATTTGTTAGTCATCTTTATTTCATAATCCCTTCTCATATTTATAAGATAAAAAGATAAATAACATAATCTTTACACATTTGGGTAAATTGCATCTTGGCCCTTAATATCTATATTTAATATTACATTAATCCTCTTAACTTTACAAAGCATCAATGATAACCATTTTTCTAATTGTATTTACTCCCTAATTATCTCTATCATTATCAATATCCCCAATAGTCTTTATGAAAACTGCTTAATAAGGACTAAAACTACTTAGGGCTGCTTCGACCA
This sequence comes from Limnanthes douglasii subsp. nivea, assembly GCA_036936605.1. Classification (NCBI taxonomy): domain Eukaryota; kingdom Viridiplantae; phylum Streptophyta; class Magnoliopsida; order Brassicales; family Limnanthaceae; genus Limnanthes; species Limnanthes douglasii. The sequence continues at coordinate 165,674,547 of JAUPFV010000002.1, forward strand.
AATTGTCAATCTTCTTCAAAACTTTACTTGTGTTCTCCACGTCTTCCTCGAAAACTTTTTGACAATCGCTTCGAATGTATACCATGTCCATTAGAAGAACTCACTTTGAAACTTTGTTTGACCTTTCTATATTCATGTTGAATATGCACGTGTATTTTTTAATCATTCATCTAGGCAAGGCTATAAACTCATAGAGTATTCCTAATACGGGTGCCACATGTTATTTAGCTTTGACTGTTCACACGTGTCAGCCTACTTTAGAGTAGGAAACTGTTTGCCGATTCATATTTTTAACCTATAGCATCTGCCAAACTTTCATTTCCTTTTCTCAGTTTATTTTCCACTAGTTCTTCTACAAATATTCTCTCAGCTCCAATTTTCCCATCAAACATAATCTCTAAAGATAGAAAGAGATTCGTCTGAGAGGTTTTTATCATACCGCCACCTTCACCTGAAACCATTATTTTCTCCGCTTATTTTTCATCTTGTTCATACCTGATTTGAAAATCTTCTTCCACTTTAGTTTATGAAAAAACTAAAACCTATTTTTGGAATTTACAACTATCTGCTACTAACTTTCTATTATCTCATACTTGGGGACTCCTTCAAACTGATTGATGATTTCCTCGAAGCTGACAAATTATAGAAGAAGAGTTTTTTCTTTATCTTTAGAACTTGGGAAAATCGAAAAAAGATCATTGAGCAGAATTATTTGAGGCTAAACCTCAAGTGGAAAGCACCAGTAAGTGATACAACCCTTTTTTCTTGAACTATAATTATGTTTCAAATCCTTTTATGTATTATTGTTCCATGTAGAAATTACGAGGCGATAAAAATCCACCAAGTTGTTGCCAAAGACACTTTTGCCAAACTTTCTGAGTGGGCAGAAAAAACATGGTGTAGCGAATTCCACAGTGCATTCATGTCTCTGAATTTTTTGAATAGTCATTTATGGAGAATATTTCCGGATTTTTTCGTCCCAAATGATGAACTAATGGAGCCCCCCAATAGGAGATGTCATGAAAATATTAGCAGCTCCCGACGCACGCATCATACTACATGTATTAAACAGATTGTAGAGCCACTTGCCTCTAAAGAAAAAGAAGATAAAGGTGCAAGCTAGCTCCTCCACAGATTTGAAGCCAACGAAAACTCAAAGGCAAACAAAAAGGAAAACCAGTAATACTAACACCAAAAAAGAGCTACAATTGAGCCTTCAAGAAAAAATAAATGAGACTGTCGCTTTGAAGAAAAAGAAAAGGTCTTCAAAAATACCTCTAGAAGTTGTTCGGAGAATATTATTGACATGTCTCCTCAAAATTCAATACCTTATGTCGAGTAGATAGAAGAAAGGCATGAAGTTATTGGAATAGACAATCATAAAACATAGAATATGTTTGGAGAGGATGTTACTGGTGAATATAAAATCCAAGATATTTACAAGGACATGGACCCTAAAATCAAACAAATCCAAAACTACATAGCACAGATTTGTCATCAAGTTACAAAAGCCAATATTCCACATAATCTAAGTTCTAATTTGTCATCAAGTTACAAAAGCCAATATTCCACATAATCTAAGTTCTAATCACCTCATGTATCTTCCTCGGATTCGCTTGCTATGTATAATTATCATCCTCATTATGTCGAAGAACCTTTCAATGAATTATTTAATATTATTTGACCTTTCATTAGCCTCAAAGATACAACCAAACAACTATGCGAAGAGGTCAAATCGACGCAAGGTAAATTGGATACTCTTGGAAAAGACGTGATTTAGTGGAAAAGATAAGTCAATTATAACAAGAAGTTGAGAGACATTTGCAATTAACACCTCCTCAAATAATTCCAAGCCTTTCAGGCCGACAGATCAAAATTTTTTAAGAGAGCTATCCAAATCAAACGTCGTTTGGCTGCGATTAATGACCACGAGAGAGAAAAATTGAAATTTACGCATCAAACTGAACTGGATGAGCTCAAGGTAAAACATGAGACTGAGCTAACCAAAGAACGTTCGAAGTACTCAAATCTGAATGAGCTATTTAACAAAAATGAAGGAGAAATGAAGAAAATACTTGAAGATTTGGAATTATCTAAAACAAAAATCGAGGAAGAAAAACACTTTGTCATCAAAACTGCAAAAGATAAAATAAGAATGGACAGATTTGTTGCTATCAAAATAAGAAAAGAATAAGCAAAGAAATATTTGCTTCGCGAATTTCATAAAGCATTTATGAGGGTAAAACTTGTTATTTTGGTCCTCATTTTGCCTATTTATTGGAGCTAGATAAGTTGCAAAATATGAGTTAAATTAATTTTCCAAATGATAAATGGTGATATATGAGTTAAATTTATTTCCAAAACATGAGTTAAATTCATTTGTAAAACTAGACTTACATGACTTTGAAATCAACATTTATCGAAACATAGGAATTAAGAAAATCTCAAAATATTATATTCATGGATCTTGTTTTGTTCATGTTAACAAAAAAACTACATGTAATTTTGGATTATTAAATAAATTTATTATTATAAATATACAAACTTTTTAAATTTACATACTCAAAATAAAAAATAATAATTTTATTCTTTGGATCAAATGCTAGACTATGTTATTACGTAAAAGTAAGATTTAATTGAATTTTGAAATACGTTGGGTGATAACCAATAACAAAATTAGATACTAGATCGTAAGAACAAAAATTGGTTAGTTAACTATTTATAACTCGCCTTAAAATAAATCAATTTTTTTATTCGAAAATATTTCACCTTGACTATTTTAATAAAACATGACAAGCGAAGTAAATATTGATCATGACGTAGAGATTGATACTTTTATTCGTAACAAGTGTGATAATTGATGGAATTATAAGAGAGAAAAAAGACTTTATTGAAAATTTTATAGTCTATGTGAAAGCATTAACAATAAAAAAAATGTTTGAAAATATTATCCAATTATAGAATATTGAAATGCTTTTTAAAATGTCTATATCTAATCAAATATCAATCAAAAGTTACTTCACATTTGATGGATTAAAGAAGGAGTATGAGGAACACATTAACCAATGGATTGAAGAAATAATGGTCTAATTGTTCTAATTAAACCACGGTCTGAATTATTATTAATGTTGGCTTTCAGGTCTAAGTGTGACTTTATTATACTTGGAGGTTGTTCTAATTATATATATACATGGATATTTCAAAATCATAGTAAAATGAATAATATTTGAGAAAATAAAAATTGCAAAAGTGTTTCTCTATATTTGTTGTTAAAAACTTATGAACTTAACAAATTTTATTCGTGTCATTCAACTTGATTTATCAAATGGTCTTCCATCCTCGTGAGTTTGATTACTTGAATTTCCTAATTATATTGAGAGAAGTCAGATTGTAGAGAGAGAAATAGGTTTTAGAGACAGAAAAGCAGAGTGCTCAAATGATCAATCTCATAAAGTCAACTCATTTATTAGATCAACCCTGGCCTTTATATAAAGCGCAAAGACTTAGCTCTCAACTGAAAACAGTTACAATAAAGGAATAATTACACAATAGTCCCTGACTAAAATACATAGTTCAAAATTCCTCCTCTAACTTTACAATCTGTTATAAGAAGTTTTATCTTTATATTTCAACAAAGTTTTGTTTCCTTATGACTAGCCCCCTTAGTTCTCATGTAAGTAAATGAATGAGAACTAAGTAGCCTCGAACATATTTGGAGGTGAAGAAAATCCATTTATTCATAATCCAACATGCTGCGAACATGTTGTTATCTCATAATTTATGTCACATGCGTCAAATATATTTATAGGTGAATAAAGTCCCCATTATCCACAATTCGACATGCTCCAGAGATGCTGTTTCACTTTAATTTATGTCTTACACATCGAATTGTTTTAATCCAGACGTATTTTCCTCATATTATGATTCGAGGTGAAAGCAAAGTCTAGGGTGACACTCTAGATGCTGAGTCTATCTCTTAGGAAATAATAATACCCTAGGAAGTAGATCTACCACTAGACCCATAACACGACAGGCGTTAGATCCTTATCTACGTAACCACTTCAAATTCTGCCCAATCACCTTCCACCTCTTCCACTTCTCGATAATCTTTATCCTCTTATAAATATCACTATGAACCATTGTTTGATTCAAAGATTAAATTCCTTGAGAGAGAAACTACAAAAAGCCTAAAATCCCTTTGTTACCTTTAATGTCATCTTCAATCTATTGGCTACCTTCACCGGAAACTTCAAACTTTATGTTCAATCTTCAACTGGTTTATGAGAAATAATCCAAAAAGTAGAATATCTAAAGTCATAATTCTTGAAAAACCAAAAATTTTGAAATCAGATAACAATGTGTTTGGAGCTTACGACAACCTCTGTATTAATGAAAGGGAAGATGAATACAGAGCAACTGTCTTAACAAGCAACGCTCCTCTTAGCCTATCTTGGAAGACAATATGCTACGGTAACCTCGACCCTACTAAAACTCTAGTTTTTTACCTTCTCCTCTCACATATTGAATCCAATCATCAAAAACTCGAATACTAAAAACACCTCGAATATCACCCTCCCTCACAAAATCATCATCTCGAATTAGTCGTAAAGTAAGGAAATCCTCCTCGACGAAATCCGAAGAGACTCATTCCTCAACCAATCTTCCAAAAACTTATCCTCTTCGAACTCCGAGAAAAAACACTTTCATAGTCATGGGAGATGATGTCGACGTCACCTCGAATCCATCAACCACTTCTCAGCCCCCGAGGGAGATTTTTGATACAATAACATTATCGCAACAAAATCCCTCAAGCGAGCCTCCTCGATTGATGAACGAGGCATCTGAAGGTGAAATCAATATCCGACGAGCTGTGTGGGTCAATAGGTGAGAATTTGAGATCTCTCGATGCATATTATATACTGTCTCTGAACGAAATTTCGTATATATATTACGAGGAGAGCCAAGAAGTTGATCTAAAGAAGAAATAGGGAATGGAAGACAATATTACGCTTCATCTTCCCAAAGAAAGGGAAACACCTTTAGATTGTAAAAAAGACGAACTAGTGGTCTACCTAGAGATCATCAATTAGGGTCTTTTATTTCCACTAGACCCCATGATAGTCGACAATTTCAAACTTCTAGATCTGTGTCCAACCCAGGTAACACCAAATCAACGATTTACCCTGCTTTCTATGATCATGGCCTCTCGCTTGTCCAAAATTTTGATCTGCATCGAGGATTTCATTTCTATGACCAAACTGTCAAATAGAGCGGTGCTTCCATTCTATTATCTTACCCTGGATGATGACTTAAAAATGATCAACGCCATACTGGAAGCAGACAAATTTTGGAAACAGAAATTTGTCTTCATCTTAGGGGATCGAGAGAATGGCCAAGGAATATCTGATGCCAACCCATCTAGATTGAACGAGGAGTAATCGTAAGTCCTTTTATTTCTTTGAATTAAATTTTCAACTAATACTATCCTTATTTCTTATCAACTTTTATATTATGATCATAAATTTCGAGGCGTTATCCAGATTCTGATCAAGCTCGCTGCATGGGCTGAAAAAGAATGGAGTGATGTCTTCCACACTGCTTTCGAACATATCAATTTTCTTAACAGCCACTTGTTTTCGGTCACGTTTGGAGCTCTGCCTTCTGAGAAATTGATGGAGCAACCCAATCCTTGACAAGCTCTCAAAAGGTTAATCCACCCTGACTGTAAGGTATTCTTACCAATTCGCAGTAGATCATATAACAATCTTCCTCTAAATAAAAAGAAAAAAAAAAGAAAAAAAAACACCTAGCACATCTAGTGCTAGCCCTTTAGTAGATCCGAAGCCAAGAGGTTCAAACAGGAAAACAAAAGAAAATCTATGCACCATCGAGGAAGGAGTAGAAGACGAACCTTCTCCGAAAAAGAAGAAGACAACTGCTCCTTCAAAAAATAAAGGTGCCACCAAAACAACCCCCCAAAAGAAAGGAAAAAACACAATTGTGGAGATTGTCGAAGAAGTATTTTCTGATGGAGATGATGGTGCAGAGAATCAGAAAAGTCAACAGAATAAAATGAAGCTCTTGTTGAAAATGCTGCAAATCAGCAAGGGGTAATTGTGGCTATAGAGGATGATCAAGGTGATGGCCATTTCGATCCTGATAGCTTTATCAACTTCAACGAATCACAAGAGCTTTCTAGAGACGATGATCCCATCGTTTAGGAAATTCAAGATCATCTGTACAATCTTGGAAGAAGATCTGCACCTACTACTTCCAAAGCCACATCTCCCGAGGTTATTGTTCCTACAACCTCTTTAGCGCTTATTCCTCGACCTAGCCCAATTATCTTTTCTCTTGTGGAACCATCCGAAAACGTTCTTCCCGCTCTTCAACCTTTTACTGATCTTGATGCTGTAGTGCAAAAGTTGACTCAAGAAATTGAATCTTCTCGAAGTCATTTAAATCACATCGCTAAAGAAAGGGTTCACTATAAATGTGCTACTGTAGCTGAGAAAAATATGAGGGAGATGTTTGGGGACCTTGTAATAGATCAGTTCCATCAATTTCAAATGACAAGATCTGAATTTTTCAGAGGGCTTCTCCATGTCAAGAAGCACCTTAAAGAATTGCATCGAAGAGAAAAAGAAGATCTCAACACTTCACACTAGAATGAAATAGATCAACTCAAGGAAAAAAATTCTGAAGAGTTAGCTACAACAAAGAATTTTTTTTGATGATCTCCAAGTTTCTTTTAGCAATACTGAGGCAGAGAAGAAAAAAATGACAGATGACATAGCCACCCTCAAAACCCAACTTGATAAGGAAAAGGAACTTGTTGTCACTGCTGTTAAAGATCAGTGTGCAAAGGACATGCTAGCAACTATCAAGAATGACGAAGAGCAAAAAACCATCACATTTCTTCGTGAAATCCATGCTTCATATCCTAAAATTGATCTTTCTCTCTTTTGGAGCAAAATTCCCATCAAACGACGTTCTAGCGAAGCTTTTGACCCTGTTCCTAGTTCGTTATCCGAAGAGGAAGATTCAAGGGAAGATTCTGAATAGAGCTCTGAAGACGAGTAATTTAACTCTCTTTTTTACACATGTCATGCAATCAATATAATATTTTTGTTTTTATTAGATTTTTTTTCACTTAGTATCTATGAAACTGCACTGTTCTTCTCGAATTATATTGAATGACAACAAGCTTCGTTTATCAATTAGTTTCTTCAAACTATATTGCGTTACTTATATTAATTATTCGAAGTGAAAATCTAACATAATATTTTAAATAACATTAAAATACTTTACACTTTGAATATCATTGTGCATTTAATGAACACAACACTTCGAATATTATAGCGCGTTTAATGACGTAGCACTTTGAATATTATAGTGCGTTTAATGGACGTATCACATTGAATATTATAGTGCGTTTAATGGACGTAGCACTTCAAATATTATAGTGCATTTAATGGACGTAACACTTCGAATATGGTTGCTTCTTTGAAAAGTGTACTAAACACTTTGGAATATTCTACTCTTGGTCAACCTCAAAGATGACCAGTCTTTGATTAGTTACCAAAATAGTTTAAACAAGCACTCATAAACAACCATTGGCCAAAACATTCATTTTATTGTTAAAATAAATATATAAATATCGCCTCGTTAAAACCTTCCAGGGCCAATAGGGTAGGAAATAGTGCGCAAATCAATCAAAGAAAATAATTTTAGAATAGAGCACAATCACTCCCAGTACAGATTTAGATGTTTTATATTCCACGGATGTTGACGTATCCTCCCATGATTGTCATGAAGGCGATAAGAACCTGGCTTTATCTTTTCAACAACCATATAAGGTCCTTCTCAATTCGGGGCTATCTTACCGAGGCTCTTTTCCTTAGTATGGAGGAATACATTTCTTAACACTTCGTCACCTAGCTTGAACTCCCTTATTTTCACCCTCGAATTATATATATTCCTCATAAGAGTTTGATAATGAATTACATTTGAATGTGCTCGAACTTTTTTCACTTCAATCCGTTCTAAACTTGCTCTTTTAGCTTCATCATTCAAGTCCTCGAGATATTGGATTATCCTAAAATAAGGCAAGGTAGATTCCACATGACTAACAACATCCATTCCATATGCTAAGTCAAAGGGGGTCTATTTAGTAGCCTCCCTAAGGGTTGTTCGATAAGTCTACGATACCTCTTGTAAGTAATTAGGCCATTTTCCTGTTGCTCCTGTCAAATTCTTTTTCAAACCTTCTAAAATAGATATGTTTGTCACCTCTACTTGTCCATTTTATTGGGGATGAAAAGGTATATAAAAACATTGCTTGATTCCCTTCGAAGCACAGAACAAAACCATTTATTTATTATTGAATTGAGGACCATTGTGTGTAGTAATTCTTCGAGGTATTCCAAAACGACAACAAATACTGTTTAAAATGAATTTAATCACATCCTTAGCTTTTTTTTCCAGACAATGGTTCCACTTCTGACCACTTCGTTATATAATCCACAGTTACAATTATCATTTGTCGTCCTCTAGAGGCCATCGACAAAAGTCCCACTAAATCTATTCCACATCTATCAAACGGAATAGCTTCGGTAATGGACATAAGTGGAACGGCTGGTTTATGAATAGAGTTACCAATCCTTTGACAAGTATCACAGTTTCAAACCAATCATTTGGCATCATTTACAATCGAGGGCTAATAAAACTCTGCAAGCAAAACTCGACGAGTCAATGCCTTGAACCCACAATGCATTGATCCTTCCCCATCATGTAGTTCTGGTTAAACCTCATGTGATTCTTGTCTGCTCAAACATCGTAATAATGGTCTACTCAATGCTTTCTTATAGAAAACTCCATCTAATACTATATAGCCAAAAGCTATGCCTCACAATCTTTTGGCCAATTTCACATCTTTAGGCAGCCTTCCTCTAATCAAAATATTCAAAATGTCAGCTCTCGAGTCGTCGCAGATTGTATCTGGTATGACAAACAGTTCCTCAATACGTTCACACTGGTCTGCATGGGTTAAAATCGATGGACTTTCTTGTAATAAAATCCAAGGATACTTTTCTTTGTATGCAATAGTTTCTAATGAATCAACAACCATGTTATTCCCTTGGTTTATATGGTCCACAACAACATGATCAAATAAAAGCATCAGATTTTGAAGTTCTCGAAGATGCAAAATTAAGTGGTCATTTTTCACTTCGAAAACTCCACACACTTGATTTGCTACTAATTCAGAATCTGTCTCTAATCATACTGAGGTTGCTCCACATATCTTCGCGAAGTCTCAATCCAGCTAATGCAGCTTCGTATTTAGCTTCATTATTCGACGCGCGAAACCAAATTTAATTGATTGAAGCATTGTTTCTCCAGATGGAGCAACCAGTTGAACTCCAGCATTTCATCCCAAAATAATAGAGCCTCATTCGGTTCGAACAATCCATATCGAATTAATTGACAAGATGGTCCTTGCAGACTTCCTCATCTGATCTACATGAATGAAATTCAACAAGGAAATCTGCCAAAGCTTGTGCTTTAATTGTCGTTCGAGGTGAAAAAGTAATGTCAAAATCCCTCAATTCTACTGACCACTTAGCCATTCTCCCTGAAATAATAGAACGTTGTAAAAAATTCTTCAACGGAAATAAAAATCGAAATTCGATGGTATGAGCTTGAAAATAAGGGCGCATTTTTCTAACAGCCCCCACCAATGCTAATGCCAATTTTGGAGCTTTAAATACCTTTTTTATGCTGCCACCAAAATTTTGCTGACGTAATACGCCAGCTTCAGAATTCCTAAATCTTCACTTATCAATACCACACATACTGTAAAAATCCGATACTGCGATGTACAAAAGAGTTGTTCTCCACTTTGAGGCTTGTGGATAATATTCTGGTGATGATAACAGATATTTGATGCTTGTAAAAGCTTCTTCATTATCCAAAGTCTATTCAAACTTCTTTGGTCTTTGTAATACTTGAAAGAAAGGGAAACATTTTAAAGAAAATCTAGAAATAAATCTGTTAAGTGTTGCGAACCTTCCTGTCAAATTTTTTACTTCCTTAATATTTCGAGGCGATTTCATGGATACTACATCTTTTAACTGCTCTGGATCAGCTTCTATCTCTTTTTCACTAATAACATAACCCAAAAATGTCCCTGATCGAACTCCAAAAGTATATCTTTCTAGATTTAACTTTATCCTTATTGTCTTTAAATTCAGAAATGTCTCCTCTAAATCATTCAAATGTGCATTGTCTGCTAAGCTTTGTATCACTGTATCGTCAATGTATACCTCTATTTTTTCCGATCTGAGTAGCAAATGCCTTGTTCATTAATCTCTGGTATGTAGCCCCAACATTTTTTAATCCAAAAAACATAACTCTATAATAGTGCAAGCCTCTGTCTGTGATGAAGGTGGTGCATTCTTGATCTTTTGGATCCATTTGAATTTGATTATATCCTGCAAAAACATCCATAAAGGTCAGTATATTATTTCCCAAAGTGGAATCAACCAGTTGGTCTATTTGAGGAACGAGAAACCGATCTTTAAGACAAGGTCGATTTAAGTCTGTAAAATCAACACACATTCTCCACTTCCCATTCTTCTTCTTGACCACTACTGGGTTCGCTATCCATAAAGGATACTACGAATCCCTTATATGTCCGACCTTTAATAAACGATCCATTTCGGAAACAATAGCCTTTGCTTTCTCAAAACAAAATGCTCGTCTTGTTTGTATAATAGGTTTCAGCTTTGGAATAATAGCTTTGCTAGGGAAAATTACTTTAATTGGTACTCTTGTCACGTCCTCTGTTTTTCAAGCAAAAATATCCAGATTGTGGGATAAAAATTGTAAGAGTTGTTGACGTAGACTTGGGGTCAGTAAGGTTCCTATCCGAAGTACTTTTCCCTCAGGAAAAGTACATTTCTCTATTTCTTCACTTACTGTCAATGACCATGATGTTACCCTCGAATCGTCAACCCTTTCTTCAAAATCCGAGGTTAACCCCCCTGACTGATATTCATTCATCATATCACCATTGCTAGATCCTCGGATTTGAAGAGTAGTGGCGTAACACTCTCTGGCTACCTTTTAATCACTTCGGACGATCCCAACACGGTCTCCGATAGTATACTTGTAACATTGATGGATTATCGAAACAACATCATACATTCTTGATAACAAAGATCTTCCAAAAATGATATTATAGCTTGTTGGACAATCCACTGCCATAAAAAGCACTTGAACCTTCTTCTTAAAAGGTCCCCTTCCCAGACTTACTTCCCTCTCGAATTTCCCGATTACTTGTGTAGTTACTCATGTAAATTCGATGATAGTGCGCTCTGATTGGGAAACCATAGGAAGATTGTGCATTGTGTCACAAGTTGCTTTAAAAAGGTCGTTTGCAGAACTTCCAGTATCTATCAACATGCGTCGAATCTCAACGCCAATAATTTTTGCATCAATGACCATTGCATCATCATGTGCCCTGCAGTACCCCGTAAACCATCTTCATCGAAAATGATAAAGGGAATGTCTTTCTTACCATATAGATGGGTAGAAATTTTTTCCTCTATCTGAGTAGCCAGACTTACTATGTGTCGTTTTCTTGAACTATCAGTACTACCAGTCATAGAGTCACCACCAAAAATGGCCATGGATTCAAAATACTTGCCCAAGCTTCGAACGTGGCCATGCTTTACTAGTTCTTCCATTGCCATCAGAATAAACTGATATGGGTCCATGTCTATGTATTCCGACGCAGCATCAAAATCATCAACCTTCAAATCCAGAATCATCAAATTTTCAGCCTGTACATTTGGATTGGTTGGTTGTGAAGTTGATGCTATGTGATTTTCTGATGCATTACTCTGTGATTTCACATAAGTCAGTAATTTCTTATTCTCAATTAAAGTTTGAACTTCCTTTTTCAAGGAAATGCAATCCGCAGTATCATGACCGATGTCATTGTGATACCTTGAAAACTTGTTGTTTCGCTCCTCCCTAGGCTTATTGATTAGAACGGGCTTCCTGAAATTTACATATCCCTTAGTCTTATCAAAGATTACAGCTACACTCTCACTCAGATCTGCATAGTATCCAGGCCTTATCCAATGATTGGGCATCAGCCTATTAAATTGGTATAATGGAGCTTGGTTCGAATACCCTCCAGTTCGAGGTGGTAGATTATTGTTCCTCAAGCATGCTTGGGAAGAATTTGAAGATTGCCCTTAGGTATTTGGCACATGTCCTGAATTCTTTTGACTAGTAGTCGCTACCCCTCGAACCTTGGTTGACTTTTCAATCTTGATTTGGTCCTTAAACTGAGCCATCAAAGCTCCAAAAGTTAAGGCTCTTCTTTTATTGTTTAATTAGCCAAATATCCTGGTAACAACCCCTGGCGAAATACTGTCATTACCACAAACTCTTCACAATTATCCAGACTCGCTTTCGTCAAAACGAAACGCTTCGTATAATCTTTCATCTTTTCTCCAACTAATTGTTTGCATTGGATGATTGTATCTTCATTTGCCCTCGTTTCCTTACTCCCCACAAATTATCTTCGAAAGGTAGTGTAAAAGTCTCTGAAGTTTGAAATGGACCCCCTTGGAATTGTAATTCTTAAATTATTCGATGTTATCGTCTAGGTCTTGCATCCCATCGAATTTCTCTACTTTCGAATGTCAAAACACTTCGGAAGTGTGATTGATCTTATCTCATTTGTCAACGGAGAATTCCTCCAGTAAATACCTTGAACATACTGATCCTCAATCCCCATCATTGCATACAAATTCCGATCATCCCCATTGTACTGGTTTTATGTATTTCCTTCACACCCGTTCGACTTCCTCAAACATCGAGGCACACTTTCTTTTTTAGCTTTATGCTCATTCTTATATTTGCGAGGTTAATCCTTCTCTTCTTTCGAAGAGCCTCGATATCTTTCAAAACCAGATCTAGAGCCTAGAGGTGACATATCTCTGTTTATCTTTCTTTTCCTTTCGAGAAGAATGACGCTCTTTTGGCACTTCGAACCATGCCTTTTTCTATTCACTTCTGATTTGACAATCAGTACAAGATTCATCAGATTGACCACCAACATCATTTTGGTCATTCACTTGTCTTACTTCGGATTTCAGCCTAGTTGACTGAATCTTTTTCTCTCTCTGATTGTAATTCTCGTTAAGAGCATTTATCTTATCTAGAAGCTAATTCATTCGTAACTCTACCTCAGATTGAGTCTGATGAATCGAAGTAGATCCTTCTGGTCTATCATATGTCCTTTGTAAATCATTTTTCAGTGTTATGACAACTAACTAAACTAGCGGGTCATTTTCTTGAGTCATTGTAAATTCTTAAGATTGTATTTACAGGTTTGGAAAATTCGAACAAGTAAAATAGGCACCAATCATTGATCAGGTCCCTAGAGGATTCACCAATTTGGTGAGTTTGATTACTTGAAGTGCCTAATTAAATTGAGAGAAGTCAGATTGTAGAGAGAAATAGGTTTTAGAGACAGAAAAGCAGAGTGCTCACATGATCAATCTCAAAAAGCCAACCCCTTTATTAGATGAGCCCTGGCCTTTATATAGAGGCGCAAAGACTTAGCTCTGCACTGAAAATAGTTACAATAAATTGATAATTACATGCTAGTCCTTGACTAAAATATATAGTTCTAAATTCCTCCTCTAACTTTACAATATGTTATAATAAGTTTTATTTTTTACATTTCAGTCCTCGACGTTCCATTTTATTATCACATCCCATTTGTGGTGCCTTCCTTATACCAAAGTTCTTTGCTTTGCTAAGAAACGTAGTGAGCCCTCAATTATTTTTTATATTTCTCGGGGTTTCGTATGAGATTTGGTGTGATTTTCACCGCACATGTTTGTGAATTGCGTCTTAGTTGCTATTAGAGTTTTAGGTTATTGAGGTCTACTATTTTTTAGCAAACACAAAAAGTTTTAGTTTTTTAGTTTTTTTTAAAAATTACAAAATAGAGAATAATGGAAACATTTTTTAGCACCGAGTATCTTCATTAAAACACTAATATATTTTTTGTTACACATATAAATCTAGTGATTCAAGTTGGAGGGTGTTTACTAAATAAATAAAAAAGTATCCTCATAGTGAAAATATATGCAATACAAATAATGCGTGCCTTAAATATAGTAGACAATACGAGAAGATTTTCAAAAATCTTGTATACTGATACACTTCCTTCAAATGATTTTTTCTTTCAAGTTCAAATTTCAGTTTAGCATTTGTTACAAAAAATTACAACAGCAAAACGTGGTCCTCTAAATAATCGGTGTCCATGCATTAAAGTTTGAGGACACTGTTTCTTTTAAGAAGAAAATAATGATATGAATATGAGAATGCTTCTAAAAATAAATATGCAATCAGATATCATTCAAATATTTAGTCCATATCACCATTCCAATTAAAGAGATGGATTAAACAAGACTGATGACCATTGATCAGTGGACTAAAGAAATAAAACTTAATGGTTTGATTATTCTAATTACATATATTTAATGTTAATCCTTTTGGGTTTCTTTAGAAATCTAAAAGACACTATTATTAATGTTGGCATTTGAGTTTAAGTGTGGCTTTACTATATTTACATGTTGTTCCAAGTATGTATATATATATATATATATGCATTTTAAAATAAATCATGTTTTAAGAAAATGAAAATTGGAGAATGCTTATCTAAACTTATCAAATTTTATATGTGGAGTTCAACTTGACTTATCAAATAGTTTTCCATCACATTTTGGTGTTTTCCTTGTATCAAAGTTCTTACTTTGTAATCAATGAGTTGATGTTTCATTTATTCTTAATATTTCACAGGGTTCCGTATCAGATTTGGTACAAGTTTCATGATACTTGTTGGTAAATCTAATGTCATTTTTAGTAATGATTATTTTAGTTTAAAAGTTGGTTTACCATTTCTCCTCTCATTCACATTTCAATTTTTGAAACATTAATATTTTAATTATCATTTTCATTATATTATTAACTTACTCCGGCCTTTTTAGTTTATCCTCTTTTAATATTATAATAACATCACATATTTTAACTATTCAAATCCACTCTATTCTAGTTTTAACTTTTATATATATGTAATTTATTTCATAAAAAACATATTTTTAACTCAATAAATATCTAAAGTAGTTTGAAAAATTCCATCTGTAATATTATAACCCCTGTAACTTTTTTTATTTGTAACCTCTCTATATATATATATATATATATACGAAAAAAATATTTATATATATATAGAAGTAATCCTCAATTTTGATTGTTATAAAAACTATGGGTAGTTTCAAAATACTTTTCAGATATATAACGAAAAAAATGATTAAAATATAAAACAACTATAATAACATTTATTTTTAAATTTTTTAAAAATACTAAACTATATCGAAATGATTACTGGTTTTTGATGGTTATAAAAATATAAAAATATTGGTGAAACCAAATTATTTAAAAAAAAAATTAATTAATTTTTTTAAAAAAAGAAAAAAACTTTGATTGATTAAGCAATGGTGGTCACCAACCATTGGTTATGGACTGTTCCAGAGCGGTGGGTAGAGCGTCGCAAAACGTTACTCATTCTTGTCTTTAGACATTATTAGTGGATTTCACCCCACTTAAATATAGACATAGGTCGTCCACGCGTTCGTTCAGTATCACGGGCGCAGTTTCACCCTAAAAACAGTTGGTTAGGTATTAGAGGTGGCAAATGGTTTAGGAACCGCGGTTTAAAGCTGGAGATCTATTTATGAACCGGTGGTTTAACTGCGAAACAAGTTTATTAGGACGGCAAACCGGCAGGACCGCAAATCACCAGGACCGCATAAGGAGTAAACCGGCAGGACCGCAAACCGTTAGGACCGCAAACCGCCAGCACTGCAAAATCACGGTTTATTTGTAAAAAACCGCGGTTTATTTGTAAATATTATAAATGTTTTAATTATTTTATAACCAAAATGATAAGTTAAGTTATATTTAAAAAATATTGAGATATTGCATATGATTATAAAATTATTATTATATTTTGGTTAATATTAATTTGTTTTGGTTATTAATATTTTAAGTGTTGTAATTATTATATAGTCCAAAATTTTAAATATTATTTATGTTATTATCACATTTTGAATATTATTATTATTATGTTTTTAGATCTAATATTAGTAGTGTTGATTTTAATATTACAAACCAAAACTATATATTATCAGGTTAAAATATTACAAATTCTATGGTTATAATTTTAATATTATATTTTGATTACTATTGTGATTTGGTTTTAAATATTACAAGTGTTTGTTATTATTTTTTAAACCAAAATCAGATCTTATGAAGTTATAAGTATTTCATAATACAGTTTTTGTTATTATAATAAAAGATAAAGTTTTTTTTGGTTAATTTAGCCGTTCACAGTTTATACTCTTGCAGGTCAGGAGTTGTACAAATGTTTTCAAATTACAATACAAAATAGTAAATAATTATTACAAACATCATTCATCTTCAGCTTCGTCTTCTTCGTAGGTAAAATCTTCGTCCTCACTTGATTCACCTTCAGCTTCGTTTTCTTCCATAATTTCTTATGCAAGTGTATCTTCGTAATCATCCGGATAATCTTCGAAGATGTCGTCTACGTTCACTTCGTCTCTAAACTCTCTGTCTTGCATCCTTTTATCCGCCGCTGTCCAATCCTTGACTGCCACAAGCACTCCAAGTGTTTTGCCCGTCAATCTTGTTCTCTTGGCCGTGTATTGTAACCTCGCTTGGCTGAAAACACACTCACTTGCAACTGTAGACATAGGTATTGCATAAATCTCTTTAACAATCCTGCAAAGAATAGGAAACTCTTCAGTTTTGGTACCCCACCATCTTATGATATCTTCAATACCTTGGTCTGGAAAATTCGTAAAATCAAACCCAGTGCTCAAATATCTAGACAGCTCATTATGAGATTGAGGGGTTTCTGTAAATTCATTGCTTCATAACATTACGATTTGAACATAGTTAGTAGAAATTCTCCCTCTACCCCTATTGTTACCACTCCTTACATTTGTAGTTGTATTTTATCTATATCTTGTAGCATACTTATCATAGATATTTTACAAACATTTATATATACCGGTAATATACCCTTCAGGGTCAATTGGTTCCTTCGGTGGTTTAGTTGTAGAAAACTGTACAGATTGATAAAACCATCTAACTAGCAATTAAAATTTATCTTTTCGTGAAAAAGAATCTAAAAGGCAAGCAAATGAATAACTATCAGGGATTGGATGAAAATACTTTGTGAACTTCAATTCCATTTCGGGCACCATGTCTACGCATACAAAATTTGATCTAAATTCATTCATATGCATGACAAGATTAGTAATCGTGAAAAGGGCCAAATGAGCATTAGGTTGATTTTGTGAAGAAAAGGTTTGAGTATTATCTTTAAAAAGTTTTAAAAATCTTAACGTGTGTGCACAATATTTCCAATGTTCTTTGTCAATTGGTGTTTCGGGATAAGATGTATTATAAAGCGTCATAATCTCTTCTTTAAAAACATGCGCACGTGCAAGCATTGAATAAGTAGAATTCCATCTAGTTTCGACATCCAATATAAGTTTCTTATATTGTTTCCCATTTGAAGTAACAAGGGTTTTAAAAGCTCTTTTTTTAGCAGCGGATGTCGTGCAAAATAGGATCCCATTTTTTATAGGGGAAATATAATCACCCATAACCTTATGTATTCCGTCTTTTGCAATTAATTGAAGTACATGGCATAAACATTTGGTGTGAAACAATTTTGGATAAGCGGGATTGCAATCTTGTATAAGCAATTTTATAGCATTAATATTAGAAGATGCATTATCCAACGAAATAGACATAATCTTGTTTTTAATGCCATAAATAATCATGCATTCAACCATACTCTCCCTAATTAATTGTGCGTTATGCTTCCCAATAGATTAAAACCATATAATTCTCCTTTGGAGTACCCATTCGGCATCCATCCAACGAAGGGTAACACATACCATATCAAAATCAGTAAAAGTAGCTATATAACTAGTAATCGAAACATTCCATGACAAAGTCAGCATAGTTTGAATAATGCTTTTTTCTTCTTTTTAAATAATATTTAAAGGTTACGATCGCAAAGAGCTACGTCGAATGTGTTTTGCCTGTGGGTTTACCCCAGCTTGCATCCAATTTTCGTATCTCCAAGAATCCCCAAAACTAAATGGTTGTAAACTACCGACTACATAAATCATTGTTTCTTCCCTATACGTATCGTGGTTAAACTCAAAAGGAAGACCTGTTTGAGGGTTCATGTAAACATTATTTGGGTTAGGTTTTGTAGGATCATATACTTGATGTTTCAGTAAATGTTTTACCATAGTGCTAGTGCACATATTTCTATTTCCACTTACGTGAAGATAACATTTTTTGCACTCGTTACAAATACTAGATGAACCATCTTCTGATGGAGTATAGTGTTTCCAAATCCAAGATGTTTTCTTACGAGATCTCGACCCACCACTAGTACTTCCCACCACCACTTTCGTGCGAGGAGAGTGTGTCAACATGAGGGAAGTCTGTAGAAAAATCATCTATGGTATTGAGATCCACATTAGCGGGTGGGTGAGCATTAGTATATCTACGTTTTGAATTCATTTTAAAATTAATAACAATTTTTTTAAATATGCAATAAAATACTAATGGAAACTAATTAGTATTGCAAATAATAAAATCTAAATTTAGACTAATAACAACTAATAACAACTATGAACAACTAAATTTAGACTAATATCAACTAAGAACAACTAATAAAATTAAAATTAAAAAAACTAATTTAAATAACTAAAACAAGGAAATAACTTGATAAATTATACGAAGCTCTTAATTGAGGTGTTATAATGTTATCCCAACGTTATTTAAGTGTTTTTATCAAATAGAAATAATTTGCGGAAAAATAAAAATCAAACAATTTCGAAAGTAGAAGTAGAATATGTAAAATAAGTAATTATAGTTTTCTAGAATATTTCGAACAAGTAGAGAGATTTAGAGAGAAGTAGAGAGTTGTTTGTGAGGTGTGAGTATTGAGTTTGGGTCTCCTCTATTTATAGGGGAGACAAAAAAAAAATCGAAATTTTTTATAAAAAAAAAATCCGGACCATCCGGGGCATCTGGACGAAATGTCCGGACGCCCGGACAACAAATTCGGGCCATCCGGAGATCGACCCGGATGGCCCGGACCTCTACGGCTAGTTGAATTCAACTAGCCGTTTAATTCATCTGGGGCATCCGGAGATCGATCCGGATGGCCCGGACCTATACGGCTAGTTGAATTCAACTAGCCGTTTAATTCATCTGGGGCATCCGGAGATCGATCCGGATGGCCCGGACCTCTACGGCTAGTTGAATTCAACTAGCCGTTTATTATTCGAACGTGCGGACCATCTGCACGTCTGGCCGGATGGTCCGCACGATGACGTCATCCAACGGCTAATTGAATTTTTTTTCCTATAAATACTACCTATTTCCTATTCTATTTTTCACACCAACACTACTAATCTATCTCTTCTCCACTACAAATCTATCTATTCTCCACTACAAATCTATCTCTTCTAACCTACACTACACTTCTCTAAATTATTTTTATAATTTTCAAACACTATTTTAAATTTCAGGTTTCGCTAAATGTCTTCGAGAA
Source organism: Limnanthes douglasii subsp. nivea (assembly GCA_036936605.1). Classification (NCBI taxonomy): domain Eukaryota; kingdom Viridiplantae; phylum Streptophyta; class Magnoliopsida; order Brassicales; family Limnanthaceae; genus Limnanthes; species Limnanthes douglasii. The sequence continues at coordinate 165,694,312 of JAUPFV010000002.1, forward strand.
GATCAAAGCAAGCCCGTCATGGTGGAGGAGTTGAATCATCCTCGAGACGAAGGAGAGATGCCGAAAGATATTTGATGTATGAAGAGATGGAGGTAACGAAGAGCGCGACTATCGAACATCACGACGAAGGGGAGGTTCGCGTCCGTAATCCGGAAGCAGGACGAGGTGTAACCAAAATTTGGGTGGGTATGTATTTGGACTACGATGAACTGATCGAAGTAGAGGGTATGCAAAAAAAATTCAAACTTATTGAACCTACTAATGGCCTAGGTTGGATGACACTAGCTAGATTCAATTGTGATTGGTATATAGAACTATTACGCAAGTTTTATGCCACCACACAATTAATTGAGAATGATCCAAATGGTAGAGGTTTAGGAATGAATTGTTTGATTGATGGTAAACCCTATAGTTTTTTTGAAACTGATTTCGAAGATCTTTTTTTTCGTTCCAACCCGTGATATATATACCAGTGATAAATTACCTTCCATCACTTATCCTTCTTCGGGCTGGGGTGCTGATTGGCCTATGTCTTACGAAGAAGTAGTATAGCTTCTTACTTGTCCTGGTGCGGATGCTCCGAGAATTAGCGGTAAATTTTGAGCCATGCGAAGTAATTTGGATGCTAATGGGAAATTAGCTTTGAAATTGGTAAATAGTATATTTCTTCCCCCTAGTAACAATGATTCGCAGCTTTCATATATTCAAACATTTGTACTGCTTTTATCGTCCGAAATCACGGAAGAATTACTTTACCTAGCTTGACGATTCGAAATATGGCTACGAGGTGTGGTACAGATAAACTACCTTATGGGATGATAGTGAGTTACTTGTTTGTTTCGAAAGGAGTTGATGCGTGTATGTACACTCTGATGAAGGTGAGGCCGACTAGTGGTATATGTAGAAACTCTTTGCGTTTGCAGGAGATATACTCTTGGGATGGAGAGTTGATGTCGAAATTGGAGGCATGGATCCACCATAGGCCCGAGTTGAATCAGATATGGACTGCGAACGGTCTTACAAAACCGCCAAATCCACCTACTCAGCATCAACTTCAGGCTCAGGCGCCTTTCGATCCAAATGCTATTGGTGGTTCTTCTGGAGTACCGCGACAAGAAAGACGAACCGATCGCGAATTTGCTGAGTATTCGCATGAGCAGCATATGGATTATATACACTTTGCGCATACTCAACAAACGGAATGGCATCGTGAATTTACAAATTGGCAAACTCAATTTCAGAATTGGCAGGGGGGGGGGGTAAATGACCAGCTTAGCTAGATACAACAGTGGACAGTAGGGGTGAATGATCAACTTGGTCACCTCCAGTAGTGGCATGGTCAATATGAGCAGTGGCATGGTCAATATGAGCAGTGGCATGGTCAATACGAGCAGTGGCATCATGGAGAAGATCAATGGAATGAGCGATTTGCAAACTCTCAAGCCGAACAGTCGGAGTATATGCGACAGATGATGGAGAACATGCATTTGCAAGGTCCACCACCTAACAACAACAATGATGAAGCTCCTTAGTTTTTTTTGCATTTGATTGTCTTAAGCATTATCGTTGTAATGTTTTTCTTTTTTATTTGATTGAACAACTATGTTACTTGTTTGGTTTTTATTTTTAATGAATTGTTTGTTTTGCTTCTATTTTTTATTAAATGTTATTTAAATCACTTTCGCTTTCAAATTTTATTTTATTATTTACGAGTAATTTAAGTTTATGCATATAATTATACGATTCTAAATTTTTTAAATTTAAACTTCTAATATTGAATAGTTCGAAAATACAATAAACTATATAATTCATCTAACCATAAACACTTCAAGCTTGAAACAATCTAAAGAATCACCTAATACTTTAAAATCAGAATACAATTATATGTCTAATAGGTATATATTATTTAATATGTACCTAATATTAAGTATAACATCTTAAATATCTAGTATGTTCTAACAATACACAAATCATTTTACAATTATATTGTTTACGATATATTGTTTAAGACAATCAAATTTTTATTTTTTATTTTTTTACAAATATTGAAAGTTGTAATCAAAATACAATTAGATGTATATATTTTATTTAATATCTACCTAATCTTAAATAAAATATCTTAAATACATAAATATAATCAAACATATCAAAATCAAATTGCAATTATTTTTTTAGAATGTAATTGCTTGATTATAAAATTTCGATTAAAATGATAACAAATTTAAATTAAAATACATTAAATAGCATAATTAACTCGTTTATATGGTACATATCTCAATTATTGAAATTAGATTCAATTAACATTTAAAAATTAATTTTAAATAACATTATAAAATATTTTGATAAACGGGTTCTTAAATGATTTGTCTAGTGGTTTGAACTGGTGGTTTAACTGCGAAACTGACTCATTAGGACGGCAAACCGGCAGAACCGCATAAGAAGTAAACCGGCAGGACCGCAAACGGTTAGGACACAACCTGCCAGGACCGTAAACCGTGGTTCTCTGTTAAACGGTTCCGATGGTTCGCGGTTCAAACCGTTTACCACCCCTATTAGGCATATAGAATTGGCGTATCAATCTGTGCAGGTTCAAAGGCCCATCTCGAAAACACTAAAGCACGACGTTTTTTGCCCGTCACGAACACATATCCGGTCAAATTACTGTAACACGTAATACATATTTTGTTACGGATGAAAAATGCGATGTTTGTTTCCTACTTATTCAACGCGCAATATAATTTATATTTTAAATTTTTTATATGTGAGAAGCTTAATATAGTTATAATATATATAATAAGCGTGGTTATAGTTTGACTATAGTATAATTAATTAATATATTTATTTTAAATGTTATAACCGTTAGTGTATTTATAGTTTATGTCATAAATGATGTTATAGTTTATTATAGTATAACTAAATATTATATTTACAGGATACGTGACGAATGTCCTTATAATATAAATAGTATGTGCAACAAGTGTTGTTATAGTTTGATTACAATATCACTAAGTAGTATACACAATAGTATATGAAGTTTCTGTTGTTATAGTTTGATTACTAATAAGATATAAATTATTGAGGACTAAAATGTAAAACTTAAGTTCTTGTACAAACAATTGTAAAGACATAAGACAGATTTGAGTTAGTTGTAAAGATATGGGTTAAAGTGCAATCAACCCGTTTTTGTAACAACTTCAGTTATTCTAAGTCTGATTGCCTATATATAAAGACCAAAGCTGAAATTAATAGACACTGGACTTTCATTTTGTGAACAATCTATCTTTACTTAACTTTCTCTCTCTAAAAACAACTTCCCTCTTCATCTCTCTATATAATCAGATTTCATCCACGCCAAATTGGCGACCATAGTGGGAATCAATTAATTGGTACCTTGATTTATTGATCAAAAACCAAAAGTAATTTGACTTTCTTGTTTTGTTTTGATTGTTCTTGATTGATTTTGTGAAGCTGTTTTGGATCGATAATGGAACCATGGAATGAAAACGATCATCTGGTTCAAAAGGTAGTTGAGGCGTTCAAACTGGATTCAGGTAAACATGATAAGTCAGTTCCAGTTCGACATACTGACTCATATATTGAAATGTGAAAGCACCAATTACTAGATAAAATCACATCTCTAAATGAGAAGTATGATTAAAGAGAGAAAGATATTCAATAAGCTAGGCTTAAATCTGAGGTGAGACAGGTAGATGATAAAAATGATGTTGGCATCCAATCCGATCGATCTTCTACAGCTCGCCAGGTTTGAATGGAGTAGAATAAAACACATTTTGAATCTAGTAAAGAGCATCATACTTCACGAAAATAGAAAATAAATAAGCAAATGTATGTTACGTCTAGTGACAATAAGTTGAACAGTTCAGGATCTTAGTATAAGAGGTATGGAGGGTCTTCGAAAGAAGAAAAAAGTCGGCCTCGAAAATCACAAAAAGAATACAAAACAATAAATAATAATATACCTCGTTGTTTGAAGGAAGCAGAGAGGTGTGAAGGCTATACGTCGAATCAGTACACCGGGATGGATGATCAGAACTTTTATGCTGTCATGGGAACAGGAAATGATAATCAGTATGTACAAGGAATCGACTGGAGAAACTCTCATTTGACGACCGAGATAAGATCTAGTCCTGTTATCGGGTCTGGTCGGTCCGGGTTTGGACGGGACCGAGACCGACTCGTTAAGCTACCGGGCGGGTCGAGCGGTACCGCTAAGCGAAGGGAGCCAAATATGATGGACCGGGACCGACTCCTTAAGAGTCGAGTCGGTCTGGTCCGAATCTTAACGGACGGGCTTGTAAGTTTATCATAATTTTTTTAGGGTTTTAGTTAAAAATATACATAGATTAGGAAAAATAATTATATATCTCCCTTATCGGGCTGGTTACCGGGCGGACCGGTCCAGACCGGTAAGAGATTCGGTCCAAAATTTTGGCTCCCAACCCGCTCTCTAAGCTATTCGGACCGGTCTCGGGCGGGTTAACGGGTTAGGAGGCCCCCTAACAGCTCTAATAAGGTCCCTCATTCTTCTGAAGCGGTTCGATATCTCTAAGGTCGAAAAGTTTGATGGGATGCAAGATCTTGATGACCACATCGAACAGTTTAAGAATTACATGATGAATTTTGAGGATAATGATAGGTTGGTATGCAGAGCTTTCTCTCAAACGTTCAAAGGAACGGTTTTGAAATGATACAACATGATTCCAAAGGGATCCATTTCTAATTTCAAAGATTTTTATATAGCCTTCCGACGATCATTTGTGGGAAGTAAAGAGATGCGGGAAAATGGAGACAAAATAATACAGTGCAAACTAGTAGTGGGAGAAAAGCCGAATACTATACTAAACGATTTGTGTTAACAAAGCTGGTTTGGATAATTGTGAAGAGTTGGTAGCTATGGCTGTATTTCGACAAGGTTTGTTACCATGAGATTTAGAAAATGAAAAAATTAAACGAAGAGCTTTGACCTTTGGAGCGCTGATGGCTCAAATGGACGATCAAATTAAAGTGAAAGAGTCAACTAGAATTTGATAAGTGGTTGGATCAGTCAAAATAGTTCAGGGCATGTGCCAAATAGTCCTACACATTATTCGAACTCAGGCCAACCATCGCGTCCAAAGAACAAAAAATATTTTCCTCCTCGAACTAGAGGCTACCCAACTCAAGCTACATGGTATCAATTTCAAAGACCGAGGCCAAATTCGTTAGATAAGGCCAGAGTACTATGCTGATTTAACTGAAAACATTGTTGCAATTTATGAAAAAGCGAAAGGATATGTGAATTTTAAAAAGCCTGCTATGATAAATAGACCAAAGTAGAAGCATAATAACAGATTTTGTATATACATAACGACATAGGACATGACACTACAAATTGTATAGCTTTGAAAAATGATGTTTAAACTTTTATTGAAAATGACAAGTTGTTAGCCTTTGTTAAAGGGTAGAGTAGTGAATTAAAAACTCCTATTGCATCGTATTTGATGAGTTAATATTTTGCCTTAGTAAATTGTTAAGAGAGAAATCTAGAGAGAGAAAGAGTTAAATATTTTTTAGAGAAAGAAAGTTCAAGTACAAATGGGTTCCAGAGAAAAAGTGTTCAACCCTTTTATTAGAGTAGCCTTGCCCTTAGTCTCAAACTGAAATCTGTTACAAAAGAGGACTAATTGATGTTTAGTCCTTAACAATTATACATAGTTACAAATATTCTCTAAGACTTACATCAATTACAATTTAAGGACAACACTTACATTACTTAGAATTAAATCCTTAAATTACATTATTTACAACTTAGTCCTCAAAATCCTACTTCCATATCAGAAGCCCCCTTAGTTCTCATGTCAGTAAATGAATGAGAACTACAATATCGAATTCTTCCATATGTCATGTAAGCTGTTATAAATTAAACTCAAAGTAGTCATTCGAAGCGACCACTAGAAGCAACAATTTGAAACAATTATTTGAAGTGTACATGAAGAGCAATCATTCGAAGCGTCAACTAGGAGCGATCATTCGAATCGTCAACTAGGAGCGATCATTCGAAGCGTGATAAAAACAAATACCAATTAAAAGTAGCGCCGAAATCTGATAACCTTTCAAAGACAAAAAATCTCTTCGAAACATTGGAAATAAAACTGCCAAAAAATCTCTTCGAAATGCTATGGAAATAAAAACTCATCGGATCCTTGTGAAAGTTTCATATAAAAGTAACCGTTTCATATAACCGTTCAATCCATTATAACTTTATAGTTTTTAGATCCATAGCTAGATATCTAGCCTGACAAATGTCGAGAATCTAATCATCTTACCGTTTTGTATTCTAACCTATCACCATCAAAGTGTTTCAAACTTCACACGTCTTCATTTCTTTGTATAAATTTAACCAGCATCCTCATTTTTTCATTCTCACTACGCAAATCATTTCAGAGAGAAGTCACAACACTTGGTTACCTTCATCGTGTTCCTTATTTTTCTCAGTATTTTCATCATAAAAAACCCAACTTTCCGATTAACCTTAATCTTCTCCAATTAACCTTCATCTGGTTTATGAGAAAAAAAATCCTAAAACAAAAAAATCCAAGGCTAACATACCCAAAACACCAGAATCTCCAGAATCTGATAGCAACTTAGTATTCGGATCGTACGACTACTTCTACATTACTCAAAGGGCGGAAAAATATAGGGCTGCATGATTAATTAATAGACTTCCAGTTGGAACAACTACTAAAACAATTTGTTACGACAATTTTGATCCAACCAAAGTTCCTGCTCTTTCTCCTTCTCCTATAATCGAAGAACGTTCCTCATCCAAAATCCAAGGCCCTAAAAAACCTCGAGCCTCTTCATCTCAAAGTAATATTTCTCCTTTGATTAGTGAAAAATTTACTTTAAAACAAAAATAAAAAAATTCCCTCTTCGAATCACTCTTCAATAACTTGAAGAAGAAGAAATTTTATTGCCATGGGAGACGAATCAGAAATTATTCCAACTCCTCCCCATTCAAATCAAGATACTAAAACTCCTCCTCGGAGAGAAGTAACTGAGGAAGCTCCTCAAACAAGTAACCCTTTACCAGAAGCTGCTAATCCAACACCTCAACAACCTCGAGAAGAAACATCGAATGCCAACAAAGCTGATTCCGAGGCTACCAAAACCGATCTCGAAACTGAATCCGATAATGGGAACTCTGCAACTACCCATAAGCCTCAGGAAGAAACAGACACTTGCTTTGTTTCCGAAGAAGAAAGAGCTAAGATTGGGAGAAACTTGAGAAATACATTATTGATCTGAAAAAAGTTCGCTATATATATTACAAGGATAGTCAAGCTTCGACTCTAAAAATGTAATGGGGAATGGGAGATAACATAACTCTTCGACTCCCTAAAGAAGGGGAAACTCCCTTAGACTGCAAATATGACGAGCTAATAGTCTACCCCGAAATCATCAATTGGGGTCTTCGGTTTCTACTGGATCCTATGATCGTGGAATACTTTGAACTTCTTAGCTTATGTCCTACTCAAGTGACACCGAATCAATGGTTCACCCTTATGTCAGTGATTATGGCATCTCGATTGTCTCAGATTCCAATCAGCATTAAAGACTTCATCTCCTTGACTCAATTATCAAAAGGTCTGAAGCTTCCCTTTTACTATCTCACCCTGATAGATGACCTCAAAATCATCGATGATCTCTAAAAAGCTAACAAATTCTAGAAGCAGAAATTCATTTTTATATCAAGAGCGTGGGAGAATGGCAAAGCAATTTCTGATGCTAATCCTTCAAAGTTAATTCTCGTCTGGAGAAGCAATTGTAAGCACTTCGAAATTTTTACATCTTTAAATAAATTTTATGTTTTGCCTTTCCCTTTTCTTAATTTTTTTCTTGCATAATGATTTCAGAAATTTGAGGCGTTATTCATTACGTCGACCAACTGCTAAGGAGATTTTCCAAAAACTTGCTGCTTGGGCTGAGAAGGAATGGAATAACGCGTTTCAGACTGTCTTCCAACCCATCAATTTCCTTACCTGCCACATGTTTCCAATCTCAGAAGGTGCCTTACCACCTCAAGACCTGATGTCAGAACCCGATCCGAAGATAGTCTGCAAACGAATAGTTCAACCCGATTGTAAAGTCTTCCTTCCCATTCACAACAGATTAGAGAGTCATTTGCTAAAAAAGAAGAAAGAAAAAACTATCAAAAAGAAGAAAGGTAAAAAGACAGCAAGCACATCTGGTGCTAACCCTTCAACTCCATCGAAACCAAAGCCTCGAAAAAGAAAAACTGCAGAACAAACTCTCTCACCCATCGAAGAGGGAAAAGGTCAAGAACTATCTTCAAAGAAAAAGAAGGCTTCTTCTGGTTCCCATGGAAAGAAAAAGAAACAAACGAGAATCACTTCGTATACATTGGTTGACGAAGATGAAAACACTGCTGCTAGAAACCAACAAAACCCACAAAACCCTTTGGTCGAAGAACAACCAACCAGAGACAACACTGTGATTATCATCGAAGATACTGCTACCAACGAAAATCAGGCTACTGCAAACTTCAATCCTGATATGCTCATTAATTTTAAGAACACTAAAGAGCTTACTAGTGAAGATGATCCTGTTCTTCAAGTCATCCAAAATCACATGCTTAACTTTGGAAGACCAACACCAACCGAGGCGTCTCTAGAAATTATTTGTCCTCCATCTCCTATCACTATTTTAGATATGATTCGATGCCCTAGCTCAACAAAATTTCCTCTTCCTCCTCTAAATCCTGCAATCGCTGTTGCACTTGAACCATTTATCGATCTTGATATTACAGCAAAGGCACTTGCTTCTCAAGTCAAAGCTTCTCAAAACCATCTAAAGCAATTGGCTAAAGATATGGTTTATTACAAAGAATCTTACGAGGCTGAGAAAAAACTTTGAGAAGACTTGCACCACAAAGTGATTGAGCAATTTCACATGTATGAAGTAGCAAGGTCCGAACTCATAAAAGATGCTCTCTGCATGAAAAATCATATGTGAATCACACACATAGTTGAGACAGAATTGCAGATGAACTCTCATGAGAAGGAAATGAATAAGCTTAAGACTGATCATGCTACTGAACTGGCCACCGAAATTTCCAACTCTAATGAGCTACAAAATTCTCTTACTCTTTGTGAGACAAAAAATAAAGAACTCATCGAGGAGATAGCTAAACTGAAGAAGGATTTCGAAGTGAAAAAAATTGTTGCTGTAGCTGCTGTCCAGGCTAAACTTTCAAAAGATATGTTAACCGCTATTAACATCGGAAAAGAAGATGCAACCATTCTCCTTCTTTGAGAACTTCACGCTACTTATCCAAAATTCGACCTCACAAGTTTTTGGAACGACATTCCTATGTAGAAACGTCCAAGTGAAGCTTTCGATCCTATCCCCGATTCATCTCGGAAGATGAAGATGAAGAAGAATCGTCCGAAGTGGAAGAGTCATCTGATTAACTTTATCATATTTTTTGTGTTTGTCGGGTTAAAAATTGCTTTTTGTACCTCAACGAATTAATCTAATTGACAAACAGTTTCCTTATTTTATTATTCTCTTCACATTTTATTCGATGCTAGATTTTAAGAACGAATATAATTATAAACTGTAAACTTACCACCTTAAATACCTTAACATAGTAGATCTTCAAACAATTCCCAGTGTGCTATTAAGCTTTATCGTCGAAAAAATTGTAAATGTGATTATTAAACATGGTTATTTATGGTATAAACACTTCGGAACATTCTACTTTTAACCAATCTCAAAGATGACCAGTCTCTGATGATTTGTTAAGATAGTATTCAAACATGTGTAAACAACCATTATCCAAAAATGAACTTTATTGATAATATTGAATATGTACACGACGCCTCGTTAAAACCTTCCTAAGCCAACAAGATAGGAAAGAGTGCGCCATTGAAAAGTAAAAATTCCAAAGTACAAAAACATATCTACTCCCAATAAAGCTTCAAGTGTTGGATATTCCATGGATGTTAAAACATCATCCCCTCAAAATCACAAAGACGATAGGACCCCGACTTTATCCTTTCAACAACCACATAAGGCCCTTCCCAGTTCAGAGCTATTTTTCGAGGTTCTTCTTCTTTGTGTGCAAGAAAACTTTTCTCAACACCTTATCACCTTCTTTAAAGTCTCTTCTCTTCACCTTCGAATCATATCTATTTCTCATAAAAGTTTGATAGTGAATTACATGGGTAAAAACACACCACTGGTCCTTCTTGTTTTCCACTTGTAACAAGTTAACCTTTTTCCTTTGTCGGTGTAGTAAACCGGTTTCCTATGTTTTAAAAAGCGGAACAAATTAGTTCTTATTGAACTCATCCCATATTTTCTGCCATAAATTCCCTTTGACCAGCCACATCAGCGTCCCACGTAGATCGCTGATATTGCAGTTGTAAGTGAAAATACATTTTATTTTTACCCTTCATTATTAACATTAATTTTATCCATAACCCGACCCAACCAACTAAAAAACCCGATAGGCCCATCTAATATTAAATTAATCTAGCCCGGTAACCCACCAGCCCAACACTTCTAACCCGATTTTTATTACCTGACCCAATAACCCAACGTCGACTCAACCTTCCTCTTTCTCTCTAGAATCCCTAATTTTTTCTTCTTTCCCAATTCTATTACCATACCCCTAATTTTTTCCCAAATCGCATACCTCAACCCAGTCACTCTATTGTTCCTTACAACTCATTCTTATTATTATCAAAACAACAATAAATAGTTTTGAGGCTACATTATTATTATCAAAACAAAACGAGTTTAAGAATCATCTTCTTTATTATAAACCATCTTAACTAGTTATTGTTGATTAACTTGTCCAATTATTAATTATTCCTTTATTTTAAAAGAGGCTATGAAACTAAACAACAATTTAAATTTATCCGGAGTCACAGAGATTTTTTGTCACCATCGTTGATGTTCGATACAGTTGTGTACACAGTAGCCCATTCTTGAATGATAGATTGAGACAATCATTTAAAACCCAGTTGACCTTCATCGAGATTCTAGCAAAATCAAAAATTGAATTCGTCAATTCAGCCTTCTTCTTGCGACCCATGCTTTTTTCTTTTGCAGGGTTTTCAACACTCTACAAGAAAAAATAAAAGCAAATACCGATTAATAATAAAATTAAAATTCAGAACTGAGTTTCCTTTTACTCACTTTAGAAGAAGCATCATTTTCCCTTTATTTTGTTTTCACCATTTTCAGCCCTCTGCATAAAAAGAAAACAGTTCCATTTAGACATCGATTAATGATAGAAATTCAGTTGAGAGCGGCAACAGAGTGACAGGGTTGAGGTAAATGATTTGGGGAAGAAATTAGGGCTACAGTAATAGAATTGGGAAAGAAGAAAAAATTTGGATTCTAGAGAGGAAGGGGAAGGTTGAGTCGATTTCGGGTTACGACTTAGGGTTGGGTTATTAGGTTATGTCATAAAAATCGGGTTATAAGTTAGGGTTTTATGGTTACTATGCTGGATTAAATGAATTAAATGGGCCTATCGGGTTTTTTAATTGGTTAGACCGAGTTATGGGTAGAATTAGGGTTAATAGTGAATGGTAACAGTAAAACTTTTTTTACCTTTTTTACTGTTGCCACATCAGCAATCCACGTAAGACGCTGATGTGGCTGGTCAAAGGGCATTTATGGCAGAAAATATAGAATGAGGTCAATAAGGACTAATTTGTTCCACTTTTTAAAATACAAGGGACCGATTTATTACACCGACAAAGGAAAATGACTAACTTGTTACAAGTGGAAAACAAGAGGGACCAATGATGTTTTTTACCCGAATTACATTCAAATGAGCTCGAACTTTTTTTCCTCAATCAGATCCAAATTCTCCCTTCGAACTTCATCATTAGACCTTTAAGAATATTGAGCTATTCTAAAAGATGACATCGTAGATTCTACGGGGCTGGCTGCATCTATTCCATATGCCAAAGCAAAAGGAGTCTCATTTGTAGCCTCTCTATGAGTTGTTCGATAAGCCCAAAGTACCTCTTGCAAATAGTTTGACTATTTTCCTGCTGCCCCCGTCAAATTCTTCTTCAAGCCGTCTAAAATTGTTCTGTTTGTCACTTCCATTTGCCCACTAGCTTGAGGATGAAAAGGCGTCGAAAGGCATTGCTGAATTCCTTTAGAACTACAAAATGAAGCCATCTCCCTCTAATTAAACTGAGGGCCATTATCTGTTGTAATCCTCCGAGGAACTCCAAAACGACAACACATGCTGTTCACAATAAATTTGATCACGTCTTTTGCTTTTGTCCCTGATAACGGTTCTGCCTCTGCCCACTTTGTAAAATAATCCACTGCTATAATTATCATCTGTCTTCCTCCAGAAGCCATCGGCAAAAGTCCCACCAGATCAATCCCCCATCTACCAAATTGTATTGCCTCGGATATAGACATAAGTGTCACTACTGGTCTGTGAATAACATTGGCAAATTTCTGACAAGTATCACAACTTCGAACTAAATTATTAGCATTATTCATGATTGTAGGCCAATAGAAGCCTGCAAGTAAAACTCGACGTAAGAGAGCTTTGAACCTGCAATGAGCTGACCTTTCACCATTATTCAACTCTGAGAATACTTCTTCTGATTCTTGTTTGCTTAAACATCGTAACAATGCCCTGCTCAATACTTTTTTATACAATATTCCATCTAGTACTATATCTGAAGGCTTTACTTCTCAATTTTTTGGCCAATTTTGAATCATCTGGTAGTATTCCTTGAGTGAAAAGCTAAGAATATCTGATCGCCAATCACCTTGGATTTCATCAATCGTAAACAAATCCTCTATACATTCACATTGGCTAGATTAAGTAACAATTGAGGGATTTTCTTGTAGCAAAATCCAAAAAATATTCTTCCTTGTAAGCAATGTTTGCTAAAGAATCATCCACCATGTTACTCCCTCGCCCAATATATTCCACAACAACGTTGTCAAACAGAAGTATTAAATTCTGAAGTTCCCGAAGATATAAAAACAATGATCCTTTCTTGCTTCGGAAAATCCAGATACTTGATTTGCTAACAATTGAGAATCCGTTTCCAAGCGCACTGAAGTTGCCACACAAATATTTGTCAATCTTAAACCTGCCAAAGCAGCTTCGTATTTAGCTCCATTGTTTGAAGCACGAAAACCAAATTTAATAGATTGAATCATTGTCTCTCCCGTTGGAGCTATTAACTGAACTCCAATACTGCACCCTGAAACACTAGATGCTCCATATGTTTGGACAACCCACCTCGAATTTACTAGAGTTTACTTTTTACTTTCTTCCTCATTCGATCGGCTTGAATGGAATTCATCAAAAAAAATCAGTCAATGTTTGTGCCTTTATTGCTATTTAAGTGTAAACAAAATTTCATAGTCCCCCAACTGCACTGACCACTTGGTCATTCTCCCTGAAATATGAGGTCGTTGTAAAACATTTTTTAAAGGGAATGAAGTTCAGACTTCAATAGTATGAGCTTGAAAATATGGATGCATCTTCGTAGAAGCAATCACCAGCGCTAATGCCAATTTTTCTAATAACATATATCTCTTTTCTGCTGCCACCAAACCTTTACTAATGTAATACACCGACTTCGGAACTCTTGAATCTTCACTGATTAACATTACGCTTAGTGCAAAATCCGATAACGCGATGTACAAGAATAACTTCTCCCCATTTCGAGGCTTTGAAAAAATCTCTACTGATGACAACAAATTTTTAATATTTGTGAAAGCTGCTTCACATTCCGATGTCCATTCAAACCTGCTGGGTCCTCGTAACACTTGAAAGAAAGGAAAAAATTTGTCAGAAAATCTAGAAATAAATCGATTAAGTGCTGCTAACCTTCCTGTCATAATTTGCACTTCTTTGATAGACAAAGCTTTCAGAGGTGCAAATCATTTGATGCAAAATTTTAACTTTCATGAATGATCCAAAATCATTTCAAGATATAATCAAATCCAAAGTTTTCCACATACTCAGAAGAAGAATCAAAAGGTTTGGCCTGTGAATCCATAATCATCAGATTCTCCGCCGGTGCAGCTTTCGCAGTTGATGCAACATTGTTTTTCGGTGCGCTCCCTTGAGACTTCACATAAGTCAGGAGCTTTCCATTTTCAATCAAAAAATTGTATCTCTTTCTTCAAAGCAATGAAGTCATTTCCTCCCTTGGCCTACTAATTGGGGCTGGCTTCCTAAAATTTACAAAGCTCTTAGTCTTATCCTAGATTACAGAAACATTCTATGTTAGATCAGCATAATTTTCCTGGTTTGACCCATTGATTTGGTCTAGGCCTGTTGTAAGTGTTGGATGGAGCGTGATTTTAATAACCACCACTCCGAGGAGGCAAATTGTTATTCTTTTGTCTCGACTGCTGATTACCATTTCCATTTCCATTCAAAGGCTGCCCCTGATTATTGGCTGCCTGTCCCGAATTCTTCAGAGTGCTGACTGGACCGCCTTAGACTCTAGTCGACTCCTTAACTTTAATCTGATCTTCAGTTTGAGCCATCAAAGCTCCAAAAGTTAAGTCTCTTCTCTTCGTCGTCTCGTTGGCCAGATCCCCTGGCAACAGCCGTTGGCGAAAAATCTTCCATCGCCACATTTTCCTCACAATTGTCGAAACTAGCTTTGGTCAAAACAAATATTTTTGTATAATCCTTCAACTTTTTACCAAGTGCCTGTTTGCACTGAATAATGGTATCACCATTTGCTCTCATTTTTTTGCTTCCCACAAACTGCCTTCGAAATGCAGCATAAAATTCTCTAAAATTTGAAATGGACCCCCTCGGAATTCGATTGTACCACTTAAGAGCTATTCCCTTTAACATCTGTTAAAATGCACAACACACCAGCCGGTCTTAATCTTCGAAGTTCATCATATAGTTCTTGAACTGTTCGATGTGATCATCGGGATCTTGCATCCCATCGAATTTCTCGACCTTCGAAATGTCGAAACGCTTTGGAAGTGTCATGGAACGAATTTAACTTATCAATGGATTCGACACCTTCAACAAATTGATCATCTGTTCCCATTGTAACATAAAAATTTCGATCAGTTTCAGCATACTGATTTGAAGTGTTTCCTTCGCACCATGTAGAACGAGGAACATTATCCCGTTTAGATTTACTCTCCTTTTTATGTTTCCTCGACTGATCTTTATCTGATTCCTCTTTCAAATACCTCTGTATCTCTTAAAACCGGAAGTTGAGCTTTCTACATCCTCGTCACTAGAGGTCACATATTTCTGCTTATCTTTTTTCCCTTTACGAGATGAATATCTCTCTTTGAGAGACACAAAATGCGTTTTTTGTGCTCAGATTTAGCTCGTCGATCATCAAATGATCGATCTGACTGACTTCCCATTTCAGTCTTTTATGTTTCTTGTCTAACCTCAGATTTAAGCTTCACAGAGTGTATCTCTTGTTCTCTTAGTTCATACTTCTCATTTAAAGAATTAATCTTGTCCAAAAGTTGGTTCATTCGGACCTCAATATCAGATTGAGTTTGGATCAGAGATGATCCATCACGTCTACTTCCATCTCTCTACAAATCATCTTTTAGAGTTTCTATCGCTGACCGAAGCATATGATTGTTCTCAGGATTCATCGTATTAATTTTAAACATAAAATACAGCAAGATTTTATCAATTTCGAACAGAATAAGCCACTGATTTTTTTTTATTCAGTCCCCAGTGGAGTCGCCAATTTGATGAGTTAATATTTTGCCTTAGTAAATTGTTAAGAGAGAAATATAGAGAGAGAAAGAGAAAAAGTTAAAGAGTTTTTAGAGAGAGAAAGTTCAAGTACAAATGAATTCCAGAGAAAAAGTGTTCAACCCCTTTATTTGAGTAGCCTTACCCTTTATATAGAGGAGCCAAGACTTAGCCTCAAACTGAAATCTGATACAAAAGATGACTAATTGCTATTTAGTCATTGACAATTATACATAGTTACAAATATTCTCTAAAACTTACATTAACTACAATTTAAGGACAAAAATTACATTACTTATAATTAAATCGTTAAATTTACATTATTTACAACTTAGTCCTCAAAATCCTACTTCCATATCAGACTTCACAGACAACGAGTTCAAATTCACAGGCATAAAATCTAATGATTCTGGATTCTAAGATTGATGATTTCGATGTTGCATCAGAATATTTGGATACATATCCAAATTGAATGATTTTTATGGCAATGGATGAACGAGTAAAACAAAACTGAGTTTGAAGTTTATGTGAATACTTTGAGTCATTGGCAATCTTTAGAGGAGTTATTATGACTGAAAATACTGACAGCTCTAGAAATATACGTACGGTGAGTTTAGCTACTCAAGTCGAAGAAGGGAAGTCTACTCATTTGTATGGTAAGTAAGATGTTCCTTTTATTTTTTTTATGACAATAATTTGAGAGGCACTACAGCTCCTCATGAAGATGCAGTTGTTATTAGAGTGGAAGTAGCTAGTATTGAAATCCGACGTGTTCTGATAGATACACGAAGCTTTGCAAATGTTATTTTCAAATCAACATATGATAGGATGCGTAATCCTCCTCGAATTTCTCAATCAGAACGTACTATAATCAGATTTACAGGTATGACGACCCATATAATTGGAGAATTTGATGGTGAGGTGTTTTCGGGAAATGACCTTTTAAAAAGAAGGTTCAAGTTTTTTTCATGGTGGTGGATTGCCCGACCAGCTATAATGTTATTTTCAGAAGATCTTGGCTTTTAAGGATGTATGCAGTTGTATCCACAATCCACCAATGTTTGAAGTATGTCTTTAGAAATCGAGTTGGGGTTGTCTGAAGTGATCAGAAGGTAGATAGAGAATATTATGCCACATCGCTTGGAATCCGAGGTTCGTGTAGTGGTGATAAAATGGCAGAATAACAATCAGGGTGTTAACCTTGGAAGCGGAAGATGAGGTTGATGATCTGAGGGAAACCCCGGTTCTTTGACCGTAAGTGAAAGTACATAAGAGTATACGTTCCTTAATGGAAAGGTACTTCGAATAGGAATATTACTGACCTCAACTTTGCATCAGCAATTGTTACAATTTTTATTCCATAATTTGGGTGTTTTCCCTTGGAAAACATAAGATGTGGTAGGAGTCCCAATCGAGGTGATATGTCACAACTTATCAATTAATCTAAAGATCAAACCTGTTATCCAAAAAATACGTGGTTTTTCTTTTGAGAAATCAGAGGTTATTGTTACTGAGGTAGATCGTTTATCAAGGGTCGGACATATATGAGAGTCACAATATCCCTTATGTACATAAAACCCAATGGTGGTTAAAAAGAAGAATGGGAAATTGAGGATGTGTGTTGACTTCACAGATTTGAATTGACCTCGTTGTAAAGATCCATTTCTGGTTCCTCGAATAACCAAATTTAGATGGCTCTAAAGGATCAGGAGAGCACCACATTCATCATGGACTAAGGCTTGCAATGATATAGGGTTATGCCTTTTGGGTTAAAAATGTTGAAGCAACATATCAAAGATTAATGAATAAAGCATTCACATCTCAAATTAGAAGAAACATTGAGGTGTATATAGATGACGTGTTGGTCAAGAGTTTAGTAGATGAGGCACAATTGGAGGATTTAGAGGAATTTTTTTAATGTGATAGCTATTAGATTGAAGCTAAATCATGAGAAGTGCACATTTTGAGTTCGATCATGAAAAACCTTGAGGTATGTGATTAGTGAAAAAAGGATAGAGTCTGATCCACATCAATTAAAGGCTTTGTATCAACAACATCACCTCGAATTATCAAAGAAGTGCAGATCTTGATATGAGGGTTATCCGCTCTTAATAGATTCATTTCCAAATTTTCTGACAAATGTTTTCCTTCTTTCAAAGTATTAGGAAGCCAAATGAATTTGAGTGACCTTGGAATGTGAAGCAACGTTTTCAAGCATTAAGGACCTATTGTCACCTCCATATATATTGTATAATCTCGAATTGGAGAGAAACTCTTTTTATACATTGCAGTGTTAGATTTTGCTGTGAGTGTTGTATTGATAAGTGAAGATTCAAGAATTTTGAAGCTAGTATATTATGTGAGTTTGTTGGCAGCAAAAAAATATATAAATAAAGCTCGAGAAGTTGGCCCTTGTTTTAGTGGTGGCTGCTAGGAAGATGCGCCCCTATTTTCAACCTCACACTCATGTGGTTCAAACTTCATTCTCACTAAAAAATGTTTTACAACGCCCCGATATTTCTAGGAGGATGACAAAAGGGTCAGTGGAGCTATGAGATTTTGATATCATCTTTTCACCTCGAACGACTATTAAGGCCCAACTTTTAACTGATTTTCTTATTGATTTCCACTCAAGTAGATCAGACGAAGAGATAGATAAGAAGGTCTTGGCAAGAAGTTCGATGTGGATGGTTCGAACTAATGGAGGTTCTAGCATTTTACGATCCAATGCAGGAGTTCAACTAGTTGCTCCATCTGAGGAGGCTATGTTTCAAGGCATTAAATTGGGTTTTCATACATCGAATAATGAAGCTGAACATGAACCTGCATTGGCTGGTTTAAGGCTTGAGACTCAGGTGGCCGTTGTTCCAAAGCTAAAAATGCTCACTTAATTTGTATCTTCGAGAGCTTCAAAATTTGACTCTTTTGTTTGACCACATTATTCTAGAACATATAATCTGAGGAGACAATACAGAGATTCATTCCATTCTAACTCCGTAAGAGCAATGTAAATATGCATAAGAAGTTTTTGTCACTCCAGATGTAATTCCAAGTGACTGGAGAATTGATAATCATCAATTTCTTGATAAGAGGAATGTTTCCTTAAAAAGTGAAACTGGCTAAAAAATTGAAGTATAAAGCTCATAGCTATGTTATATTAGATGGGGTATTATACAAGAAATCTTTGACTAGGCCATTGTTTCGTTGTTTTAATAAAAAAGAATCTTAGGAAATTTTGTCATAATTACATGATGGTGAAGGTTTAGCACATTGTGGGTTCAAGGAATTGACACGTGGATTTTTATTGGCAGGCTATTCTTGGCCCTCGATTATGAACGATGCTAAAAGTTTGGTTCGAGGCTGCGATACTTGTCAACGATTTGTCAATGTTATTTATAAACTTGTAGTTCCAGTCATGTCCATTATTGAAGCCATCCCTTTTGACAGATGGGAAATAGATTTGGTAGGACCATTGCCTATGGCTTCTGAGGAATACACCAAATGATTATTGTAGGATTCCACTATTTTTCGAAATGGGCAGAGGCTGAACCATTATCTATGACAAAATCCAAGGATGTTATCAAGTTCATTATGAACAATATTTGTTGTCGCTTTGAGGTTCCTCAAAAAATCACCACAGATAATGAACCTTAATTTAACAATAGAGAAATAACCTCTTTTCGTGTTTTGAGGGACATTAAATAGTGCTTTTCTACACCTTTTCATCCCCAATCAAATGGTTAGGTGGAAGTGACAAATAGATCTTTTTTTAGAAGGTCTGAAGAAGAATTTGACAGGGGCTTCATGAAAATGACCTAACTATTTGCAGAGGTGTTATAAGCTTATCGAATAACTGTTAGAGACGCTAGTAAAGAAACTCCTTTTTCCTTGGTTTATGGTACGGATGCTATTAATCCTGCAGAATATATGTTACCTTCTTATAGAGTACTTCAGCATTCCAAGGACCTGAATGGCGAAGCAAAAAGGGCAGATTTGGCCTTAATTGAGGAGAAAAAAGTTAGAGCACATTTGAATACGATTTAATACCGAACTTTGATGAAGATTTGGTATAATTCTAAGGTGAAAAGGAGGGACTTAAAGTTGTTGATAAAGTCTTAAGGAAAGTATTCCTCCATACAAAGGAGAAGTGTATCGGAAAGATGGCCCCGAATTGAGAAGAACCTTATATGGTTGTGGAAAGAATAAAACCGGATTCTTATCGCATTTGTGATGTGCAGGGGAGGATGTTTCAAAATCTTTGAAATATACAACATCTGAAATTGTATTGGGAATAATTTTGTTTTTTAAAAACTTCTTGAAATAATCGACACACTATTTTCTATCTTGTCGGCTCAGAGTGGTTTCAGTGAGGTGTCATGTAAATATTCAAGGTTATCAATAAAAGTTTTTTTAGCCAATGTTTGTTTAAGTATAAGTATTTAAATTATTTTGGTAACTAGTCAAAGATTGATCATATTTGAGGTTGACCAAGAGTAAATTTTTTGAACTGTGATAAGCATTTTTTGAAGAAACAACCATGTTCAGTGCTACGTTCTCTAGACGCACTAAACTTTTCGAAGTCCTACGTTCTCTAGACGCACTATAATTTTTAAAGTTCTACATTCTCTAGACACACTATAATTTTCAAAGTGCGACGTTCATAAACGCACTATAATTTTCGAACTATCACGTTTTATAAGTGCATTATTTGTATTTAAGGCGTTAATATTCTTTGAACACACCAATGAAGTTCGAGGTCCTAGCATTTTCATTTGAAAAAATATAAGTTTAATTTCGAGGTGAACATGACTTGTTTTTATAAAATTATAAGTTTGAAAGGGATATGAATATAGAAAAAAGAAGTAAAATTGCATTAAAATCAATCTGATGAGGAACAAAACAAGTTTTTGAATGTTAAATAAAAAATAATTCATCAAAATCAAGTCATGTTACAACAATTAGATGGTTGTTACAAACAAAAAGAAAAAAAGGAAAGTTGTTCGTCCTTGGAGTTTCCTTCAGACGAATCCCCTTGATCAGAAGCAATTTCCTCTAACTCCGCTTCGTCGGAAGAATCATTACGCATAAGATCAAAAGCCTCACTAGGGCGATTCTCAATGGGAATCAATTCCCAAAATTTTGACAGGTTAGCCTTCGGAAATGTGGCATGAATTTTACGAAGTAGGTTGATAGTATTTTGCTCTTCGGCATTCTTAATGGCAGCCACATTCATCTTAAGCAACCTTCACAACAATATATTTCTCCTCCTCGAATTGAGTTTTCAGAGCATGCATGTTTTATGTCAGCTTTTTATTGTCATCCTCCCTCTTGTCAGCTTCTATTCCATTCTTATGAGAAGTGTTGGGCTATTCTATCTCATTCCTGTGTACAGATCTGAGATGGTTTTTGAGGTGAATAATGCCTCTAAGAAATTCTGATCTACCAGCTTGAAATCCATAAAACTGATCCTCCATAGTTTTACCGAAGATCTCCATCATCCGCTTTTATGTTGCGACATCTTTCTTATATCGAACCATGCACTTAGCCATGGTCTCCAACTCGTTTCAGACATATTCCACTTTATTGTACAACTTTTGTGTTGCAGTTCCAAGATTGGTAAATGGTTGAAGAGGAAAAGTCACCTCTTCGGATGGTTCTTCAGCACTCATGAATTTTGGATTGATGTAGGGCATCAGAGCAGAGGTTGACGGAGGCAAAGAGACATATGGCCTAGCTAATTCAGGAAGAATAGAGGCAGTTCTTTGACCGAAGTGTTGTAGTTGGTCTTGAATATCCTGAATCTATGGATCCATATCTCTATCAAGTTCTTCAGACGGATCTACGTTGATGAAATTATCAGGATCAAAGTGACCGTCTACTTCCTCATTGTTTGCTGCAACTTCTCCTTGCTGATTGTCTGCTGCAGTTTCTTTTTGTTGATCTTCCACTACAATGACTTCACTGGCCTCGGAAGGTAGCACTTCTTGAAGGGTGTCTGCAAATTTCATTTTTTCCCTTTTTTTATAGTGGTGTCTTGGATGTGCTATTCTTTTTCTTTAAAGCATTAGTTTTCTTTATTTTTGGTGTAGGATCAACCTCCTCTCCCTCTTCAATATTAGAAAGGATTTTTATGTTTCATTCCTCTTTTTCTTCTGCAGCGTCGGGTTCTCTAAGGGGCTAGCAACAGATGTGTTAGCTGCTTTTTTTTATTCTTTTTCCATTTCTTCTTTAGGGGAAGGTGGTTGTCTGATCTATTTCAAACAAGAAGAAATACTTTGCAAGAAGGTGCTACAAGTCTTTTGATATCCAGGAGAGAATTGGGCGGCTTCATCAGATTTTCAGGGAGGTCAGCTCCCATATTGATCCTCCACAAATAGCCGTTGAGAACGTTTATAGGCTAGAAACCTGAGTGGAACTCAATTTACCACTCTTTAGCTGCCCAAGTTTTCAACTTGGAAAAAATATCCTTAGCATTTTTTTGATGAATTTTATATCGTCTCGAAATTTTTGGAAACAATACAAATTTAAATAAAAAAAAGCAGAATACTTAAAATAACAGACGAAGGTAGCCTTGAGCAAGTCATCGATTATCTTAAGGTTGTCATCAAGAGTGAGATAATAGAAAGGTAGAACATGTCCCTTAGAAATTTTGAGCAAGACGATGAAGTCTTAAATAGAAAGAGGAATTTGGGAAAGTCTTGAGGCCACGATTATTGATAGGAGGGTGAACTATTGGTTGGGTGTGGCTTGTATAGGACAGAAGTCTATAAGTTCTAAGTATTCCACTACCATTGGATCTAATGGTAACCAAACACCACATATGATAATTTCAGGATATACTACCAACTTATCCTTTCCACATTCAAGTGGAGTCTCTCTCTCTTTCGGAAAATGAAGTACGATGTTATCTGGCATTCCCCATTATTTTTTTAAGGAGGCAGCTTGGGACTCTGGGTAGTTGATGTATGGCACACTTTTTTGTTCCAATATGTATTCTGGATTGAGTAGCTTCAAGTTTACACTTACTCAAGCAGCAAGCTCCTTAGGAATTTCACTAAGAGCTTTCTTTTTTCCTCTTCTTTTCCTTGATGCCTTCGTTTTTATAACACGCTTAACTGATTCACTATTTTTCGAAGCAGCATCATCTACATCAGCTTGAGTATCTTTCAAAGCATCATCATCGGTTTCAGCTTCGACGTTTGAGTGGGTAGCTTCAGAGTCAGCTTACACCTCAGATGCATCATCTATAAGTTGAAGTGGGTTGAGATTAGAGGTTGGTTCCCTATGTTATTTGTTTGAAGGATTTTGTTTAGACTCTGTAATTGTCTCAACAACTTTC
The DNA here is from genome assembly GCA_036936605.1 of Limnanthes douglasii subsp. nivea. Taxonomy (NCBI): domain Eukaryota; kingdom Viridiplantae; phylum Streptophyta; class Magnoliopsida; order Brassicales; family Limnanthaceae; genus Limnanthes; species Limnanthes douglasii. The sequence goes on from JAUPFV010000002.1 coordinate 165,717,441, forward strand.
CTGAGGGGAGAAGAATATGGTGAAGGGTTTGTTGCAATACTTCGGATAGTAGAAGGTGAAGTGTTGTTGCCAGCATCATCTCCCATGGCTATAAAGGTTTTTCTTTTAGGAAGGCTTTGAGGGAGTTGAGTTTTTGGATAAACTTGAAGAGTTTTCTTGCGCAATGGTCGAGGAGATTCAAACTGAGAGAAGATGGAATTTCTCCTGCTCTTCTTGAAGAAGATGTGGCTTGAGTTACTTTGCGTTGACTTCGAAAAATAGGAGTTATAGAAGAAACTCGAGGAGGTGACTAATCCAACCACTCTATATTCTTAAGCCATTTCACTTGTGTAGAAGTAGTCGTAAGTACCAAACTGGGGTTTCTGTTTATCAGGAGAGTTTGATGTTTTGGATTTTCTAGCTCTTGGCTTTTTTGTTTTTGGATGTTTTCTCATATATTGAATTGAAGGTTGGGTGGTGAATTTGAGTTTTCCGGTGAAAGTAGCTTTGAGATTGAAGATTCAGATGAAGGTAGCCAAGAAATCTGCGGTGTAAGCAGATTATCTCTTTCTAGACATTTGTTCATAAAGTAAGTTATAACACACAAAAGTATTTATAGAAGAAAATAAATGAGAGATAAGATAAAGAAATGAAAGGGGTGGAAGAAGCTATTGGATAGATTGCCAAACGGTTATGTGAAGAGGAAAGCTTGTTACCTGCCACATGGAAAGCCTACTAGCGGACCTGGTACTTAGTGAATTATCACGTTTTTGTTTGTTGCTTCAAACGTTTATGATCGTTGTAAGATTATTTTTACATTCTCATATGCAAATATTCGAAACGTTTGAAAAATGATGAATTGATTTTGAATCAAGTATATTTGAAGGTTTATTCAAGGACGTACATCTATATTCGAAGTGATATTAAGGATTGTTTTGGTTCAAGGACAATCTGTGTTGTCAAGAAAAAATAATTAGTTAACTGAAAGCAGATCAAGCGATGGTAAAATGGATTATTTTCTATTGTCGAAACTTTCCGATGACAACTAGTTCTCATTCACTGAATTTCATGAGAACGAGGGTGGTTACTGATAAAGATATAAACTATTAAGGACTAAAATGTAATTTAAAGCCTTGTACGAACAATTATAAAGATATAGGATAGATTTCAGTTAGTTGTAAAGGCAGGGGGTTAGAGTGCAATTAACCTATCTTTGTAACAACTTTAGTTATTCTACGTCTGTCGCCTATATATAAAGGTTAGAGCTGAAATTAATAGACATTAAACTTTTATTTTGTGAACTATCTCTCTATATTTAACTTTCTCTGTCTAAAAACAACTTCCCTCTTCATCTCTCTCTATAATCAGATTTTATCCACACCAATTACAGCATAAGTATAGTACATATGAAAGCGTTATTATAGTTTGATTCTAGTATAAGTAAAGTAGTGTGTTTATAATATCAAGTATAATGTGTTCACACACCTAAAATTTAGTGTTCCCATACCTAATATGTTTTCTTCCTAATATTTAAACTAGTGGGGGTACTAGTTCTAACTTGGAATAATTGTGATCTAGAGGTGAGACTTTGTTGACTATTACTACCTAAATTAACAAGCATTTTTATATTTTCCTCGACATTAAAATTTCGGAGGTGAAAAATAAGATATTTTCAAAAACTATATAATATTTCGGAGGTGAGAAATAATATATTTTCAAAGATCATATAAGTTGGATTAAGAAATGAAAGATGAGAAATAAGGGAAGAATGTTCTCTATCTATAAAAAAAAGGAAAAATGACTATTTTTTTCAAACATTAACATTGAACGAGCATCCGTTTGGCTACACGGTCCATCTTGCAATAACTGGATTTTTCTAATCATTGCGCCGAAACGGGTACTTGTTCAAAAATATTAGTACCCATTAATAACTTAATAAACTTTAAAAATTTATAGGTACCTGCTTAATCCAGGAGAATACCCGTTTGAGGTTTAAGGGTATATGCATCTAATTTGATGCTCACGAATTAATCATGTTTATGATAAAATAGGATGAGACTCGATATTTATATTTTTGTCTCGTCACGGTATTGTTCTATTTAAAAACATTTCATGCTCGAATGAGATGGGACAATAATAGATTTACCGTGTTATGGGTGCGACGTGTCATCCCGTTAGACGTGTTTACTTAAATTATTTTTTTATATTTTGTTGAAGCTAAAAAAATGTCTCCTCTTATCTGCTAATTGCTGGAGAATACATATGATAATACATTTAAGCGGAGTGTTGATTGATTGAAAAAATAAGTTCCCCTTAGATGATAATTAAAATTTATAAATTTATATGAATTAGTGTTTAATTATGATAAATGTGTAAATAGTTTGACACGTGTATATTGGACCGTTAAACAATCTAAGTACTTAAAGTCTAGAAGCTTTAGTCAAAGATAAGCTAAGATACAACATCTAAGTACTTAAAGTAAGAGAATATCAAATCTTCCTAATATATAAGAAATATTTTTCGTAACCACAAATTTATAAATAGAGATCTAACAACTATCAATACAATATTCATTCATTATTTTTTTAAGCTTTGTTATCCATCTACATTTCTCTATATTTATCTAACTTGTATGTAGATTATTTTTGGCTTCAAGTCAAGCTTAGTCACTCCAGATTTTCCACATCAATCGACGTCGTGTATGAGAACACATGTTTTATTCGTGAGAAACCAAAGATAAATATAAGCTCAAACTAGCTGATATCAATTTGTTTTTAAAAAGGTATCCCATCTATTCGTAGATGAGGAGTATGAGATGAAGCAAACTAATTGACAACCTCTGGCCTCTAAAGGCTCATGTAGTGCTTCATACTGAACTCGAGCGTCTGGGTCAATAGTTAAGAGAAGAAAAGGCTGACAATTTTTGCTTGTTACATGAACAATTAATCTCTTAACCCCGAGATTCAATTTTTTTTTACATATCATAGATAAAAAGAAAGGAGACGATGCAAGTCCTGATATGTTAAATGACATGTTTCTGAAATAATCCCAGACTATGAAACATCCTTTCAAAGCATATCATGAAGAAGACCGTCTCACTATGAGTGGTAAAGAGAACTAAGATCAATGTTCATCAAGTCGAAACAAGAAACAAAAATAATATCGACAAAATAGAAAAACAAAATCGAACTCATACTTCAAGTCATGACCAAAGAGAGGAGAAGACCAGAGAACCTTGGCTGGATCATGAGGAGAAAACATAAATAACTCACAATTCCACAAGTTGTGAAGACTAGATCATCATTTTCGATCGAAACATAACTGGGATACTCGCTGACTCAGCTACGGTACCAACAGTTCCCTGGTCTTTAGTCGGGATTCCAACATAGTCAAGTTGTCCCATCTAGGATTTTATCCATCCAACAATATGTACCAGCCTTCCAACCATGGATGACATAGAAACCTTGGAGCACAACCAGGTTGTCTGTTGAACCTTACATAGGGACATTAACAACAACTGAGCAATGCACCTCCCTACCAAAGTTGGACTCAGGGTTATCCACAATATTAAACATAATATAGCCAGCTGAATCCACATGCATACCAGCATTTTCCTGGGTATCAGTCAACTATGTCTAGGCACAATGCATCTCCGCCACGAGAAAAATGAAAATGATTGGAGTTCCAACATGCATACCCGTTCATGAATGGCTTATTTGAGGATGGTATCCTAATGAAGAGTATCCACTGACTCCACACATTTTGTATTGCATAATTTCATCGTTGTTTGATATTACAAGATGGAAAAGTATTACGATGAAAAAGATCCACAGGACCATATCCAGTAGTTTAACAACGAGTTGCTACAATATGGAGTTGATTATACAGTGCTGAGCATTTTTCACGAGCCTCCGGCAAAGCACAATGCAGTGGTTCAACAGTCTTCCAAAAGGATACCTAAAAAACTACAAGATGCATCGAACGATATTCAAAAACAATTTAATAGGTTCAAATGAGATCAAGGGAGATGAGGGTTATACAATCCATCGATCTAATAGAAGTCTAAAGGAGTACACCCAATATTTCGTGGAAACAAAATCCCAACTAACCATAGAATTACACATTTCAAAGTAACAACATCAACATAAAATTATCAACAAATACGAGATAACACAAAACACAACCATAAAGATTTTTCAATTTTTCCAAACTTCAACATTGAATTAGTTATTATTTACAAATTGAATCTCAAATGTTTATTTATTTATTTTGAAATAAATTATATTTTAAGGTTTTATTTGAACGATTTTCTACCTTTTGAGATGTATTTTTCTTTCGAATCGTAGAAAAGCTTTGGCTAGATGTGAAGATAACTATCCGAAGACGAAAGCCTAAAAGTTAAGAGCATCTTCAACAGACTAGGTGTATGAAACTCGTTAGTAATTTTGAAGATTACGTATCAATTGTTTTCCTTCCAACAAATAATGTATAGGACCAGTTAGATTTACTTGGGTAATTTCCAAGAGCAAATGTATAAATTTGGTAAATTAATGTGAAATTTTGGTAACCTAAATTTTTAGATTACAAAATAATAAGTGGAAGAGAAAAAAAAAACTTATAAGTTGGTTAGATAAATTTACCTATTCAGAACATAAGCAATATTGTTAAATAGTCATTTCTCTATTGTTAAATTAAGGTTCATTATCTGTGGTGATTTTTTGAGGAACCTCAAAGCGACAACAAATATTGTTCATAATGAACTTAATAACATCCTTGACTTTTGTCATAGATAATGGTTCAGCCTCTGCCCATTTCGAAAAATAGTGGACTCCTACAATAATCATTTGGTGTATTTCTCAGAAGCCATAGGCAATGGTCCTAACAAATCTATTTCCCATCTGTCAAAATGGATGGCTTCAGTAATGGACATGACTGGAACTACAAGTTTATAAATAGCATTGACAAATCGTTGACAAGTATCGCAGCCTCGAACCAAACTTTTAGCATCGTTCATAATCGAGGGCCAATAATAGCCTGCCAACAAAAATTCACGTGTCAATTCCTTGAACCCACAATGTGCTAAACCTTAATCATCATGTAATTATGACAAAATTTCCTAAGATTATTTTTTATCAAAACAACGAAACAATGGCCTAGTCAAAGATTTCTTGTATAAGACCCCATCTAATACAACATAGCCATGAGCTTTATACTTCAATATTTTACCCAGTTTCACTTTTTGAGGAAACATTCCTCTTATCAAGAAATTGATGATTATCAATTCTCCAGTCACTTGGAATTACATCTGGAGTGACAAAAACTTCTTATGCATATTTACATTGCTCTTACGGAGTTAGAATGGAATGAATCTCTGTATTGTCTCCTCAGATTATATGTTCTAGAATAATGTGGTCAAACAAAAGAGTCAAATTTTGAAGCTCTCAAAGATACAAATTAAGTGATCATTTTTAGCTTTGGAAACACCGGCCACCTGAGTCTCAAGCCTTAAACCAGCCAATGCAGGTTCATGTTCAGCTTCATTATTCGATGTATGAAAACCGAATTTAATGCCTTGAAACATAGCCTCCTCAGATGGAGCAACTAGTTGAACTCCTGCATTGGATCGTAGAATGCTAGAACCTCCATTAGCTCGAACCATCCACATCGAACTTATTGCCAAGACCTTCTTATCTATCTCTTCGTCTGATCTACTTGAGTGGAACTCAATAAGAAAATCAGTTAAAAGTTGGGCCTTAATAGTCGTTCGAGGTGAAAAGACGATATCGAAATCTCCTAGCTCCATTGACCTTTTTGTCATCCTCCTAGAAATATCGGGGCGTTGTAAAACATTTTTTAGTGTGAATGAAGTTTGAACCACATGAGTGTGAGGTTGAAAATAGGGGCACATCTTCCTAGCAGCCACCACTAAAACAAGGGCCAACTTCTCGAGCTTTAGTTATATTTTTTTCTGCTACCAAATAGAATATCTTTTGGAGATGCTATTACGCACTATTTATAATTGTTTTTTGTTTTTTTATTCCACCTACAAAAAAAAACTACCTTAACTATAAATACACGATTGAATTATAAAAAATAATCTAAAATTTTAGATAACAAAAATTCTGTATATATTTACCAAATTTTTAGAATATCAGTTTTTTTTGTGAAAAAAGATTAAATAAAATAAAATATCTTCATACAAGTACTTAGGGTATACCCCGAGGAGTTATAATCGACATAAGGAGGTCGATAGATAGGACTCTACTAAGACAAACATGGTAGGAATGACAGAAACAACAGAGTTAAACTAGAGTAACCAAAATAACCTAACAATGGCCAATCGAGCCGATAAAGAGTAACTCCAAGGAAGTCAACACCAATGGAAGACATCGGACGAGATCGAGGAGGAGGGGACCTGCAAATAAAGCAGAAGAATAAATAAATAAATTAAATTAAAAACAGTTACATAGGCCAACCAATCTTGGTGTCATGGAATCTAAACCGAAGATCAGAGAAAATTCGGTGAGAAACCAGAGAGACATTGGCCGGAGGGGAACCAAAAATTCTTGAGTTCTTCTCATTCCAGACCCAAGACTGCCAACACGAAGCGAGAAAAGGGAAACCTAGATTTGAACTAGCAAAGGTCCAAATACTCTGAGTGAAACAATAGTCAATGAGGAGATGAACAATAATTTCAGAAGCAGAGTTGCATAAGACACAATCAGGTGGGGTATTGAAACCCCAACTGATTGTGTCTTATTAACCCCAACTGAGAAGCTTATCTCTGGTAAAAAGTTTGTCCACGTTAGCGAGCCATAAGATATATGAGTAACGAGGAATATTGATTTTTTTTAGAATAACAGTCGGATGCTCTCATGGGCATCCTTCCACTGTAGCACAAGTCATACTCTTAATAAGCATACGTAAACATTTCCGAACCTATGACCAAAAACCTTTAAGGTTTGGTTGGTAGTCCATTGAATAGTAATCACTTTAGAGCATTCCCAACATACTAGGTATAAGAGAGTAGATAGTAAATTTACCTATTGCTTGTAATTTTTTCTTTTCATCGGATAAATAGTCTATCCATATTAACTAGTTTAAATTGCGGTAGGTAAATTTATAGTTACACTTACAAAATATGTATATTTTTTTTCCTTCTACTTTTAAAATAAAATAACTACCTTAAATATAACTTGTGTTATTTCATAATCTAAAATTTTAGATTACAAAAATTTCTTATTAATTTAATAAATTTATATTAGCCGTGGGAATACCCCTAGTTCGAACACTACCTCCTCTTCCTACACGACCAACCATAACTTCAACTATAATTATAACTAATTATTAGTTATTAAAGATATATTCAGCATTATTTTAATATTATTTGAATATTATTTTTATTGGTTCCGCATAATTACTGTACGAATGATAAAAAAAAGTTATGGACAGTGGAATTTGAGTCAAAATTTTTAGAAGAATACCAGACTGGCCGAACTGAAACATGGAGGATATATCGACATTTCGGACAAGTATAAAGGACAAACAAAATTTATTGGCAATAAATTACACCGCGATATTCTAGTTTTTAAGTTTTAGTATTCAAGGAGCGAAAACAGATTGTAGAACAAAAAAACCAAACAAAACCAAAATCGACGTAGGAGCATACAAGTTCAACTTATGCTCCACCATCTGTCCTGAGTTTCTTTATTAGAATATTTGAGTAAGAACTACAAAGAAACAAAAGAAAGATGTAGGCATGCACTAAACGTGTAAGCAGCTTGCCAAAACGAGAACAAAAAGCAAGGTAATGGGGACGATTTCACTTGACAACGACAATCTTAATTACTGATGCATTCCCGACTCGGAGAAGAGCCACAACAGAATCTCCTTTCTTGCACAGTTCTTTGTTTTTGCCAAACTGAATTGCAAACTCGATTGCTTCCTCTGTCGACTCTTCATTGGAAGCTTTTGCAGAGCCTGAATATAAAACAGGAACCAATCCACGAAAAATAAGACTATGCCTTGCCGGAGATTCGTTGCTGCAGGACCAATCAAAAGAGTTAGCCTTGATCTCAGGGACTACCACAGACAATGTAGGCACACCAGGTCTGTACTTGGCCACCAGTTTTGCAGTACTGCCTCCTCGAGTTAAAACCAATATAAGAGCTGCTCTTGCCGAATTTGCTGTTCTGACAGCAGAAGAGGCCAGGCTCTCTAATGGGCTCATCGGCACTGGTGAATGCAACATAACTCTTTTGAAAACATCTCCATAGTTGAGCGTGCTTTCTGCTTCCACACATATCTTTGCCATGGTACGAACAGCAAGTTCTGGGTATGCTCCTGCAGCAGTTTCGCCACTGAGCATCACACAGTCTGTGCCATCGAGGACTGCATTGGCCACATCCGTAGCTTCAGCTCTGGTTGGTCGTGGAGATTTGATCATCGACTCTAACATCTGGGTTGCAGTCACAACAGGCTTTCCCTGAAAGTTGCACTTGTATATCATCACTTTCTGCGCCAAGAATATCTTTTCAATTGGAATTTCCATTCCAAGGTCACCACGTGCCACCATAAATGCATCGGAATTTGCAAGAATATCGTCAACGTTTGCTACACCTTCTTGGTTTTCAACCTATAAGCAAAAATTGGAATAAGCTACCGCCAATATCTACATGTATCCTACACTTTTCTTACGCAAATCCTTGCTATATGTCAACCCAATAGAGATGCATTCGCATTTCACTAAATTATATTGATTGACCAACACAAATGATAGAACTTTTTTTGTCTCTCCTTTAAAAGTATATATTTATAAACCATGATGACTGCTAAAGAGTAACTAGCACTTGTTGTTTGAGGCCAACCTTCAAATATATGTTTACGATTTTACACAGCAAAAAGGTCCATTTAAAAGAAAACAAAGGCAACTCGCATAAGCAGGTTCAGGACATAACTTAAAGTTTTAAACCCACTCTCAGGCTGCAATACACATGAAGTTTAACTTCAAGCAAATGCACCCTATTCTCCTAGCTGTTAGAATGACAAATACAGATATGAAGCTCAGTTCAAGTCAGAAAAACACACCTTTGACATGAGAAGAATATTTTTGGCATGCTTTCCTAGCACCTTCCGGACTTGCACAAGGTCTGAGCCTTTTCGGACAAAAGATAGAGCAATCAGGTCAATTTGATTGGGAATTCCCCATTCCAAGATATCTTCCTTGTCTTTCTCCGTCAAGGTTGGAAGATCCACAATCACTCCTGGGAGATTTACATTCTTCCTTTCTCCAAGAACAGCAGAGTTCTCACAGCGACAGCGAACCAAACCCTCTTTTATATTACAAGATAAAACAGTAAATGAGATGGTACCATCAGCACAGAGTATCACCATTCCCTGCTTCACATCCTCAGGCAATTTTTTATAGCTCATACATATCATATTCTCATCGCCCTTAATGTCATAGTCAGTGGATATAGTGATTTCTTGCCCTTGTTTTAGCTGAATAGGTTTGGCATCCTTCAAAAATCCAGTCCGAATCTCTGGACCCTACAAAACATGAAATGCTTGCCTAAACAACTATCTAACAAGGTGCAAAAAAATCATTTGTTACAAGCAATAATAGGATTCCTCATAACAATTTACACTTGCATATGTTACTAATACTAGTCGATAACTAGATACGCATAGGCTTTTTCGCTTATAAGCAAAATACCATGTTTGTTTGGTCTAACTTCTTCGTCTTTCAGAAAGCTAGTTTTTAAGTTTCTTGGCTTAAATAAGATTTAGAAATAGTCTACAAAGGTAGATAGTAAAACATAGTTTTTAAGTTTCCGACTTTCTAGTTTAGCTTCACCCACTTTTTCTATTAGCATGTTTTCACAAAAAATATGTCTGTTTTTTTCTTAATGTTTTTCAACCCTCTTGTCACCTCATGCTATCATTTTAAATTTTAAAACAAATTGCCTTTTCTTATTATGCACTAAAAAAGCCTACGGCTTTTCCAAAAGACTAACTTTTTGTATGCGAATTTTAAGCTAGCTTTTTAACATGTAGGCTGTGCACCAAAGAAATTTAAGAAAGTCTCCGTTTTATCAGGCACCATTTGAACTCTCTCATACTGCCATGTCTTAGTGTGAGAGCAATGCCTAACAACTTGACAGCCAGCCAGCTATTAAGTTCCTGCTTTCCTAATAGCTTGACTAATTTGCAGCAACACAAACAAATATATTATGTGAGTAAGCCAATAGAGATTTAAAAGCTATAAACAAGCTAGTACAACTGGATCAACCATCCAGACTCTACAAAGTTTCGTGGCTAAAAAGTAAATAAACACGACGAGAGGTAAAAGTAAAGAATGAACATGAGATAGAAGTAAAGCTTGAAGCGCTGAGGTGTGCTTTGGAGAGTAAAATTCCTTGTATGTTCTAAGTAGAGAAGAAAGACAATGGTGTGGAAAAACCAATCAAGCAATATATATTCTAACTAACTTTTAGTTTCATGTTCAAATTGAAATTTTTTTGTAAGCAACAATTTAATTTTTGGATATGAGTTTGAAACCTCATCTCCAACCCTAAAATTTAAAGAAATTCTCCAAAATGCATTTGATTATTCGTATTACTTTTCGTGAAATTTGGAAGGGTTAACCAAGTCACATTTGTGTATCATTTGTGTATTTGACAATGATGATCTTGCATTGGTTGGCATGATAATATGCAGTAAAATTAAAACACAAAAGAAAGCAAACAAGTTTGGTTACAAATATTGTGTAGATAAATTAGATTGGCTGTTCCTATACAAAGGTTAAAACCATCAATTCTCTAATGTAAGGAGGCCAGAATAAGACAAATTGGACTCGAAATCATCCGGAGTAATATTATGAGTATCAGAAGAGCCAAACTTTCATAAAGAATATCTCGATCCGGACATAATTTCAGTCCATTTATACCACAACAACTAAATATGTCACTACCTGGGATTGGATTTCGAGACGAGTTGACTATTGGCTTGTCTAGAGACACTTTTCATATACTAGCCCCACATCGTGGAGTAAAACAAAGTTGATACACATAATTATAAACCAACAATTAATTCTACAATTCTACGATGTGAATACGAATAGAGGTAATCAGAAAGAGACAAATACGTAAATCAGACATGTATATAATCAGAATTCAGAATTCAGAAAGAAAGAGAGGCACCTTGGTGTCGAGCATGACCGCACAGAGAATACCGGTGTTAGACATGGCTTCTCGTAGATTATCGAGGGTTTCACGGTGATATTCGTGAGATCCGTGAGAGAAATTGAAACGAGCGACGTTCATGCCGGCTCTCAGTAACTTTTCGATCATAGGGACCGACCTAGACGCAGGGCCTAGGGTGCATACGATCTTCGTTTTAGGTCTTTGCGGCATCGTACCATCATCACCACCTTGAAGGCTCATCATCGTTTCGTCTCGCGTCGTTTCGCCGATGGAGAGAAAGAGTCAGAGAGAATGTGAACGTGTTGGTTAAATAATAGTCCTACTGCACAAACATCGAATTATAGTATTTTCTGATTCCACTTTCTCAATGCCTTTTGCTTTTATTATTCCTCCCTTCCCGGGGTTGTCACGTGCAAGGTTAAATTTTTTCACTAATTTCATGTTAATCGCATCTCGATCTTATCTGCATTTTTCAATTATTTTTCTATGTTTTACCAATTATATTTGACTTGAATTTGGATTGCATTGCAAGGGTTTTAAGACAATTTTACACAAATTTGATTAAAGAACCGTTAGACGTCTTTTTCCCCGAACTCAAGAACCAGAAACCCTAATACTTTTCATTGTTGGAGATACAAAGATAGCCTAAGTTCAGACTTTCCAAATACGCAATAGCTTTCAATTTAACATGAGCATCAATTTCATTAAAATCCAGCTCTTTACCTCCACTTAAAACTTCTTTTGCAATCCAATCTCATCCATAGTTTTGCTCACGAAAGATATGATTGATGATCATTGGTGACTGAATAAGCTTTCTATAGCAGCTGAGGATTGGTTCAAGATATCACACAGAGTTACCATATAATAGCAGGTTGACAAGAATTTCTGAATCAATATCAACATCAACCTTGTCGATATTCAGAAGGTTACAAAGCTTCAGGCCGTCGAGAAGAGCCCTACATTTTGCAATAAGAGGATTACCTTTACCATAGAGTCTGCCAAGACCGATTATGATGTTGCCTTTGCTGTTACGAACAAGAATACCTCCACTTGTTTCATTATTGAAGTTGCAGAAGCCATCCACATTCAACTTGAATCTGTTACTTTTAGGGTTCTTCCATCTGAGAAAAAGAGGCTTAGTGAAATTTCTTATCTGGTTGACACAGCCCAGGTTTAGAGCTTCTCTGCTAAATCTTCCCTAGTGTTTCTTCTTTATGACATTCACGAAGTCAAGACTAGAAAGAATGTAAAGGATGTGCTTGATTATGGTGACAACGCTTGCATTGTGATCAGTATGTTTCTTCTTGTTTCGACCAGACCAGATAGACGAGACTATGATGGCAGGCAAGATTGTTCGAATATCACATTTTGCTTCTGTGTGGACCAGTACCACATTCTAACAATATGAACATGGGTCATGTGAGGAAGAATTTGAATCTTGAAGATGGCACTAAAGTAAATTCAGAGTGTCCAGGCTTGAGAGCATTGAACCAAGGCATGCTGAGTGGTTTCGATATTATTGCAGAAGTTACATTTCGAGGCAAGCTGAAAATTCTTACTTTGAAGTACTGCATCAGCAGGAATCCAATTGTAGAAGGCTCTCCATAGTAGAAACGAACATTTCTTAGGCGTTACAGCATTCCAAGTTTTAGATTAGAGATTAGATTTGTTGCCTTGCTGCCTAATATAGTTCCAAGTGTCTTTTCAGTTGAAGTCACCATCCTTAGAAAGAGACCAAAGCATCTTATTATCCTTGTCAGTTAAAGTAATAGTTTTGATCTTGTTTATTTCCGTATTAGTCACCATAGTTCTTAGTCTGACCAAATCCCAGTTATCATTAATTCAAAAGCTTTTAACACTGTCACAGTTAACATCCCAAAGGAAACTTCTATTGACATTGTCTCTAAACTGGGTGAAGGGCTTTTCAGAGCACAATCTGTCAAGCCAAAAGTCCATGTTGCCTTGTCCTGGACTGTAAAATATGTGCTCCTCTGCATTGTCCCTTACTTTGATGATACAGTCCCAAACTTTAGACTTTTTAACTGGAGAGATAGCAAGAATCGGACGTATATGGTTTCTGCAGTATATTGATATTGTGAACCTTGCCCAAAGTGTAGACTGATTTCTGAAAATAAACAATAGCTTCATTGAGTATATAAGTTGAACATCCTTTAATTTACTGAGATTAAGGCCACCTTCATCATTTATTTTACACAGTCTATCCCATCTGGACCAGTTGATAACATGCTTGCTTTCCTTGTTTCCCCATAGGAATTTATTGTAGAGAGTCTTCAGTCTGTTAATAACACTGATAGGGAGAACAATATGCTGGAGAAGATATGTAGGAAAGGCAGATAACACAGTTTGAATAAGCAATAGTCTACCAGCAAATGAGAGGTCTACTTTATCCCATTCAAGATGTTTCCTCCTGGTTTTGTTCAACAAGTCATCAAAGTTAGCAATCCTAATTGAGGTGGCAATAGTAGAACCCATATATTTTATAGGCAGAGTTTTATGTTTTATATTTAGGATCTTCTCTATAATGGTAATGCACTGATTTCTCATATTACTAGGAACAATAATCTTTGATTTAGAAGAGTTAATTTCCTGACCCGATACTTGCTAATAGTGCTCTAGAAAACTCTTGATAGTTTGAATAAAAGTAGCCCTTCCATTGCTAAAAACCATAAAATCGTCAGCAAATGCAAGACATGATATGTTGATGTCACTTCTGTTTTTAAACCCGAGGTTAGTGTTTTCAAAAGAAAGCTTCTTGATGCTTGTGATTAGGTATTCTTCCACCAGGATGAAGAGACTAGGAGAAAGTGGATCTCCTTGTCTCAAGCCTTGTGTGTTGATAAAGAACCCCTTTATTTACCCATTGATTAGGATAGAAGAGTAAACGTTGCTGATGCAATTACTTAGAAGAAAAATCACGTTAGAATTGAAGCCAAATAAGTTTAGAATTCTAAATATGAACCTGTGATTGAGCTTGTCAAACGTCTTTGTCATGTCTGTATTAATTATGGCATTCCCACATTTGCACTTAGAGTTTAAGTCACAACACATCTCCTGAGCAATAAGAATGGTCTCATGGATACTCCTACCCTTTACGAAGGTTCCTTGTTCCTCTGATATAAGCTTAGGTAGAAGCTTTGACATTCTGTTGTTGATTATTTTCCCAATGATTCTGCTAATCATTGTAGTGAGGCTTATTGGCTGGTAGTCTTGCCAATGATTAGGATTCTCAACCTTAGGTATAAGGTAGATAGCAGTGGCTTTCATCACAGGAGAAAGATTGTGCCCATTGAAGAACCACTGTATAGCACTGCAAAGATCAACACCAATAATAGACCAACACTTTTTTATAAAACTCACCATTAAATCTGTTAGGCCCTGCAGCAGTCATAGAACTTAGAGATTTAATAATACAAAAGATTTCATTTGTGTCAGGCATAATATTTAATTTTTTGTTATCCTCATTAGTAATTAGATTAGGAATGACATCCATCAAATCAGCCTCAATATCATCATTAAGAGTGGGAGCCAAAAGAGCTTGAAAATAGTTAATGGCAAAAGTAATGATTGTCTCCCTTGAAGTGAGCCAAACATTACCCTATTTAATTCAATTAATCATGTTCCTTTTAACTCTCTTTTTTCACAAAACTATGATAAGCCACCGTGTTTTTGTCACTATCTTTAAGCCAAGTCGCATGAGCTTTTTGCTGCCAGTAGAAATCTTCCCTGTCCAGAAGCATTAAGTGTTTCTTTTTCTTCCTCAAGAAAAGTTTTGTTTTCCTCAGTAGAAGAAGTTTGAAGAATAGACTCTTTAAGCTTTATGGCTTCCTACGAATTCCTGATAGCAACGAAGATGTTACCAAAGACATTTTTGTTCCATTCTTTTAAGTCAGTCTTCAGTCTCTTTTGTTTAAACCAATACTTCGTAATAAGATTACCATCAGCCCCAACCACTTTAGCAGCCCAACTGTCTTCCACCAACTTTAAAAATCCAGGATGAGTGGCCCACATATTTAAGAACTTAAAAGAAGCCTTTACTCTCTTCAAGCTAGAAGTGACCCTGATAGAGATAGGACGATGGTCAGAATAATTCCTAGCATGATGAGTTACAACAGTTGTCTCGAAGTAATTCATCCAAGAGCTATTGATTAAAACTCGATCCAGACATTTCCATTTGTAACTATTTGACCAGGTAAATCTACGCTCTGTGTAACCAGCATATTGAAGACTACAATCCATAATTAGATTGTTAAAGTCATCCATCCCACGATGATTGATTGTTGAACAAGATAACTACTCTTGAATATTAATGGTGGTGTTAAAATCTCCAAAAATAATCCATTCTTTAGAAGGATTATCAAGCAGTCTGATAGTATCCCAAAGAGTCAGTCTAAGATGTCTCTTACACTTAGCGTAAATCACGGATACCATAAAGTCTTTATCCAAAGTAGGTGATGAACATTAAGATGAAGAATCTGCTCACCATCAAGAACAACATCCACCTTGTAATCCTTTTTCCTAGAGACCCAAATTTTATTGGAAAGATTAGAAATAAAACCACTGAATTTCAACTTCCTAGCAACATAATGAATCTTATCAGCTTTAATAAAAGGCTCCTGGATAGTAGTAAAGTTGGCTTTGGTGTATTTAATAAGAGACTTTAGCCTTTGAATGGTTTGCTTGTTGCCAAGACCTCTAGAATTCCAACTCAGAATGGTAATAGTCATTAATTATATGGTGTTTTGGTGGCTCTTTTGAGCTTGATAAGTTTTGATGATGCAGGGCCTTTAGAGTTCCAAATTTTAGATTTTTTCACCTTCTTTATTTCATTTTTCTTTAAATCTGATTCATTATGATCTTTGATAGGAGATCTTACCAGACTACCAGCATTCCCTGGAGAATAATGATCCTCATTAGTAGTTGGCTCATACATATTCCTCCTTTCGATAGTCTTTAGAGCATCAATAATCTCAGAATCCTTTGGTAAATCTGTGGAAGTAAATCTAGAAAGAACATCATCTTAAATCTCTTGAAGCGGAACACTTGGAGATTTTGGTTAGTACTTTCATTTCCCGAACAAATTTTGATAACAATGGGAATGTCCAGGTTGATGGTATCTTCTCTATTAACAATAATCGATTTCAGTTTATTACCGATCTCATCATTATTAGAAGGATTATTGCTTGGAACACTTCTTGATTTCATAGCTTCTTGCCCTTGTTTCTTACAGTTTTCATTAGAATGTCCAATGTGAGCACACCTTTTGCAGTAAGAAGGAATATTATCATAGATAATGTTAACCCATTAACTTTCCACTTCACTAAATCTTAACTGAACCTTGTGAACCAGTGGCTTGGAGATGTCAACCTCAACCCAGATCCTACAGCAATTCTGCCTTGCTCGATTAATATTTAGGACCCAAAATTTCAACGGAACTCCAAGAACCTTAGTTATTTCCTCTATGGTAAAATCACTAAACAAGAATTCAGGCAAGTTTGGTAAAGAAACCCAGATCGGAGTGAATGGGCATATAAGATTAGGGTTAAACCGTGGAGTCCACTTCAACATGCGCATATTTTTGCTTCCAAGAACCCAAACATTCCTTGACCACAACTTTTTGAAATCTTCAATGTCATTGAATTCAATGAAAACATGTCTATAAAACCAGACAGATAGATAATAGTTTCCGGCGAATTTGAATTTTCCTAGGAAGTTTATGATAACCTCCATTGATGGTTTCCTAGTGGAAAACTTGGCGATCAGTGTGTGCTTCGAAAGCTTAACCAAAGAACCTTTATCTTTAGCCTCAAAAGTAATTACAGGATAATCGCCTTTTGGGCTACATACACATTTCTATGAACGAACTCTGTTTTACTAGTTTTGACGGTATCAGCGTATGAACCAAGTAAAAGATTTGGCTTAGAGTTTTGTTTATTGGATTCCTCGAACGTAGGATTGCAGATAACATTATGATTATCACCAATGAACCAAGATTGCTTCTCATTATCTGAAGAACAGATACCAATTGAAGGAGCAGGCCCAGATTTCCTAAGTAGAAATATTCAATTGAAGAAAGCTGAATGTTTTTAGTGATTTGGTTTGTCGTAGATGGAAGGTTTATGCGAAGAGGAGCTTCATCTTCCTCCATAACCGAAAAACTTTCCGATTAGAGTGGCCGGAAAATCAAGAATTATTCTCTGTTCTTGAGAGAGAAGAACAAAGCGTCATTCTATGATCTCATTTCTTGTTAGTCATGTCAACCTATGTTTTGGTAGAGGTAAAGTATTTTTATCGGTTATTAATTAAAATAGTTATCTATGTTTTACCAATTATATGGTTTTATGAGATTAATTTTTTTTTTAAAAAAAGCTAAAAGATTTTATTATAATCAAATTGAAAAGATTACAAAGTTGAGGACTAAAGTTAATTTTTAGAGCTGTATAGTAGAACAATTCGACCTAAATTGGGAACAATCCCCAAATTAAATAAACCATATTTAGTCTTGAGAGCAACTCATCTTCTAAACCTCAATTTCTACTTTGATCACAAATCATCATCAATAAACCAATCACTAAGCATCATCAGTAAACCAATCATCAGCACAATCTCTCTCCTTCTAAATCCCATCAAAGCGTCTCCATCCTTGAATGATAGTTCATTGAAGCAATCAATTTCTAGAGGTCTCTATTAAGAAAGTAGCATGCATCTCTTGAAATATCTTTTGGTGCAGTGACCAAATCCAGAATTCGCAATCCTAAAACAAAATGTAAGTTAGTTATCTATTCGTATATAACCTATATTTAAGCTTCCCAAAAACATTATAGCATCCAGCATGGCTGGTGCTTTAAAATTATTGTAATCGAATTTCATCTTACATCTTTGAGTCCATCGAGCAAACCAATCGGTTGCTCGATTTTACTCTCTAAATATGTGATGGATTTTCATTTTACAAGTAATTAAGGATTTAATGTTGTTGAGAATAGAACTTCATTTTAATGGAAATTTTCCATTAGAGAGCAAAAAGATGATTATTTCTGAATATGTCTCAATATCCACTTCTTTATATTTTTTTGATTTTAAACAGTTGGAGCCCGTCATGGATTGCTCGAACTTCAGCCTGAAACGGGGTAAGCATTCCATAATTATTACCATAGCCCAGAACAAGATTATTTTGGGTGGTCTCTAATGATGACGGTGCCACTCGCTTCCCTTGATGTAGAGCAACTAGAATCGAAGTTGAGTTTGTAGCGACCATGCTCTGGTGTAGAAGTGAGGTAAGAAATTTTCTTCTTGATACGTAAGTGGTTTGTGCAGCCAAGAGTAATGGCAGCATCACCACATTGTTTCCAATTTTTAGCTTTAAGCATCTTAGAGTAGTATAGGTTTATCAACATATTAGTTAGGTGTCTGATAGCTGCACTTGAAGTAATTTGAACAAAATTCATTTTCCTTTTATTTCTTTGTTGCCAAATGACCCAGCTAATTATGGTAGGTAAAATTGTTTTGACAAGACTTCTGTTATCAGCAGACCAAAACCATGTCAAGAACATATGCTTGAAAGTCATAAATCTTTGAATGTCCACCTTTAGCACTCCTGCAAAATAATACCAAATGTCCCAAGCAAAAGAACAGTAGATAAAAAGATGATTTTTAGATTCGTAATTAGGACAAAATTGGCATTTAGATGCCAGGGTAATATACTTAGTTTGGAGAACATAGTCAGTAAGAATTTTATTAAGGATGAGTCTCTAGGCCAGGAAGAAGCAAGTCCTTGGAAAAAATTGGTTCCATAGATTACTAAATAGGGTAGAGCGACTGTAGGAAGTGTTTAGGGCTTTGACAATATCTTTAATTTTAAGTTTGGTGACTAAGTTCAAGTTATAGTCACTAAGAATTTTCTTTAGCTCATTAATATTCAAACTATTAGCTTCCCATAGAGACCTTACCTTCTTACCCTTAAACTAGTTATTGTTATGATTAGGATTAAGCTTTATAAGAGGTAGCCTACCAAACCAACTGTCCAACCATATATCTATATTACCACAACCGAGATTCCATTTTATATGGGATTCAACAAACTCCCTTATTTTTACCAGCCTCTTCCAAGTTTGCGATCCATATTTGCAGTCCAGTTGTAAAGGGTGTTTATCTGAACAATAGATATTATGTAGGAGTTTAGCCCATAGAGAAGTATTTTCTCTAAATCTTAGCCATAGTTTACACGACAATGCCTTCTGAATGTTCATTAGGCTGTTAACATTGAGGGGCCCCTTTTCAAACAAAGGAGTAAAGTTAGAAGACTTGTTATGGGGACTAAGAGTTACCCCCAAATATGTAGTAGGAAGTAGAGAAGTATTGTAGCTTGTTTGGATTAAAAAAATTTCTTCTATCAATAGGCATGCTTGCTGCTGTTATAAAATGAGTTTTTATTTTGTTTATTGATTGACGAGAAATGTCCTGGTAGACTTGCAAGAATTGGGAAATCTTCTCAAAGGAAACATGAGAGCCATTAGTGAAAACTAACACATCATCAGCAAATGCTAAAACAGGTATATTCATTTTAATCTACTTGAGTATCTTAGTTTTTTATTAGATTCAAAATGATAATATACCCCTCTAATTAGGACTTCTTCAGCTAATATAAAGAGGCTTGTTGACAAGGGATCACATTATCTCACACCTCTATTAGCTTTGAAATATCCAATACATTTAACATTTATAAGTAAGGATATATTAATAGATATGATAATGTTACTAATCAGTTTAGTAACATGATAGTTGAAACCAAATCCTTTGAGAACCCTTATAACAAAGCTGTGAGCTAAGTTATCAAAAGCTTTAGACATGTCTTCCAACTTTAGTTTTCCTGCTTATATCATGGATTAACTCTTTAGTTATAAGTACATTATCATGTATTGATCTTCCTTGCACATAGGCTCCATGAACTTCATATATGAGTTTAGGTAAAACTTTAGATAGTGTTATTAACTAATTTAGACATTATTCTATTAGTTAGGATGCATAAGCTAATGAGTCTGTATTGACTCCAACTAGAAGGATTAACAGTCTTAGGTATAAGACAAATGCTAGTGGTCAGGATCCCTTTAGGAATAACCTTCCCCAGGATGAAAGATTTAATGGCATTACAAAAGTCAGCCTTTATAATATGCCAACAAGTAGAGTAAAAGCACTTGTTAAATCCATTAGTCTCAACTGCTCCAGTAGGATTCAGACTCTGACTAGTAGTCCAAAATTCTAATTAGTTGGCTCCTCTGGTAACATTCTATTATCTGACTCATCAACTAACTTAGGAATGATTTTAAAAATATTGTTACTCAAGCTTTTAGTTTCTGCATGTTTATTAGAGTAAGAGGGAGTAGAAAGCATATATGAGAAGTAGTCTTTTGCAGAGGAGTTAATAATATCTTCTTCAACACTTCATATGTTGTTGATCTTGATGCCTTTTATTGTTATTTGCCTTCTTTTCTTCATTACATAATTATAATATAGTTTAGTGTTCCCATCACCATCCATTAACCAGCTCGCGTGTGTCTTTTGCCTTCAGTATTCCTCTTCCATAGAAAGGGCAAGCAAATGATCAACAATAGCTTTGGAGAGGTTGATTTTGTCTAGAGTGTTGCCCGATCTTCTGTAATTGTCTTCAGAAGTCTGTAAGTTTTCTTCTTCCTGTTTAATTTTATCAAACAAGTTTCCAAAGTGCTCCTTGTTCCATGTTTTTAAAGGTTCTTTCAACCTCTTTAGCGTATCCCAGAAGACATATAAAGGATATCCTATCATAGGCATAGTCCAATTATCTTCAACAAAGCCCAAGAAGTCCTTGTCCATAGTCCAAACATTAAGAAACTTGAAAGAACTGCTTTGTTTCTTACAATCTTTAATTATTGTGATACATAGTGGGGTATAATCTGAACACGTACGGGTTAGGTGAGATAATTTTGTAACAACAAATGATTCAGACCATTCCTGATTAAATAAAACTCTGTTAAGTCTTCTCCACCTTGTTTTGTTAGTCCACGTAAATATGGTACCCACATACCCATCGTCCTCTAGGTGACAGTCTTCTATCAACTCTAGGAAGTCATTTGCACTACGCTGACAGAAATTAGAGCAACCAGATTGCTCTAAGGGAGATATTATAGTGTTAAAATCACTTAGGAGTAGCCATTCTTTAACAGTAGGCTCAAACAATCGGATATCATTCGACGGTTCCATGCTACTACGTTTTTTTACACTTAACATAAATATAAGTGATGTAAACTAATTTATTTAGGAGAGAGTACCTGACTTCCATATGACAACATTGGATTATGTCCTCCAGGATTTTAATATCCAGTTCCTCATGCCAAAACACCCAAATTTTATTAGAAACATTACCAAATGATTTAGTAAGATTAAGTTTAGTAGATAGAGTGTTAATCTGGTCACAACTTATCATAGGATCCTTTAAAAACAATAAGTTTATACCTTATTTCCTGATACTGGATTTCAGGCTTCTAACAGAAGATTGATTGCCAACTCCCCTAATGTTCCAGATTAAAGCATTATCATTTAGGGATTTTGAGAGAGGATCTCTTTATCTCTTCAAATTGAAGAGATTTTATAATAAGAGGTTTGTTTATTTTGCTTCTTCTTGTTTGCTTAAGTTTTTTATCCAGGATTTTCTGAAAACTGGGGTCAACTTTTTTGAGTCTCTGCGAGCAGGAGATGGTGGAAAGCTCCTAGTATTATCCTTTGATGGATTTATTTTAACAACTGGAGGAGTGCTTTTCATCAGATAGTTGAGGAAAATCCATAAGCTTATCAATGGATTTGATAGTATCAATTATGTCCTCATCTAGCTGGTTGGTATCATCAGCACACCATTGTTCAAACTTGATTCCTCATATAACACTTCAGGAGAAGTTCTTCTAATTGCAGTATCTTGATTCATTTCAGGTAGTTGATATTTGTTTTCAGCAATTGTATTAGTAGCTTCTCCAACTGTATTTCAATTTAGTTATATTATCTTGATTTTTAACAGATGCACTTCCGATTTCAGATTTCTGGCTCACATCAGGTATTTTGTTCTGATTTTCAACAGTTGTATTAGTAGACTCTTGATTTTATTCTGGTTTGTATTGATTATCATCAGTTGTAATCCTTTTTTGTAGGTTCTTTCACATTCAAGAGAACTTTCACAGATTCAGTTGGTGCTTCTTGCTCGGAGACAGAATACGAAGGATGTTCAGGATTTGAAGGAGGTATTTGTGTTGTTCTTCTGATCTCAACACTGTTGATTAGTCTTCTTTTGCAGGTAGAAGAGTCATGCCACACGTGAAAACAAGAAGTCATCATATATCTTGGCAGATCCTTATAGCTTAGAGTGATCCAAGCGTCATTGTTACTACCAAAGCCCAACCATACATGATTCTGAAGCTTTTTTGGAGATGTCAATTTCTACCCATGTGTAGCACACATTGTACATGGGCTTATTCTTTGGAGGTATCCAGATCTTAAGATGAGTACTAATTGAAGATGCAATGGAGTTGATGATTCCTTCATTGTACGACTGTTTTATAAACTTTTCCATTCGAGTTCATATACGAACCAAAGGATATTCCTGCTTAACATTGAATGGGAGGCAACCATTTGCAAAACCGTCATGTAGTATTCACCAATTGTCCATACTCCATGAGACCAAATTTAACCTATATATTCTTTAAGTGAAAATTGAAGAAATAAATGTCTTGAATCCCAATTGGTATACATGAAGTCACCATTGAATTTCCTAGCTTCAAAGAATATGTCAAGAACTGATTTATTGGGAAGACTTTTAGAAAATTTTCCTATCAGTGTGTATGATGTATCCTTCAATAATTCATCGTAGATTGGGTCTTCAAACTGTATGGATATATGGTCATTCTTGTGCTGAGTACAAGAAGGCTTGATTTCATAGGCTTGATTTCAGTTTGGTTGATAAATAACTTGAGAATATATCCTCTGGTTACTAAGAGACTCACCATTTTGAATTCTGTTTTGCAGGTTTTGAAGAGTTTGACACTGGATATTCATCCATTCTTCAACATGAAGAAACATAATACTAAGAGGAAATAACACAGGATCAGGAAGAAATCAAACAACAAGAAGCGTCAATCATTGCAAATGAGTTAGCAGGCTTGAAGAAAGTTGATCACTTCAACTTTAAGAAGAGGTTTCTTGGAGAAGAAAGACCCCCTATGATTATTCAAACTCTACACATATATCTGCACGTCAAACTGCTTTATGAGATTAATTATGAATTCAATTTGTTAATTTTGTTGAGTCTTTTATCTATAATAAGTTTATAAAATGGGTCTTAAAACAGTAACTCTCCTTTAAATAAAAAGGAAATATAAATTTAAATAGTAAATATCTATAAAATTATGATGTGATAGAATATAATTTGGTGTCGAACTAAATAAATAAGTATAAAATTATGTCTAAAAGCCCATCAGGAAGTCGATCAGTTGTTTTCTTTATATCTTTTTAGTGTCTGGTTTAAATAATATATATGGGTCCAATTAAATAGTTTAGACATCTAGAATTTAAGTTGAACAGAAAGTAGGACCGAAACCCAGGATTCGGTGTGGATGAGAGTTCATTTTTCTAAGTTTTAGGATTTTATGAACTAAACAACCAATCTTGAGAGTTTTTCATTTGAGTAGAAATTCATTTTTTGTTGTTTTCCCCCGCTATTATGCCTAATTAAATCTAGTTCCCACTGTTGTCTTATCTCGTTAAAAATATTTCTTTGATCAAATCTTTCAGTGAGAAAACAAATACAAAAATAGGTAGCATAGTGCTCGAGTAAGTTATACGTTTTTTTCAAAGTGAAAAACGTTTGTTGGTAGTTTCAGATAAGTAGGTTAGGGGGGTCGAAAAATTAGAAACCTGAATCCATACTGACTCTGTTCCAGGTCATAATTTCTAAACGCGTCCCCGTTCAGTTTTATGTTCAGACCGAAAAAAACCCAAAGGATCGGATTAGACCAGGTTGGACCGGGAGGGTAACAATACCCATGTTATCATCTCTACTCTCATCACTCCAATTTTATCTATGTTTTCTAACATTAAAAAAATTATAGAATATGAACTAGAGTTGAAAAAATAGTCAAAATTATAATAGAATAAATCATGAAATAGCTATAAACAAGTAAACACAAAAAATCTTTTATAATGTTTATTAAAAATAGTATCTAAAGAAACTCAACATTTTAATTTACCAATAATAAACCTAACACTAAACTATATAGCTGATTTGTCAAGATTAAAAAGTAACTAAACAAGATAACTTGCGGATCATAAAATAAATAAACAATTTAAGAGATTGTGTTCATTAACTTGTGTTCATTACCTCTGCAACTGGTTTTTTCAATGTTTTCTTTGTAACTCTGAACTGAATCCCCAACTTCTCGAGTTATTTTAACAAAAATCCTAATCATCGTAGCTGAGATTCTCAAATCTTCATTCAATTTCTCGATCCTTTCAAATAAAATTTAACTCTTCTCCATCACACTCCCTACAAATCCCCTTACATTTCCTACTCCCACTAAAAAAAATTGATTACAATACTTCCTATAACCGTACAACTAATTAAACCATAAAATTCAACGTACAACCTGTCAAAGTAACTACCAAATAGATTATACACAAGAGTTCAACTAATGAGAGGAAGATATCAAAACCAAAACCATCTAAATTATAATTAGTTAACTTTGAAGTGGAACCCATACGAAGCTGGAATCGTAAGTTATTTAGGGAAAATTGATGGACCTTCAAAGTTGACTAGATTTTAAAAGCTATGGTAAATTTTTTGAAAATGTCATCCAATAAATGTGATTCGACCCGCAAATATTAAAAGTAAACATAGATGTTGGAAACTAATTGAATCACATCAATTTAGTTTATCAAACATGCAGAATATTAAACATTCAATATGATTTACTAATAAATATAGGATAAATTAAAGTCACCATTTTTCTTGCTGTTTATCCATAATCATAACTTGAAGTTCTTCAAGTTCCTGTAAAAAAAGTACAGTTGTTAGTCTTCTTCTCAATGTAGTGACGGTTATATTTTTTTAGTTTAGGTTTAAAATAATAATTGAACCTCAATCTTCATTTTATAGACAAATACAACTGGAACCCAAATTGCATAAACCCCGTTTATTTTGTCTAGTTTGTTACTAGGGACCACATTCACTAATTTGTTTTATCAATATAGTCTTTGAATTATCAGTTTAGACCTTATTATCGAGTTTTTTTTTTCAAATCCTTCATAGTGTCCAAATTCAACATGGTTACCACACTTATAAATCCACAACTGTTTTTCACATATAGTAATAATTCGTTTTAAAATTATATATTATCCGACTATTTATATAGTTGAACTATCTTATATCAATGACCAAAATATTATATTTAGCATACCGATCCACAATTATTCAAACAATAGAAATTTGAGAGAAAGTTTAGCAGCGATATAGTGGTTTTGCTGGATTAACCAAAAATTCGTGAAGAAACGTTAAGACATAAGTGATAGTGGCTATTGTCGATTCGGGTATATGAAGATCTGTATGGGTTTTTCACACTAGTTTTTTCTTAAGAGAGAGGAAGACGAAGAGATGGTCATGAAAATGTTTGGTTGTAGTGGGAAAATATGAAACTTTAAAAGGTGGACTCTAAAAGGTGGACTTGAGAAAGATAAAACAGAAAAAAAAAAAAGTGGATTCCATACAAGAATATGAGTTTTAGAGTTTGATGAGGCTAAAAATCACAATTAGTTCTCCATGTTTCAGGATTGTCTCAACCTAATCCCGATATTTTAAAACTTGCATTTTTAGACCTCATATAAGTTGCGATTTCTTAGGCGGTTCCACATGGTAGTTCAACAAATAAATATTTTGTCTCACATTTTGTCCTCCAAAATTTTACTAATAATATCCATCATTTAAATGTGAGATGAAAAATCTATTGTATGATCTACTACTAACAGCTCCTAAACAATTGCATGAGTAAGGGGACTAACATGCAATTTTTTTAAACAATTAGGGAGTATTGGGAGGTAAAAGTGAACGGAATAAGGGACTAGTTTGATATAAACACACACATATAAGGGAGACTAAGGTGATTTTTACCCATTTGATGACATACACAAAATGAGAATAAGGTTTATTTTTTGTATAAAATCTATTATATTATTATAATATGGGTAGTCTACCAATAATCATCCAACATCAAACTTATTCACAGATAACCATATGGTAGTTTGAAATACCTTTAATCGTTTGTTTCTCATATTTTTTATGCTTGGTTTTTTTTTTGTAAATGTCATAATCTTTTCAAACCATAGCTCCAAAAAAATATCTTAAAATACCATTGGTTTTTTAAGACGAATAAAATGATCCATGATATATTATATATATATATATATAGTTATGAAATTTATATGTAATTTGG